>JAWWES010000115.1:94883670-94921711 GCA_035583135.1 Lophotriccus pileatus | reverse complement strand
GCGCAGGCTCGAAGGCCTTATCTGCATATGCGGGTAAGGACCTTCCCCAGCTCTTCGTTCGCGAAGACTGGCCATTATTATAGATGTTCTACTTGTCAAGCCCATAAGACTAAAGAATTATCAGTGTGATATATATGGTTTTTTACACCCTATCTGCAAGTCACTTGAGTGTGTTTGCAATAATCCTTGCCATTCTTCTGCTGTTTTCCTACACCGTGCCCCAAGTCTGCTTATCTGACTGTTTTTTTCAAGACCTCTGTAAGGTGAGATGAATTTTCACTGACTGTAAGACCAGTGACAGAAGCAGAGGTCACAGAAAACTGTAGATATCATCTACTGGTCAGGTAATTCCCACCCTCACTAACTGCTACAGTTTTCTTTGAAATGCGTTCTTGGAAGGCCTGGATCATTTCATACAACAAACAGTCAAGACATGATACTGTCTGGATTGCCTGGCTCTGCCTCTGGAGCAGCCACAGGGACTCCTAAATCTCTAGTTTTTGTGCTTGGAGGGGGAATGTTTCTTGGTTATACATTGCTGGTGAAAAGAATTACCACTTAGTATTGGAAGCGGAATTAGGTGGGTTAGTACTTAGAGGCATCTTTTGACCTTAACACAGCAATGTGAATATAATAAGCTATGCATAGGAGGAGCGCAGAGGAGCAGCAGAGGAACTGCATTTGGTGCTTTGCTACTCCTGGACCACACTTGTGTGCTAGACATGTTACAGAACTGCTCCGTTTTCTTCTTGAAACACATTGTGGTTGGTGCTCAAAACTTCAAACAAAAATGAAGTGGGTAGAAAATGACAAAACTTGAATTCCTTCAATTTTTCCAGTTACTTGGAAAAGACTTAGAGAGAAAAAGAAGGCTTCACGTCACCATAACACTCAAGGAACTTGGTGTCTGTTGGAACATTCCCAGTAACAAAACTGTTCTAGAAATGCAACTTGTGAAAGGTGTTCTTGGAGTAAGACTATAAGGTGTTATGGTATTTAGAACAAGATATTTATCAGAAAGCATTATACGGTTAAGAAAGATCTTGATAGATCTGAAGTCCTTATCTGCATTTGCAGATCAAAGGTGTATTTTGGCTAAATATTTTAATTTCTTTTACTGATCTAACTTTGGGTTTGGTTTCCATTCTTTAAATTTTTATTTTTCCCTGATAACTGCAAAAGATAAGTCAATATATCAATGCAACAGTAAAACACTTGAATTTTTTCTGTAACCAGTGTTTCATTGTAGTGTTTCATCAGTTTTTAGTACGCAACATATTGTTCAAATTATAAAAATTATGTAGTTTTGTCTCTTTTTTATGGTAAATTCAGTCCCAGAATATCAAGCATTACTGAACTTTATTCTGACCCTAACGGTGGTTAAAACTGGTATAATACTCTGTTGAGGGAAAAAAAAAAAGTGATACTGCATAAATACACCTTTTTAATGGAAGTCTTTGCAGTATTCTTCTAAGTTATAATCAGAAATGCTAAAAAGTGTTTAATGTTTTTAATTTTCGTTTCTTATTTTAGAAAGACTTTAATTCATGTTGCAAATACTTGGTTATCCTCAGAAAGCTTGGTTCGGTGTTTTTATTTCTTCTATTTATTCAAGTATGAACTTATTTTTTATAGTTTTAAAATGTTTTTATTGTTGGGGGTTTTTAGCAATGTTTTTATTATATTCACTGAATCTTAAATTGATTGGAAAGAACCCTAAAGATCATCTAATTCCAACCCTCCTACCATGGGCAGGGACACCTTTCACTACACCAGGTTGCTCAGAGCCTGGTCCAACCTGACCTTGAACCCTTCCAGGGATGGAATATCCACAGCTTCTCTGGCCAGCCTGTGCCAGTGCCTCACCACCTTCTCAGTAAAGAACTTCTCCCTAATGTCTAATCTAAGCCTGCCCTATTTCAGTTGTAAGCCATTCTCCTTTGTCATATCACTCCATGCACTTGTAAAAAGTCCCCCTCCATGTCTCTTGTAGGCTCCCCTCAGGTACTGGAAGACTACAAAAGCAAGAAAATAACTTTTTTCTCAATTGTCTTCTAATTATTTTGCTATTTGTTTACAAGGGGTAATTAATTCTAGAGGAGTTGAAAGAATTTATTTCAAAAGCACAAGATTCTTGTTGCTAAGCTTCACTGTCCATTTCAGTCTTTAAATTAAACTATCTGCTCCCCAGTATGCAACTCTAGCTGCTTTGAAGTCCACTACACCAGTAAATTCTGACATTCAAAACTACAGGAGCAAATTCAGAGAACAAAAAAAGTTTGAATTATTGAAATCAAACAGTATTTCATATGCTTCTGTATGTGTTTTTTCTATCAGCCTAGATCATATATAGCTTCACAAGGGCTTTATCACATGCACACAGCAACTCATTCCAGTAAGTTTCTTGTATCCATTCTCTTTTCATCTGCAAATTCAGCTGAAGTTTTGTTCAAAGTAACAGTGACAAGAATTTATTTTAGCTTTACAAGAAGGATAAGTAGCTGTCATTTAAGTTTCTTAAGGCCTTAAAAAAATTAGATTTATCTAAGCAAATAGCATATTTCATCATAGTTCTGAAATTATTTGTTTTTAATTTAGAGTTTCCATTAATATGTTCCACTGTAAATTTAGTTGCTTCTAACTCCATGTGATCAGTTATGGTGATTATGGGCACTGAAAGAAATGAGGCTGCCACCACACAAAGTTCAGTTTTGGGATTTGTCTGCCAATCTTTCTGGCTTTCCACTTTTATTCATACTCGTAAACAGCACCTGGTGTTTGTCTTTTAGTTAACCGAAATTCCTGGGATCATCCTAAACCAGTGCTTTGATCCCACATGTTCACACTCACATCATGTTTGACTGTTTTCAGCCATGAGGAAAACATGCAGACCATGCAGACCATGCAGACCACACAGACCATTAACTGGTGTTCGCCCTGAGAACACAGCAACCTTTATCAAAAACACCAGTCAAGGCCAAAACACTCCTTTTTGATCCTAATTAACCAAATGCAGGTACTGCTGGCTCAACTTGTTCCCACAATCAGTCAAGGTTATTTCATTTTAATATCATCTTTCTGCATGTGACTTTGAAGATGAGTAAGATTCAAAATCTACTAGACAGGATCTGCAGTATGGTTTGGATTAATTTTGTCTGTTGGTATAAAAGAGTTTCTCTGCTAAGTAGTAACTGTTACTGCACTAACAATGCTGGTGACACTGACAGACCTCTGACTCTACAGCCTGGACATAGGATTGAATTGCTTTATACCATCATGAAGACCTTTTATGTTTCTCAGTCTACCTGAGTAGTCTAGAAAATATGTTTGTGCTGAAAGTGGATTCAAGATCATAATCCTTTATTTATCTCATAAATCTCAACATAATATCCAGCCTAGTGTGAGACTGTGGTAATTAAACTCTATACTGAAAGCTATGTGCTTCATGGATCATTGGATATGCTAATTACCTTTTACTAGGATTGTCACCTGTATTTATGTTGGGGTAAGCAATGGAATAATTTCATGTACTTGGTAAAATCGGTAGTTATGGAGTTATTTTAACTGTGGTGGTGTTTTTTTAGATAAAACAAAAATCTGATACTTTTTTTTGTCTGTACTCTGGCTAAATGAAACTGAACATCTTACTCTAAGTAGGTCTGTTGACTCTTTTTTTCACTTCATAAAGTGTATTTGCAATGTATGATGTGCTTTCTATTGCAGTTGGTTTTACATGTCCTTTTACCTTTTTCTAAATTGGAACAAACTGTTCTAAGCTTGAACTGGATAAACAGATCTATTCTGTGTAATTCAACAACTGCTGATAGGGGTATATATTTCACAATCTGAGATGCTATCAATACCTTTTCTCTTCTCTGCCGTGATACAAAAGCACTAATTCAGTGTCACGAATGAGTAGTTTTCTCATTTAAAACAGTGGTGTTCAGGATATTCTTTCATTTTATGTTAAATTTTATTTTTAATTTTTATTTAGCTATTAGATGTGATCAGGCAAAACAGTCAATGGAGTAAATATATATGAACATCCACTTCAACTGCAGCAAAATTCTTGTTTGTATTTTATCTGACAATGCTATAATAATTTGTGACTTCCTTAATTAAAAAAAAAAAAAAAAGATAGAGTTAAGCTTTTTGAAATACACAGAGAAATTAATACAAGAAAATCACAGAGAACTGTGGAATGTGTCTTGTAAAGCAAAAGGCTACACCTGTCTGTCCTCTTTATAAAAATAATCTGAAGTTTATTATAAAAATAAAAATATTAAGTCAAACAGAAACTAGTACTATTATATTTTTCCCCTGAAAGACTCTGGCATTTCAAGATTGGGTATCGAGTTTCCGAGTAAAAAAATGTTGTGTATTATAGGTGACATTTTGTAACGCAATCATTTGACAAATAACTGTTTCTTTAGAAGTTTCTGGTGATGTACAAACTAAACCCAAATGTGTGGGGTTTTTGGTTCTCTATTGGGTTCCAAAGCATCAACTCCAAAAACTGCCTATCAAAATCTATTCCCAAATTCTGAGTGAGGTCACTGGGAATGCAAAAAACCAGAAAGTTAAAAAGAGGAACTTTGTTCTTGGAAAACTAGTGCTTTTAATTGGAAAACAATAAGAAAATAAAGGCACATGTAATTATATTCTATTACCTGTCTCTACTTCAAAATGCCATTTTAGAAATCACAAAGCGCTTTTGTTTTTTTTCAGTCTAGCACAGTAACAACCTACTCTGTTCTGCCTCTGAAAGTTATAGGTGTTCTTCAGCACTTAGAGGTGTGTGGTTTGTTTATCTGCTCAAATGCAGGTCTAGCATTGTGGTACCACTGCAAATTTTGAACCAGGGTAAAAGTCTTTATGTAACGTCCCCCCTAAGAGTAGAAATATATCTTCGGAAGGACGTAATTTAAAAATTAATTCCCACTTTATATATATTAAAAGAAATGTCTCTGGTGATTTCCCTGGAAGCAATAGTGACCTTTTGGTTGTAGCTGCACTAAATCCACTTCTGCATAAATTTGAGTACTTCGAGTATTTTTCAGATTTTATAATTTTTTTATGACATTTGAGTTTTTTTCTTTAAGTTCTCACTGGATCATGTATTTACCAGCATGCTCTGTTTTGTTTAAGCTTAATTGTTTCTGGTAAATGAAACTGTATTTATTTTTGTATTTATTATTTATTTATTTTATTATTTTATTTATTTATTATTATTTATTTTATTTTTGTATTTATTAGAAATGTTACATCTATAATGACACTCTTGAGAGTCCCATTTTTTTAGCCTGAGATGGTTGTTTTGAACTTGGTTCCAGATCAACAGGAATTTTTCCCTTATTTAGTTATATATATTGTGTGCTTATGTGAAAAAAAAATGAAAGCGTAATTCTTGGGCTGGATGTCCACGTAATAGTTTCGTGGGTTAGCAAGGGTTCCCCCTCTCTGGGGGACTGTAAGTGGTTTGTCCAGGTGAATTTCCGGGACAAAACCAATCAGAAGTTTTGGTAACGCCTTTTGCCAATTACATCTTTAAGAAAATTGGAAGAGAAGGTAGTTGCGCAGTTGGAAATTGAGGAGCCATGTAGGGAGGAAGCACCAGGCCCCCCAGATGGGGGCCAGGCCTCCCTCCTCCCCCGGCTCTGGCCGGGGGCCGGAGCAACCACTGAAGCCCCCCTGATCCAGACATGGAATGGACTGAAGGAGGAAAAAAAAAAAAACTTAAAAGGACTTCGCAAAAGAAACTTAGAAGCTGCAGCCAGAGAGATAATGGAGCTTTCAAAGTCGCAGCCACAACAAGAGGAGAGAGAAAGTCCGAAACTGGGGGGAGAGACAGCTCCTTCTTCCCCTCTCTCCCTCTCCCTTCAGCAGGGAAAAGACTGAAATTTAAATCATCCCTGCCACCTGTGGAAGATTGTTGGTGAGCAGAGACAACTCCCGTCTGCAGCGCACAAAGGAGCTCATGATGGAACAGATGCAAGAGATATAACTCTGTGGAAAGTTTTTTGCTGGACTGTAGCCCACACATGCTGGACTGTGGCCTACAGAGAAGAAGTCTTACGCCAGTGCAAGGAGGCCCATGTAAGACCTTGGGATCCCACAAGGGGATCCGTACTAGTGCAGCTACCCACGTCCGAGACCTACACTGGAGCAAGTCGGCTCAGGTAAGATTTGGTGTAACTCCAGTGGGGGAATTGATGCTGGTGCAACTGCTGACCCCGAAGGACAGGAGAGAATGGAAGAACTGTTGTCCGAGGGGTAGACCCACGTTGGAGAGGTCTATCAAGGACTATTCCCGTGGGAAGGGACCCCACAGGAAACAGGGGTGAACTCAAAAGCCATTATTCCCTGTGACCCTGTGGTGCAGATCCACAGAGAAGCAAGAGTCCCCTTGCAAGTGTCCATGGAAGACCTACAGGACCCTGGGTAATCTCCAGTCTTCGGCCTTAACCCAGGAGGGAGTTAGGCCCAACCCTGTGGCCAACACAGAGGAGAAAAGAGCCAGAGAGAAACTGTTCCAGCTGCAACGAGTCGGAGGAGTTGTCCAAGAGATAACAGAGAAGAAACTTAAAAGTGGTGCAGAGTGCCTTAGAAGAATTTGCTTGCTTCTCCTCCTGGACTGATGCAAAGGGGGGAGGAGTACTTTTGTGGACTCAAACTGTAGATGCATAATACTTTTACTTCATTAGTATTGTAGTAGATATAGTTGTTTAGTTTTTATTGTATAGTAATAAATTCTAATATTATTTCTCCCCAATCGAATTTGGTTTTGTCTGCATAAACCTTCTCTAAACTTAGAGCAATTTAGAGAAATTTGGTTGGGGGTGTGGTAAAAAATTATCACCTAGACAAACCCACGACAAATACTTAAGAGTAATCAGTATCATGCAGAAGGTGTCAGCTTGTCCACACTATCTGGACACCAAAGTAGAACTCGTAGTATTCAGAAGTGGTGTGGAAGCATATGGGGCAAACTGATTCAACTTTGTACATACTTTCTTTGTGATAAAATTGTTGTCCGAATTATCTAAGAAACTTAGGTAATGTCAAAGATGAAATTCGAAGCCCCTTCATAGTTTAATATGATGGATTTAACAGTGTATTCAATACTGTAATGTTTCCTTCAGTATCAGCCTTGTCAGCACAGCATTTCAAAGACAAATTTACCATTATATTCCTCCCTGTCACTAATTGAATGTATGTTGTTACTTAAACATTTGAAAGTCTGTAGTTGCTAAGTTGGCATCTCCGGTTCTAATGGATTTATCCCAGTGATTCAAATAAATTAAAAACTTGAGCTGCCTTCATCAGCAATTATTAGCTTAGAAATATCTGATATTAGAAGTGGCATATTTAATTGCTAAAACTTGATTCATTTATAGTGGTCAATAACAACAGATTCAAATAGATGACATCAAGAAAAGTAATTTAGTGCAGTCTCTGAACTCTGTCAGGATCAACTACACCTAAGCAAG
This sequence comes from Lophotriccus pileatus, assembly GCA_035583135.1. Taxonomy (NCBI): domain Eukaryota; kingdom Metazoa; phylum Chordata; class Aves; order Passeriformes; family Tyrannidae; genus Lophotriccus; species Lophotriccus pileatus. The sequence continues at coordinate 94,914,221 of JAWWES010000115.1, read as the reverse complement.
TGGGACCAGCGATATAGCGGTATTTAAAAACTTTCAAATAGCTAATTTAGTAATATTCCTAATTTTCTTTCACAGTAACAGTTGAAACTTTTGACTAGGCAGTATTGATAGTAATTTTTTTGCCAATTAGATTGGTTTCTTCTCTACCCTTCAATGAATATTGATCACCCTTCTGTTTATAACACATTTTTGCATGTTGGAAAAATATTACTGTGTCATATTCAGTATTCTCAACTTTAGTTATTATTCTAACTAGAGATTACTGGAATCTTTGCTTGCAAGCTATATATTCTATTATTTTTCTAATCCCTTTTACTGGTCTCTGCAGTTATCTTCATTTTATCTTCATCTTCCTTAAAGTGTACTTGTGAAAAGAGGACCCTACATTACTCAGAGCTCACTGGTGCTGAATTGTGCACAATTATTGCATGTTTATCTTCTGTTTGTGTATTCTCACTGTGTTTGATTGCTGTTTTCCAGGTATAACACTTTTTGCTTGCCTCCACTAATTCCAATCAGCTGCTGGAATTTTAATGCCCTGGTCTAAAAATATTTTTTTATTCCAGCTTCCAATGTACTTAGAACCCCTACACCCTTAGTCTAACAATCAAGTTTGGTCTTGTCTTTGCCATTACAAGTGGAACTTGTGAAAATACTTGGTAGATATCAGCCCTTCCTGTTCCAGTCTAGTCTGTGAAATCCTCTTCTGGTTTGACAGCAAATCCTTGTAATTGTTTGCTGAGAAATTTTTCAACTGATTGTCAACCCATGTGATGGTGATTACATTTCCTACTTTAGCTTGTTTGTGAGAATATTATATGGAATAGTGTCAGAATCTGTGATCAAAAGTCAAGGTATATCATACCTGCAACTTTCTTTTTACCCAGTTGACTTGTCATAGAAGGAAAGTAGACTGGCTTGACGTGAGTTCTTTTTGACAGATGTAGATATGTTCTTGTACAATCTTATCTTCTAGGAACTCGGATATCATGGTTAATGCTTAGCTCTAAAGTTATTAATTTGACTAGGTGGTTCTCTGGACCTAAGAGGTTTTCACTGGTTCATTTGGGGTTTTTTTAGCTTCTCCTTCAGGTCCTTGATAAATACTTACTCATATTCAGAATTCCAATGGCTAATTTCCTTAAAACTTCAAAGTGAATATTTTCAATCTCTGCTCCAATGCTCACATTTGACTGATCTGCATCTTCTTTCAGCATGTTTTCTTTATCAGTGCATGTTAATATGCTTGTTAAATTAATTCTGTTAAATGAGTCTTCGGTATTTGACTTTCATGTAAAGATTTGGGAGAAAGGCAATGAATAAGTTGCCCTTCTTTTTTATAATCTGTAATGTAATCTTTGTTCTCTTTTACATTCTTTTGTTTTTGTTGTTCAAATACAGTTATGAACCCTTTTTGTTGCCTTCTCTTCCTTATTTCAATAAGAACTTTTTTGTTTTTTCCACACTAGCCTTTTTTATTTCTTTTCATATGAACACAAACTACTCCCATGCATTTCTATGATTCCTTTTCTGCTTTCAGATCATTAAAAAGTTCCTAGCTCAGCCAGAATGATTTCTAGTTTCTCTTCCTCTATTTACTTCACATATGTATAATTTGTGCATTTGATAGAAAGTACAGTCTTGCTAATGGTAATATTTCCAACTGCATACTCAGATTAGTTGAAATGTGTCTTACTGTGTGTCTGCACTTACTAGGATGTGTTTTTTGAATAAGCTACTAAATATACCATTTTGTTTCTTCCGACTGAGAAAGGACAAGGCGGGATTTGAAGTGTACACACAAAGATGAAAAACATCTCATGGCATTGATGATAGCAGAAGCAGCAAAAGATTCAGCATTCAGCAAACCATGGCACTTAGATTAACAAGTTTTTAGTTGTTTGAGTTTTTCTGTAGCTTTTCACAAGGACAGTCAGCTCTTCTGTCCTTGTTGTTTTGGTCAGGACAGTATCAAAAGTGCATAGCTAATTGGATTGCAGTTTTCCTCCCCCAGAGGTAAAGGCTAAGTCTGAGCAGGAACTGGAAGATACTGTCTCTGAAGGAGACAGGTGCTGTCAATCACATTATAAATTATAACTTTCTTTTATGCAAGATAACACTTCTTGACAATTGCAGAACGTGGAATTCAGTAGGAACCAGCAGCTGGGAGTTGTCTTCATCAATGCCTCTGATGATCCTGTATTAGCCCTGCTTTATAGAACTATTTATCTACAACTACTGTCTCCAGCATCTCCACCTTATCTTGCTTACTGCAACTTAGATTTTCTTTTCAAAGGACACTTGAGGTTTTTGAAGTCCATTACCTGTATTTATTTTACTCAACCTTCCAGTTAACTCAAATACTAGCTATAATAGCTGTTTTTTCAATTAATTTTCTCCCTCTAGATACTTACTGAATTCCTCACAACTAATTAAGTGTAAATCTCACATAGCTGCTCACTGGATCAATAGAAACGAAAGCCTTGTATATCCTCTCTTTCTTCTCAGACCTCCTATTATGACATTGAATAAACTGGGCTCTTCCTTCTTCCTGAATATAGAGAAAACATACTCCTTGTAAAAGTATGTCTGCCCCTAAAAAATTAATCATACCACTCAGGTCAATATTGCAATTCTGTGATTTGTCTCACAAAATAATGGTGGAAACAATCTTTGTTTAAGTTCAGTTGTTTACTAGGACAGAGAAAACGTTCTGCCTCAAGAGAAAATAATTTCATGAAGAATTCAAGAGTAGAATTATGTGCATGTCAGATTCTAGTAGAGCTTTAAAATACAAGAAGCAACTTGCTTGAGTCAGGAAATAATTTGAAAGCTACAGAGTGTGGGTACCAGTTATTTTTAGTCAGCTGAAGCAGTTTCTTCTCTATAGGAAAAATGTTATCATTCAGCAGCAGACACCAATACACTTCACTTGAGAATTTTTGCCAGAAAGTGTCATATGGCTTCTAAAAGACTGTATAATATCTCCATATTTATCATGATGCTGTTTGCAAATGCAGTAAAGTCATAAAGGATCACTACAGTATTGTGTGTGAATTTATTCTTATTCTTTCATATTCTTTTTCGAGATCTAATCAAAAAGTGTGACTATTTCTCCTCTGATTGCCTAGTTAGTCTGCTCATTTCCACAAGGGAAAATGTCTGCTCTGGACATGACAGACAACATGCAGATGTTTCTTCATAACAAATTCTCAAAAGGTTTTGATTCTGCTAGCCTTAATCCTTTACATTTACACAGACTAGGAACCTCTTTGGCTCTATAGGTGTGAGAGATGGATAGATAGATAGATACATTTGTTTATTTATTTATTTATGTTTATGTGTGCACACACAGTAGTTGACTTGTAACCTTACCAAAGAAATGAAAATGCATAATCTAAATTTCAAAAGCAAGAGAGAATAATATTAATGATTTCAGGAGGAAAAGCTTCTTAGAAAAGTTCTAACCACTAGGGGTCTGATGAATCACTTTGGGGAAAAAACACTGGGGGAAACATAAACTCTTGCAGTTCCTAAATGATGTGTTTCTACCATCCTTCCTACAAAGAGTCACAAGGGCAGTGTTTCCTCTTTACTGTGATTTAAATTGATGCAGTGGGGTCTGCTGTGGAAAAATGCTGAACATACTCAGCTGGGACAGAGGCCACTGAGAAAGTTGCTTTGTGTATTAGGTGGGAACCATAAAACAAATTTCTTTTAAAGTTCAGAATGGAAAATGTTAGTTGTCTGACTTCTTTTCTGAATATTCCTCAATTGTCCATGCATCATATCAGTCATAAAGAAAATAAATGAGTTTGTGAAATGCTCTTATTCTCTAGAGTTGAATAATCTGTGAGGCTAATAACTACAGAGATTATTTGACTGCTTATTTGAGAGAACAGAATGTTGTACAGATGCATGTTAAGTGAGCACCCACCATCATGAGTTCTGAGTGAAGCCAGAACCCTGTGGAAAATAGAATCAAACCATGTAATTAAGGCCAGTAAGGCTAGGGTGGCAAATTGAAGTATCCCAGGAAACTTTAATTCTTGTACTTCCTAACTATTGAAAGGCTCATTTATGAAAATGATGCTCTTTAATGCATTTTTATCTGTGTATATAATACGTATTTGTAGCTGCTGGTTGTTTGTGATTGAAAGTCTAATTAATTGTATTGTTGCCTACTGTTTTTCAATGGAAATAGTGTGGTGGGGGTATGTTTACTTTTTATGTGGATTTGTATCTTTTAACACCTTTCCAGAATATCAAGCAGCTTGTCCTAATTTTCACTGTGAGCAATAGATGTTGTCCAAAGGAAAAAAAAAGAAACCACACAGCTGATATTTTAGTAGGAGCTGGAAGCATCAGCTACAGTCTGTGGACAGATATTTCAGCCTGAACACTGCAATTTATTAACCTGGGGATACATATAAACTTCCCTCCAAAGGAAACACTGAATAGAGAGGGGCAGGTCTTCCCTTATTGTCCTCTCCAAAGAGCTGTTGCAGTGCTTGCATTTGCTTAGTAAGTTTGGCTATTGGCTAACTGTTTGAAGCTGCCTGGATCACAGGACTATATAGAGGAAGATAAGATTCTCTCTACACTTCAGTTAGGAGCATGGGCTCTTTCCTTGCCATCTGTTTTTCCTAAGGGGAATCACGCACCTCATAATCAAAAAGAAAGCCAGGACGAGAGCACTACAGAAAACCTACCAAAATGAAATAGTGGAACCAAGAAACACTCTTGTAGCAACCTCACCATGATGTCTTATACAAACATAAACCCAAGTAAGTAGTTGTGCACAAAATAGCAAAAAAAAACTCAGAACAGAGCATGGGGGAAAGTATCAAGGGTATGCTTCAGAGAGCACAGTTCATTGTGTCTGTTACCTCTGACAGACTGAATATCCCTCTTCTCATAGCCATGTCAGAAATACTCTTCAAGACTGAAACACAGAAGTTAGGTCCAGTAAAACTGACTGCTCCTTCCAGCAAAGCAGTGAAGAAGAGCCATCAACAAGTTCTTATGAAATTTCATGTTAGAAATGCATTTCCTACTGGACTGTGTGGGAAGGATGAGTAATAGGCTCTCATTGTGTTACACTTTTATATTCTTTTCCTGCAGAATGGCTACACAGTAATTTTCTGAAATCTCAGCAGTAAACCACTTCCTTTGTAATTCATCAAAATTGGCTATTCTTTATTTAAATAAGTGTTAACATTTATTTATGGTACTTCAGATCTTAGGTGCTGGCATATCTGTGTTTAAATATTTACTAGTATTTTCATATATGTTTTAAAATATTTAAGATATGTCAAATGGGAAGAGGCTAGAAACTGGTTTCAGTATAGTATGCACTATGTTGGAAAAGCATAATTTACCAAAAACTTTGGTGCAAAGTAATTCAAGTGCTAAGATAATCAGTCTTTATAACTGATTATTTGAAACACAAAGCGAGGAATTGTGGAAAAACCCATGTAGTTATAATCTCTCTAAAAAGAATTAGCTTTCAAGGTCATGTTCCTTGAGGGAATTCCATTTGTCTATCATGATTGATGTTTTTCCCTTTCAGATATTTTTTTCCTTCCTCCTATCTCATCACAGCAGATAATTCCACACTGTCCTCATCATGCCTGATTATTTCCACCTTTGCATTCACCTTTCTAGATAGGTAAGGTATTAGCTCTCCCATGCATCAAATACGTTGCATCTTGTCTTGCATTTCTATTTCTCCAGATATTTCACAAAACTGTCAAATTCTTTTCATTCTTTTTTTTCTTTTCATCAGACCTTTTACATTTCTGCTTCTGTCTGAATCTTTCTGCTTCTCTTTCCTCTCTCATTTTCCATCAGTTCCATATAAACACTGTCTAGCTTTGTCTTTTTATTGCTTTCAGATTTTGTCTTTCTCACCATAGCAGGTGACTTCTCCAGGTACTAAAAGATTCTATTTTCAAAGCCATCTATTCTTTTGATATCTTTCTCTTTTCCAACTTAGCTGCTGAACACGTGCTGAACATGTTAATGTTTCTGAATGCAGGCATTTTCAGCAAGAGACTCTACTTTCTTGTTTGGTTTGCCGTCTTCTGTAGTGGTCTAGTATTTCATCTAGTAGCAAATCCATTGTGTTCTGCCTGATTTCTGACTGCTTAGCATTCATGAAGTCCATTTTTCCATGGGTGCAGAATCACTTGATGTCCTTCATTAACTCTTGTTGTCGAAGTTATGTTTAAGCTGTGTCACCTCATCGTGCAATGACATTTCAAGGCCCTTTACAAAAGACGCTTATTTGTTGATTTCTGTGGTGTCTACTACTGATCAGAATGACCAAGAGCACAGAAGGGAAAAAAGTGAGCTTTCAGTTCTGATTTAGGGCAAAGGAGAGTTAGCAGCCCTGGCAGAGTTTGGCATAGAACACAAGAAAGTCTGGGATACCTGGAGAGGACATGGCAATATAGCTATCCCCATGCTCTCAGAGAATGCAGGGTACAGTCAGGTCTTTTCAAACTTCATTGGAGTGTTACAAATGAGACTCATGAAAAAAATCTATTTAGATTCATGCTGAAAAGGTTGGAAAGCAAACTGTGTGTAACACATTCAAGATAAAAAGACACTTGAGCAGCTATCCTAATCTTAACAGTAGCCACATATAAAAAATGGTGAAAACTTGTAAATTTGTAGAAGTTTTGACAATATGAAATTGTCATTCTAAATTCTGAAGAAGCTAAAAATTTCTATAATTTCATCTGAAGTGAGTATTTAGAAAGTATTTTGATTTTGTTCTGTTTACTATTTTCTTAAATAATACATCTGTCTTGGGATGGAAGAGTTCACTGAAAGTATAGACACAAGCATACACAAAAACTAACTACTTCTTATGTGAAGTCAGTGATAGACATTTTCAATATTTAACCAATGGTGGGGTTTATTTCATAACAGGAGCAGTTCCCAAGAACAAAGGACTCCAGATTCGAGAGTATGACATCTGGAGCTTTTTTATACTTTAAATATTCAAAATCTGTGAAATATTTGTATTTTCCAGAAATAGGTTATTAACTTGAAAATATTGTATCACAGAAATATCAAAAAATGAAAATGTAAAGTGAAGCAAAGCTTTTTTTATATATATTCAATCTGTTACAGGCAGTTCCTGAGGCATTGAGATAAATATAGCTAGAGAAACACAGTGTAGAATGGGAGCAATATGATTATTAGTTACGTATATATGTTATATAGTACATTTGTGCTATACTGCCTCAAATCCCTGTAGTACTGAGTTCTCTGTGTCTGCTCTGATTGAAATCTAAAGCTAATGTATCTATGAGAAACAAGAGAAGGGTTTTATTTGCTTGCTGTTTGGGGGGTTTATTTTTGTATTTCATGGATGAACTTCTGTCAAAATCTTTGATGTTTATTATGAAATATTCCTATGTATTCACCACTCACATCTGACTTGGGAATGAATGCAAAAAAGTCATAGTGTCTCTCAAATATTTCTTTAGTTCACAGGAGAGGAATATCTGTTCTAAAAAGCCGTACTTTACAAACCATCCTTCACAGGAGAATTTATCGTAAGATACTCAACACAGAGATTCATAAACTGAAGCAGATGAGGATGAATTTTAGTCTGTTTTATAGAAAAACATGAGCTTGTGAGCTTGTATCAATTTTATGGGATGGAGAATACATAAATCTGCAGCAACGAAAGGATAGTATAAAGACCAAGTGCAGTAAATAGATACTATTTACCTTTAGATGTGATTATGAGATAGGCAACAAGTCAGTAAAGTCAGAGGTGATAAACTTGGTTTTAGGAATGAGCAATTTCTGAGCATTCAGGAAGAGAGGTTGGTAGGGACAGAGTCCAGAAAACTGGTGGATGGTGGATAAAAGAGATAAAGAGGAAATGTGTAAGGATGAGTTTCTCAATGCTTTGGAACCATTTAATAAGTTTGTGTATGAGGCACATGAACGGAGAAAATTCAAAAATATCAAAATAACTCTAAAAATTCTGGTCTGATCAAAGGGTAGGTAAGTATGCAAGTGTTCCGTGGGGAAGCAGGTGGAAGGAATTCACCTCATTTAACATGAGGTTTTGCAATTTGGATTTTTGTATGAAAGTGAGTTGTTCAAGGCAATCTTCATAATCACAGGAAAAAAGTAAGAGTGTAACTCCTCTGACATCAGCTTTAAGATAAGGTAAAACTGCGCCTTAGAATTGCTTGTTTGTCATTATTGACTTTAAAGGGAACCTAGATGATGAAGGTGGATACACTGTCTATGTTAGATATCTATTTGATCAGTGAAACGCTCTATTTCTCTCCAGCTAATTTTCTTTTATACAGCTCACCTTTGCAACCTAAGGAGAAAAAGCATATGAAGCTAGGAGAATGCTGAAATTTTCTTGTAATTTCAGCTCTTTAATGAGGATCATATCAAAACAATCATATGTTATGGTGTCCAATATTGGTATCTTCAGAAAAAAAACAAAGGAAGGAGGGAAAGCAAACCATAATCTACTCAAAAATACATGGCACAAATCCCATATGAAAAGGGAACCCTTGCTGAGACATCTGCAACACAACCATTTCTCAATTTCCTTTTCATTCCTCAAGCAGGGAGCACAGAGACAGTTTTGTGAATAATTGGGGCTCCTGTCAGCTGCTTTGTTTTGATGTGGTGTGTTAGAGCTGACCTGGAGAAATCAGGAAACTCGAAGCGGATTGTCAGTGCCTCTCTACTGTACTGAACAGAAAGTCTACCTGTAACTTTGCCAAACATCTATAGATGAATACAAATACATGTTCAAAGACACAGGCAGCTTGCTGAAGACCTCTACATGTAATATTGTTCATATGCAATTACACAACGAGAGTGTTAAGACAGACTAAAACGTGAAATGGACTGTTAAAAAGTTTTGTAGTAGTTACACTAGTTTTCCTTGTCTTTCCTTCTGAAAAAGATGTCAGAGCTTTTCAAGCAGAATGCTCACAGTCTCTTTCCATCTCCAAATTTTCAGTTTTCACTATGTCACATCTGCCTCCTGCTGTTCTTTCCTATCATTTCTTTCCTCACACATCAATTTAGGAGTATGTGACACCAGTGCCAGTGAAACATGAGGAGAATTACGAGTGGCTGTGCTTGATAAGCCCGGATGCTAAAAATATTACCCACTTATGCACCTACACTGCTACTTTTTCTTATTATTAGCTTAAGGGTATGTGGCTTTACTGTCACTGTGCTGCAGTGCATTGTAGACAAAAGCTGGTCCTCCTGTCCCAGTTCAACCAAATATTTTTACAGATGGCCAGTCTAGGGTGTTGTTACTGGATGGTCAGCTTGGGGTTCAGTGGAGATGCTGGGAACAGAGGGGGTGTTTTGCACTGTCTGTGCTGCACTCCACGATGTGGGGACAAGGACTGTGGAGCCCCATGACCTGCTGTTGAAGGTAGCTATGTCACATAAAGCAATAAATGTGTCGAGTTACGCTGCCTGACTGTGGTAGTGTCTGTCTCAACCCTGTTCAGTGAGATGTTCAGTGTTTTTCAGGTGCTGAAGGGAATGATGCGTAAGAGGCTAGAATGGTGATAAATTTATTACTAGAGTAAGTAGGAACAAGAAACTAAGAGGATGGGTTGGATGAACTTTGTGAAAAGCGATCAAAGCACAAGAGCAATTTAATGGCAAAATTTGCCTTGGCAGAGAGCAAGCAGGTGAATGTACATGCAGACCTTAAATGCTCTGATCATCTTTGATCATTGCGGCAAACTGAAAGTTTGTACATGTTTTCAATTACTGACAGTTTATATCTGATTAGTCATGATTTGCAGTGAACTGTGAAATAGCAGCGTATTTATAATTCATATTTATGAAATCTATGATTTTATGATTTATCAAATACTTTTTCACATGAAATCACTATGATAGTTCTGTATTTCTGGGAAGCTTTTGACAATGTGAAATCTGAGGACGGAAATAAGAATTCAGAGAAGTGCAGAAAAGTTTGGGTTGTAAGGACCTTAAAGATTATCTAGTTCCAACCCCCTTCCCATGGGTAGGAATGCCACCTACAAGATCAGGTTGCTCAGGGCCCTATCCAACCTGCCCTTGAACACTTCCATAGGTGGGACATTTACAACTTCTCTGGGCAAATATATATATCTTGCAACTTCATTAATCAGCTAATTATTTTTCAGAGGGTTAAGGCAAATAAACCCTCTTAAGTATGAAAATTTCTTGGTAACAGGATTGGTCTTTGTGTTTAACAAGTGCTGACCAATGCAAGGCCTTTTTTCTTAGTCTAATAATGGATTTTTGCTGTTCGAGGTGTACAATTTGATTCTAATTTATCATGAAATTTGTGAAAATTTAAATATATTTTATACAAAAAAAAAAAAAAAGGCAAAAATTGTGCTTCCAAGATGTGGTTTCATGTTGTAATCACACAGCCTTCTGCCCATCATCTGTTTAGTTCACAAATGTTCACTCAATACCATCCTTGAATCATCTGTTCAGTTGTTCAGCTGTAAGACCAATGCACAGTTATAGTTTATCATTTGCTTGAGTATTTCCCTTTAAACTGGTAACACAGGTGTCTCCTTAAAATATGGATTCTCATTAAAATATATATCTGTTTAATTGATTTTTCCTTGCAAAGAGTTTTGAAGTGTAGCACTGCTTCTGTAACAGTATTCTTAAACATGCCAGCATGAGTCTATCAGGAATAACTAGGTATAAATATCACTAATGAGTGTTTAACCCGTATTAAGGTATATAAGTGTAGAAAATGTTTCAGTACTAACAAAAACAAAAACAAAAACAAAAACAAACCACCAAAAACAAAACAAAAAACCCAACCAAAACAAAACAAAAAAATAGGACATGTGATACTACAATTCCCATTTTTTTATATGTGAGCTATTTATTTCCAAATTGCTTGTCACTAAGCATATTATGAAGTTGTGTTTTTTTTAAATGTCAGAATGTTGGAAGGTGATGGAGCAAGAGAAAATACTTGAAGTGAAAGAGCCAGTAGTGTTCATAGTGGCTGTTCTTTATTTACAGCATGGCTAGGTTAATTTGAACGTAGTTTTTGTACTTGTATGTGTGCTGATTAAATCTATATAGGAAAAGATCAGTACTGTTCACTGGTGCAACAAGCCTGTCAAAATAGAAAGTAGAATAGTCCTCTGCTCGTGAGTGACGTCACTCAGGTTTATCATCATGTATGTTACTTAATCTTTCTCTTTACATTAACAGTAGTTATTCATAGCCATAAATGTTGTGAACAGTTCATCTGTATTTCTTCTGGACTGCAAATCACATGCCTGGAATTTGTATCAGAAGCTCTAAGTTTGATCCGTCCCTCTTCACTTCACACTTCTCTCTGAAGTGCTTCTGGTCTTTGCAGGGTCTGACAAAATACCACAGCCCGAAGCAATCCCATGATTTTTGTGCCTTGACTTCCAATCATTCCCTATTTTCTTTCCCATAGAGATGTATGAGTGATTCCTAGAAGGCCCCATCACCCATGTAAACAGCACAAAGAAGTCAAATGCTATGACATTTGTTGTAGCAGCAGGGAAAGATGTAAATATATCGTTCAGCTTTAAACTTTCACAAACATTTCCATTAAAAACTTATTTAAAGTTTGTCCAAAGTATTGTGGAAAATAAGTGAGTTTCAGAGGCAGACAAACAGCCTGTGGGCTGTGAAACATGTATGCTGTGCTTGAATGACTGTTTACCTGTTTAATGAAAATAACCTTATTGTTGTTGAAAGGAAACACCTCCTAACATACCAAAGAGAAATTTTCTTCACTTTACAAAGGAAAACTGTAAGGACAAGATGAAAAGTCTCCCATAGCTAACTCTAAACTTTCAAGCTAAGAGGTTATAGTCATGCCTTTTTCTCTCTCCTTTTTTGCATTCCACCTAGGTTTGTGACATGGTAACAAGCCAAAGGATGCTTTGGCCAAATCTCTGTTCTTAATGACTTTAGAGATCAGGAGCTTGGAGGGTATTATGCAGTGTGTGTGGTCACAATTCACTTTACATGCAGCCACTGTCACTTTCCCTCATGTTTTTTAATTAGTCTTTTGAAAAGTCTTAAAACTTATTCAGATTTGAAAACTCTAAAGAGTCTGGATTTCAGACTATTAGCCTGTTTCCTGGTATATAACATTAAATGCAAGATATTAATAAATTATGCTAACCCTCTCTTGGCTACTTAGCTGCCAAATTTGTGTTACTTTTATTTATTTATATTTAAACTAATATAAGGGAGCCTAATATTTCAGATAATGTAAAATGCATGAGGCTTTAGTGGGGTTAAGTTTTTAAGAAGCTTTTGAGGCCTTAGATAATTTTAATTCTGCCTCATTTCAAGAAGGAAAGAAATCCTGGAAAGAGTTTGAACCAATAACTAAAAGACTAAAGGTGAGACTGTAAAAGAAAAGGACCTACTCTAGTTAATTTGCTCTGCCTCAGCCACACTTACCTTTTCTTCCAGGCATATATTGTATATGCTCAATACAGCACTCAGACACTCCCAATTTTTACTGGAAAAAACCCTTGTATTGCAAACTCAATGAAGGATATACTCCTCTCTAAAGATCACCTGTGTATCACTCTTAAGCTTCAAAGTTTGAGAGAAGTTCTGGTCCTGCTAAATGCAATAGGACTTTTGCAATTAGGGCTCAAATGCCTATTTTGAAAAATTCTTTACATTTTGCACAAGTGATCAAAGTTGTGCAACAGGGAGGCTGACAAGGTCACAGCGTTGCTGGGACACCTGCACTAAAGCCCTTGGTAGAACAAAGACTTAAAATTCTTTCTTTTGTAATTCATAATAGTAGAAAGTATATTTGCAAATATATATAATCAACAAATATGTTTTTCACCAAAGAAAATGTCAAGCCTAGGGAGTTAATGATTTTAAAATGAGGATATGAAAACTAGATTGAAAACTACTTTACAACTTCAGTTATAGCAGATTCTGACATTGCAAACACTATAATATTTTGCAGTCTGAAGAGGCTTCAGAAACAGTCTGGCTAGCTTGTTGGGTTTTTTTCTCTGTTGTGGTATGGAAGTGCTGCACCAGACAAGGCTCTTATCACTGATGAACTGGCCATTCATCAAGACCTTGGCTTAGCAGTGTGACATTCCCCAACTGTCTGTGCAGTTTATGGTGCATTATAGATCGCTCTTTTAACTGATTTTTGTTTGCCTGTCATGACAGACTGGAAAAGTAATGAAATGGGGTACAAAAAGCAAAAAAATAAAGTAACGTTTAAATTATGTAATCAGTGAGCCATTAATAAATTGTTAAAAGACTCTGCTTACATCATGTGATAACTTTTTTCACATATCCTACCTAAAACAGACTTTGCAGGCTCAAAATTAAATTAGGTAATCACTCTTGTGATCACCTTTCTCTTATCTTTGCTCATTGTTTTACAATCACAATTGCAATCCAACCAACAGGAGGAAATAAATTCTAAAGGATAAATTGTCTTGTCATTTCTGCTTGTGCAGTGCCCAACATAGAAGGACAACAAATAAAAATCAAACAATTCCTATTAATAAAGACTGATAAAACATCCCAGCATTCCATCAGCAGCATCCTGCACTGACATATATTTTCAAAGTTTTCTCTTTGTGTTCCCATTTCCAATTATAAAGCAAAAGATAAAAGACATGATAGTGAAATATGGTAGGACCCAGAAAATTGCTGGGGAAAAAAATTACCGCTTATTTTTAAAATGAAATGTGAACCCTTTAATAAACAGGAAATGGTATTGTGGGGTACATTCCAAGAAATGAAGAGTTGCAGATAAAAAGTAAATATTTGAGAGAGAGGCTGAAAAAAAAATCAAATGCCTTTTAATATAGATTTACAATGTGTTTGTAAGGCACTATGGGTATCCTGAATAGCTAAGACCTCTCATTTGTTAAGGACTGCTTCACCAAGGTCACATTTCTGTGCTGCTTGCATAATAGTCAGGTGTCAGTGTTCAGGGAATATACTATGTTATAGTATCTGATTCATAAACTTTTACTTTGTACCTCATTTACCTCATTTATCATTCCACTGGTGGTATCAATACGGTAAAACTCTGGTTAGCTACCTTTGTGAGGAAATAGAAAAGTAAAGCTGCAAATCTACTCTGAGGTAAGAATGATAAGAAGAGCTAAGATGTGAAATTCTAGCTGGAGTGTGTCATTACGTGTTTTGTCAGGGACTTAACTGGATGAGGGGCTTCATACCAAGTTTTAGCTGTCACTCTAAATGCACTCACTTCGAGGGAAGAAAGAAGGGGCCTCATGGATGTATCCAAAGTGATGTTAGGTACTTTACTGCTAACAAGGATGACTCTGATTCATAAAGGTGAGAATTATATGTGATATGACAGGTAATTTTTAAAAAAATATGGGTTTATATAAACAAAGTTTAAAGATATTTAAAATTAAAGGGTTTTAACAAAATCCTGTGAGTCAAATGAAATCTAGACTTTTTTGCTTGAAGAATCTTTCTGTCCAGGATGCAGTGAATAATTTCCAGGGTTTATGGCTTACTTTTTAATTATAGGTATATTTTGATATAACATCATTAAACATAATTAAAATATAATTAACATTACTGAAATAAATTTGTATATATTCATTAAATACCAGTTTTCAGCAAAGTATTTAACATAGCTCTGAAGTCTGACCATTCATGTCTTACCAGCTCTTACTAGTTTACTAGGAGAGCTAATGTAGTGATTTGTGAATTGTCTTGTAATGACAAACAGTAATACTGCTGGCAGGGATAACATCTAGCTGAGTGGCAATTCCCTGGTTCATTGCTCTGACATTTCTAGACCTAGTATTTTTCTGTACATCTGTACTGTGTCCCTAGTGAGTTTATGAGCTGCACAGCTGCTCTAGTGTGCTGTTAGCAAGTCTCTTATAATTTCTCTGTTGTGTGGTGGATTGCTAGGTTTTGATCAGTGCATTTTTTTCATCTAGGTGTTGAGGACTAATTGGCTATTTTGTTGCTAGCTGTAGGAAGCCCTTATTTCAAAATACGATATGGTTCCTTTGTTTAGTTTATTTTTTAAATTATTTTTTAAGAGTCCACCCTTATTATTATTCTAAAGAATAATGTTGATTGGGGGAACCTTTTAAAAGATGAGTTTTCCCCACTCTGGGATTAGGTTTCTCGCTCAAGCATGTACATTCTGTTCTTTTGGACCTTTCTGGAAATGGGTTGGAAGTTTTGTGGGTCTTTAGTAGTCTTAATCCTCCTCTAGTGGATTTACCCTCAGTCAGCTGTTCATGCCTCCTTCTTCACCCCATTCCTTTGTTTGCACTGCTCTTTATGTTGTGCTGTCACCAAGGACCAGAACAGGGAAGTTGGCCTTACCTCTGTGCCTCTCTCCGTACAGGTCCTGTTCTAACTTGCCCACTTGAGTGGCCATTGGTGTTTGAGGTGTAACAACATATTAACTCCTGACTGTCCAGGCTTCTACAGTGATTATTAACATTATTTTTAGCAACTATTATTCTTCATCATCTTCATCATCGTTGCTTAGTCTGTGTTTTGTGGTAGAAGATGTCCCAGTCACAGCATGTGTCCTGTATCCTATGTGGCTGCCAGCTGCAGTACAAATCTTTCCCCTTTTATTTAAACAATTTTGATCTTCCCTGGTGATTAGTTTTGCAACAAATGCGTGGCATTATGCCACTTTGGCATAGCCCAGGGTATCTCATGATTCATGATTAGAGCAGAAAGCTCCAGGGTTTTCTGCTGCATAAGCAGTACAACTCCTCTATGCAGTTTCAAGATATGAACTTTGTTACTATCCTACATATGTCTGCATCTGAAACTCTTGACTGTTATGTCTGAGACTGTGCAGGAGACAAGATATCAAGAGAATTGGAAAAAGACAATCACACTGCTTGACTGTAAACAGTACAAAGAGAACAATCTGGGAACTGTTGTCAGTTAACATCAATCCTCAGAAAAATTCTAGAGCAAGAAGTCAAATAAAGCAGAGGAGCAAAGCACTAGCTGTCGTATATCTTATAGTTGTACACTCTCTAGTATACTGTTACAAACAATCTAGATGATGGAATAGAGTATGTTTATTGTATCTTGGGATGATCCAAAACTGGGAGAGAGCTCATATGCTGGAGGATGAAATCAGAATTCAAAATGGTAATGACAAAGTAGCAGTGCATGCAAAAACATGAAGCAGGAATTATTTACTGCAGTGATACAAAATGATGACAGCTGCTTTGGTAGCAGTTTTTCAGAAAAAGCTGTGCATAAGCCAACAGTGCTATGAAAAAAAGCAAGCACAAAGCTAAAATGCAGCCAGAAAGACATGTGAAGTAATCAGGAATGTGGCCTCTGGTGGACTAGCCATCAAGAAAACTGCTGTTTGAGGCATTCTACTTCAAGAACTATGTGGTCCAGTGGAGATAATCTGGAATAAATGGATTACAGCTCTGGAAAGTTTGACCTATTTCATTATTAAAAAACACTTTAAAATGGCAAAATCGTTGAAGAACTATCATAGCTTTTTTTTGGTAAATGATGGAACCTCCACCACTGGAGGTTTTTAAGAATTTGTCAGTCAGCTCTTGGAAACAATGTAGATATCATTTGTCTTACCTGGGGGCTAATTAGATAAACTGGATGACCTCCCATGGTTCCTTCAAACCCTATTTTTCTATTATCCTGTGATTATTAAAGCATATGTTCAAAGTTTTGATCACAACGGAATTATACATCAAATAAGTGGTTAATATTTCTTCATGGAGAGAGGCTGACAAAAAAGGTGGGTGGGAGAAGCCCACAAAACATAGAGTTCAATGGGTTAATATCTGTCCAGGTTCAGGTGGAAATGCCCAGGTACCAGGAGGTAACTTTCCACTGTCTGCTGTAGCACTGTGGATCATCCGTAGTCCTCTGGTGGAAGGCCCCAGAAATGAATCTTGGGCCTTTTCAGGGGTCTTTGGTTTATGATGCCTTCAAAGACGTGATCTGTTTCTCACACCAACATAGTTGAGCCAGTTGTGCATTTTCAGAAGAGATGAATACCTTCAGGCCTAACTGTGAATATCCCAGTATGTCCCCCAGGGGAAAGAGGGGGGAGTCTTACACCTGAGCCAGTTGTGTAAGGGTGGCATGATAAAAAGCATTATCCCACCTAGCAGGATCTGCTCTTATCAGCCTTTTCCCTTATCTGTCTCAAAACCGAGCTTGTTGCTAAACAAAGGTCAGTTTGTTGTGCTCATCCTCCCATGGTGGATGGTCACCCCATCTGCACCTGGGCTGTTCTTATGCAGATCAGAGATTTCACTACCATACCTGCAAAAACTCCCTCCCTGCTTCCTCTGGGCGGTGCAAACCTGGCCTCAGCAAAGCACCCTGCTGCTTTTGCAAATGGCTAATTGTTTGAGTCATTAACACTGAACATTCACTCTCTCACAAGGAGTGTGCATGATTTTCATTTGTTTTCAATGACAGACACTGAGGTGCATTGTAATTATCATACAACCTTTTTTTTTTTTTTTTTTTTTTTTTTTTTTCCCAGAAACCGAGGGCTTAAATTCCAAGCAGGCAAATCTGCATTGTGTTCATAAGTGATTTTTGGTTTTGGAAATGAAGTTATGGAGATAGAAATGTTTTACTGTTGGGGATAGATCAGAGCCTGGAGCTGGATTTGAGCTGTGGAGGGATAACATTCCAGCACAGGAGACCAAGATATAGGCCTCTGTAACTCCCTGAAGCAGCTGTGCTGATAGCAGCCAGAAAGACAAGACAACTTGGCAGATTTACTAACCTCTATAACCCAAAAGTTTTCCCTTTACTTATCAGAAGTTCTTCCCCTAGTTTTTTATATTATCCTATCTCCTAAAGGAGTTTTAAATAGCCACCCCCTAATTCTAGCTCTTTCCTTAGAGACCCTATAAAACCTTGTAACCTTACTTTAATAAAGAGTTCACCATCTTCCTCAGACCTTGCGTGTCTCTTCATTCAGTCACCAGGCTGCAGCCCCTGTCCCCCCCCGGGGCAGGGCCTGCTCCTCTGAGAAGCACCAAGCGGTTCCCCGGTGGACCCTGCTTACCCTGAGAACCCAAACCGGTCATTTTACTAAAACTAAATAACCAATAATGAATGTTGAGAACTTTTGTTGCAGTTGAACAGTTTTAACAAGCCTAGTATGGTTAACCAGATGGAGTTGTCAATGTTGAGATATTAGGTAGTATCCATGATAGACACTGGTGGGAAAGTTGTAATTCTTCCTTTAGCAAGTCACTCTTATAGATTCCTCTTATCAATGGCCATTGTTCATGCTTATACTTCTTTCAAGGAACATGCTTCCATCTGACTCTATTACTTATTTTAAAGATGGGTTCTTCCATTTTCCCCTCATATTAACAAATAATAAGTTTGAAGAATAAAGGAAAAATTCATTTAAGAGCTGCAGAATCAGGACCTTGGAATAATTTAACGGACAGAATCTCATATCAACAGGAGTTGAATCCATTCTTGAGTATCCTGATGGTTTGAAACCCTCAAAACCAGGTTATTATATTTTTTTTCTCCTTACTATTGAACCCTTGCCTTCCATGCAGTCCACTTGCGGTCTTTCAGTTTTCTTCCACTAAATTAAAAATAAAGGTCTAAGCAGAATATAAGCATTTTCTCTTGGATAGTTTGCATTCAGCTTGAACTGCTTGGTGTCACCTTAACGATAAAACTGGGATAGTGTAACAGGTGCTTATTGTCTTTTTCTTCCTCATTGTCTTTCAGATGTTATGTTTTGGCATATGTTAGTGACTGTCAAGGGGATATTATTGATCTGCTGAGACATCTGCTCTGCTCACATTAATTTGACTGTTCTTTCATGAAAGATGAGTTCCTTATGACTTCCCATTCCTAACACAGTAATACTGACCAGGTCTTTGCAACTGGAAATAAGCATTATTTAAGATGTAACTCTAAATTATGCAGTTTTTGTTTGCTTCTAATTGAGTGGCATTCTTTTTGTTGGAAGTATCACGTTATGAACTATCTAAGGAATAAAAATCTGAATATTTAAATAGGTAATTTTTTTAAAAAAATGCATTTTAACTCGTTATTTTTGGTGTAGCAGAAAAAAAGGCAAAACTTTCACAGAATCATAGAATCATAACGTGATTTGTGTTGCTGTGGGCAGGGACACCTTCCACTAGACCAGGTTGCTTGGGTTCCCATTCAACATGGTCTTAAACACTTCCAGGAATGGGGCATCCACAGCTTTTCTGCACACTCACCACTCTCACAATAAAGTATTAATTCTTAATATATATATATAAACCTATCCTCTGACAGTTTTAAGCCATTCCCCTTTGTCCTATTACTACATGCCCATGTGAAAAGTCCCTTTCCATCTTTTTTTTAGGCCCTCTTTAGGTACTGGAAGGCTGCTCTAATGTCTCGTGGAACCTTCTCTTCTCCAGGCTAAACAACCCCAACTCTCTCAGCCTGTCTTCATAGGAGAGGTGCTCCAGACCTCTGATCATCTTTGTGGCCCTTCTCTGGACTCACTCCATCAGGTCCATGTTCTTCTTCTGCAGGTTCCCAGAGCTGGACACAGCACTCCAGGCAGGGTCTCATGAGAGCAAACTAGAGGCTGAGAATCACCTCCCCTGCTCTGCTGACCACGCTGCAGTCCAAGATAGGATTGGCTTTCTGGGCTGCAATTGCACATTGTCATATTGAGTTTCTTGTCAACCAATGTCCCCAAGTCTTTCTCCTCAGGGCTGCTATCAATCCATTCTCCACCCAGCCTGTATTTGTGCGTGTGATTGCCCCAACCCGTGTGCCAGACAGTCATAAAAGAGGCTTTAGAATATTTTAGGGAATAACCATAAGTCAGAAAAGAACCAACTGACCTTCTTACCAGCGGAAATAAATTAGTGGGTCCAGACACTACTGTGCTTTCAGTGATATTTCTGAAAGAATAATATGATCATTTTATTAAATTGAGGAAGAAAGGAGTGAAGTTTGACATGCTAAATGCAAGAATATAAAACTGGCATGCATCAATTAAAACAGCATTCATAAATGTACCTTCAGTTTCCTTCCCTTAATTTAACCTGTGACTCAAAAAAACCCCTTTCAATCATCCAAGTTGAAAAATGTACTTTTATCTTAAATTAATTTAATTGAAATAATGCAGATTTAAAAATTCTTGAAGACACAAGAGACATATAGTCCCAGTAGCTTAACTTCACTCACTTTTGAGCTCCCAGCTACTGTAGTTTGTTTAACTAAAGTATTATTTTGTGAAAGTGTTTTGATTTGTGTGTATAAATATATTTTACTCCAAAAAGTGAATATCAGTTCTGCATTTCCCTGTAGTTCTCCTTATTCATAGTCCTTTATATCTTTGAAGGAGTAAGCAGACTAGTGAGTAAATTGGTTTGATAGCTGTGATCTAATCTACATGTGACTCAAAAATGAGGATACAAAACTTGGTGGAATGTTCTGCTCACTCCTCTTATCTCACCTGCCTTGTGAGGTGGCTTGTGACTACCTTGCAATCTTGATATCTTGCCTATTGTAGAGGCAGGCATTTCTCCTAGAGACTTGGACTACTCTCTGGTGCTTATTTAATAGCAATTAACTACTATACTGCCCCATGTATAGGACCTAAAACATATCAAATAACTGTGGTGCCTTACGGATTCATAGGAACAACTGAGTGTGAAGCAGGAGTGAAGAAGAAGAGACTAAGTGTATAAATGGAGGAACACAAGTAAAAAAGAGAATGAGGTTAGCAGTGGTAATATTTGGATGATATGAAAAAAGAGATTGTTGATAGTGAAAGATCTAACTTTTGGAAGCAGAGAAATACTGGCCAACCATACATGCATGACTGAGTGACCACTGTAACAACTTCTGTAAAATGCTGTAATCAACCTCCACATCTTTGTGACCATTAGGAAATTCTTATGCATATTGTGTATGCCATGATTTTTACAAGGTCTTATACAGACAGCACTATACCTGGGAACACCAGTGATCCAATTCTAAAGTCTGGTTTTAACCCTTAAGAGGAAGTAAACCAGACCTTGTAAAGAAATAGCACCGAATTCTGGAAGGGAAAAATTGTCTTCTATCTCAAGGCATCCATATAATTTCTCTAGAAAACAGTATATTTCCAGAGCATTTGACAGAATATTAAAAGCTAAAATCTCAAATGTAGATGAATATAATCTAGTGTTACACCTCAGGTGATACTATGCTGAAAAAAAAAATCTTTGGAATACTCTGGAATATAATGTATAAATTCACAATTTTTAGATATCCATAGTTACAAAGGTAAGTAAAGACATATTTCATTAGCAGAAGTTCTAGGAGACCAAGACAAGGAATTTCACATTTCTATCTATGCTAATTTGATTGTGCTATTTTCTTTGCTATCACTGAAATTGCAAATTATGTAAGTATAATTATGAGTGCACAGTATAGGATCTGGTCTTGCTTCGTTGAACTCAATGGCAAAATTCCCATTACTTTAAATGGCAAAATGAATGATCTCCAAATGTTCCTATTAAACTGTTCACAAGCTGTGCCTTCTTCATGTTACCCAGCAATGAATTTTAGTTTGTGAGTGCAGCTGATAATTTTGCATTAAAATAATGATAATAAAAGGATGTGATGACAGCCTGTCATTTTTCATTCCTTCAGTCAAACACTTGATGTGATGGACTATGTGATTTCCTCATTTAAGGACCTATCAGCTGAAAATGCAATTGCTGTAACTGACACAAATCAGAAATGTTGACCAAAAAATCCTTAATATAAATTAAGAAACGTTTTTAGTGAAATGAAAATTTGTTCATTCATTTTCTTTGTCAGACGAGGAGATTTTTGAGTTCTGTGTGTTTAAATTTACTCTTAGACCTTTGAGAAAAGGAAATAGAAGAAGGAAAAGCAATGCATTTGGTTGTTGTTTTGACTACCACATGTGATACAGATATAAATAAATACAAAAATTCAAATTAGTAGAGCGGCAGCACTCTTCCTGTAATATGGATTAATCAAAAAATCATGAACAGCACTCTACTTTTCTCCCTAATTCTCATGTGTACAAAAGATCTTTTTTCCTCTGCAGAATATGAATTCCATTAAGTCCAAATTACTGGCTTCTCACAGGCATAACTGAAACCCAAGGAACACTTTCATATTTGGGCAGGGAAAAGAGCAAATCCTCCTTATCTTCCTTTTTTTTTTCTTTTTTTTTTTTTCCCCCCCACAGTGACTACTGCCTAAGGCTTTCTACTCCTTTTTTGATGACTTTACTTACCTTATTGCTTTTGAGGACACTTAGCAAACTGTATTCATTTCCATTAACTCACTGTTCAGAAGGAAAGAAACAGAAAAATTTTTAACATGGTTTTGCTGGCAACTAATACTTGTTTTTCAGATGGCAAACAACATTCATTGTCATTTTATTTTACTTTTTTCACCATAAAACTCTGGTATATTACTAACAACACAATCTTTCTCATTATTGACTGTAATGCCATCACTTGGAATAAAGCTTTCCCTATTACTGCAGAAAGTGGACTAAGGATCTGTGTTACGTAGAAAAAATACCTTGAAAACAGCCATCTCATTGAAAAAAGCAGTCCCTGGAAGCATCCACCTATGCCATTTGCCACTAGAGCCAATACAGTTTTGGACACCATGGAATTGGATGCATCAGGATGACTAAAAATCACTGTGTCTTTCCAGAAGACAGACTCACGGTATAGAATCATAGAATCATTTATGTTGGTAAAGAACTTTAGGATCATCAAGGCCAATTGTTAAGGCAGCACTGCCAACTCCACCACTAAACCATGCCCTTAAGTGCCACATCTACACCTCTTTTAAATGCTCTAGGGGTGGTGACTCAACCACTTCCCTGGGCAGCCTGTTGCAATGCTTGACAACCCTTACCATGAATCAAGTTTTCCTAATATCCAGTCTAAACCTCCTCTGACACAACGTGAGGCTGTTTGCTCATGACCTATTGCTTGTTACTTGGGAGATGAGAGCAGCACCCTTTGCTCCCTAAAACCTCATTTCAGGTAGTTGTAGAGAGCAACAAGGTTCCATCTGCGCCTCCTTTTCTCCAGGCTAAACAACCTCAGCTCCTTCTGCAGCTCCTCATTAGACTTTTGCTTCAGACCCTTCACCAACTCTGTTGCCTTTCTCTGGACCTGCTCCAGCACCTCAATGTCTTTCTGGTATTGAGGGGCCCAAAATTGGACACAGGATTCCAGGTGCAGTCCCACCAGTGCTGAGCAAGGGAGACAATCACTTTCCCTAGTCCTACTGACCAGATTATTTCTGATACAAGCCAGGATGCCATTGGCCTTCTTGTCTACCTGGGCACACTGCTGGCTTATGTTCAGCTAGCTGTTGACCAGCACCCCCACATCCTTTTCCTCTGGGAACCTTTGCAGTCTCTCTTCCCCAAGTCTGTAGCACTGCTTGGGTTTGCTGTGACAAAGGTAAGACCTGGCACTTGACCGTGTTGAATGTCATACAATTGACCTAGCCCACAGACCCAGTGAGTCCAGATCCCTCTGTAGGGCCTTCCTACCCTCCAGCAGATCAGCACTCCCACCAAACTTGGTGTGATCTGCACACTGTCTGAGGGTACACTCAATCCTCTTGTCCAGAGTGTTAATAAAGATATTAAACAGGATTGGCCCCAACACTGAGCTCTGGGGAACACCATCCATGACTGGCTGCCAGCTGGTTGTAACTCCATTCACCACCGCTCTCTGGGCCTTGTCATCCAGCCAGTTTTTTACTCATTGAACAGTGTACCATCCAAGCCAGGGGCTCCAATTTCTCCAAGAGAATGCTGTGGGAAATGGTGCCAAAAGCTTGACTGAAGTCCAGGGAGACAACATCCACAGCCTTTTCCTCACTGAGTAAGCAGGTCACTTTTTTGTAGAAGTAGATCAGGTTGGTCAAGCAGGACCTGCCTTTCATAAACCTGCCTTTCTTGTAGATGGTTTGCTAACATCCAGTCAGCTGGAACCTCTCCTCCCCAGATAATCAGGACTGCTTGCAAATGATGGAAAATGACTAAGTGAGCTCTTCCACCAGCTCCCTCAGTACCTTTGGGCTGATGTCAAGGTGCATTGATGTAGATGCACTTCACTTGGGCCCTTAATCCCAACATCTTTTTTGGGGGAGAAACTCTAATTCCTACGTGACCATTCTCAGGCACTTCCATGGTTACTAACACATCAATAAACTTGTGTCTTAGATCCTGCATGGATCTCCATCCCATACCTGTACTGAAGCAGCAGACTAAATGATCTCTCTAGCTCACTGTCCCTCAAACATTGGCATGCTGCCCCCTGCTTTTCTCTAGTGATCCTGGTTTTATTCCCTTCCTCCTTCAAATCTACTTTAAAGATCCTTCAGTAAGCCCTGGCAACTCCTTTGCAAAAATCCTTTTTCCTCTTTGAGACAAGTGTACCCTGTCTGTTGCCAGCAGTCTCAGTGTTGTGTAATCACATGATCAAAAACCTCTAAATTCTGCTGGCAATATCAGGCTTGGAGCCAGGTATTGATCTGCTGGCTCTTCCTCTTTCTTCCTCTATCATTCCCAGCAACTGGAAAGATAGGGGGGAACGTTGGTTGTGCTCATGATCCCTTAACAAGTTGTCCCAAGGCCCTGAGGTCTCTTGATTGCCCTTAGACTTCTTCTTGCAACTTCATTGCTGCCTACCTGAAAAATCAATAATGGATGATAATAATCTGAGGCTCATATCAGGGCAGGAAGCTTTCTATTCACATCTTTAACCTGTTGTCACTCTGGTGCAGATCTCTAAATCCTCACAGCTTTGTCTAAGGCCCTCAAGTCTTGAAAGAGAGTCCTACATAAAAAACATGGAATAAGAGTCTGTTCTGCAACAGTGCCCTGAACAAGGCCAGAGGGAACTCAAATATGAAGGCTGAGGGTCATTCTTTTTCCTTGCCACAACAAATGTTTCTGAAAAAAATATAAGTGGAAGAGGAGACACGTTACTGATGCCTGATACAGTGTCTTAGAGGAAGTGTACTGTATGCTTAGAAAGGGGAAACATAACAAAATTTGTTTATGTGTCATCAGGTTAATCACTTGTGTTTTTCTGTACAGTACTGATGAAATGTTTACTGAAAGCAAAAAGCCTATGTTCATAATAATTTGAAACTCAGTGTTAATAAGAGCACCTGGCCTAGTTATTTGTCCTTGTCACATTTCATAACCTTAGCAATTTTTTTTTTAATTTTTAATTTTTTTTAGATGTGAGTATTTTTGTGGTAGCTCTTAATTATAAAAATATACCAAGGCCAGATTTAGATACAAAAATTAAGAATGTTGATTCTTGGAGGAACGCTCATAGCTATGCTGTGAATAACCCACAAAGGCCCAATTGCAAACTTAACATTTGACAAAGACAAGTAAATTAGTTGTGTTACTTTCACTGTAAAATAATCCCTTTCTAGTCATTGATGGGATTTTTGCAAAGCTTTAAAGAATTGTTCTGGCTCAGATACTATTCTAATCCTTATTTGCAGTTACTAACATCTCCATGCCTTTTCACTGAGGATGTAGGTGTCAAACAGATATGAGTTAATAATTATGATGCAGATATCATGATTTGGAGTGGTAGAAAGGTCATGTATATAAATAGACTCCATAAGTAACACGCTGACATTACTCACCTGTTGCATCCACTTTACCGTGTCTTAATGCTACGTTATCATGTGGGAAAATCGAAACAGAAAACACTTGGGACACACACACTGCTTTTCCAAATTCTCATTTGCTTAATCCAGCTACACAGCAAAAAATAACACTTTAGGTACAATTGCTGAGTTGGAGTAGTGAAGTGGCAGCATTGACTTCTCTGACAAGGAGGGTAAAAGACCCCCTGGCCCTGATCAGATGCACAGCTTGATCCTCTCTCTTCTTCCTCTGCTCCCATTTTTGCACAGGCAAAAATGTATTTTCCATATATTTATGTTATAGTATTGAATATGTATTCCTTGTCCTCTGTTATGTCCTAAAATGGATTTAGCCTGGTTCATAGAGTTGTATTCTCTTCATCACCATTAATTGGCCATTTGTGTTTGGTATTCATACCCTGTCTCTCTAATACCATACCGTGCTTGTCTTTTAAGGGTTTTGTTGTCATATTGTGCTTTAGCTCTCGAAGGCACCTGCTATAATCCTGTGCTTGCTCAATCAGGAAGGGACTCACAATAGGTATAGTAGTATTTTAAAAATACATTTTTGTATTTTTCTCTATCTCTGACACAAACAAGAAAATTTATAACAGAGTTAACATTAATTGTTGGTGCACAGAAGGTGCCAAGACAGCCTTCAAACATCAATGGATGCTTTTCCCTGACAATTTCCTAAACTCCTTGTATTACTCATGAGACAAAATAACCCTTCTGTCATCAATCTTAAGAAGTGTTATCACACCATGAGCAGGGCATTAGCTTTGATTATAACATAAAACCATTTTGATTTTCTACATTTTAAATTGGTAATAGACATCAATAACTTTTCGATCAGTAATTCAAGGGGCAATATATAGCATGAATCAATAGTTATGGGCAGAGGTACATCAGGTTTTAATGTGTACTTAAAAATGTGGCCATGTTACTGTAATCATACTAAGAACTGGTACTATATTGACAATATTCTTAATATTTATATTACATTCAGAGAATGGTATTTTTTAGATATGAATATATAAGATACCATATAGACTTTCAAAACCTTCACATTTGCACGTTTTTTGTATTCTTACTGCAAGTGTTGTTCAACTAACAAGTTCTTTTTAGATGAAAGGAAGCTACTCTTGCAGGACATGGCAAAGTAACATCAGACACAGCTCTGCTAATTCTTTCCTCTGATACAGTATATACTGGATTAACCATATCCAGATTTTTAAATGATACCTTTGTCATTAGTATGTTTTCAGTGTCCATCTTTAAAAACTTCTGCTATATGAGACATTACTGATTCTCCGTATTTGCTACTTCTTTGATAGATAAAACATTCATAAATATGGGGTGTTTTCCTTTAACATTCTTTTCAGTTTGAAAAAAAATGGTGGCATATATTATCAGAACAGAACTCATGAAATTAGTCAAGCCTAATGTTATTTGTTGATAAAACCCCAGTATGTTGTTTTATAACTGTCAGTGTTTATTTGTCTAACCAGTTGTGACTGGCTGTTATGTTCTGGAAGTTTCTGTCTTTATGGTATTATTGCATGATTTTAATTTCATAACTTCTTAACCCTCAGGAGAACAGTGCCACTTGGATTTTAGTTGGACTTTTAGTGTTTTGAAGACTGTGTGAGATAACTGTTTAAAATATTCAGTCCAAGTTGACTGACTATTCCGTGATCAGGAGCCTTAGGTTCTTACGGCAACAAAGAAAAAAGGTTCTCATTGACTAAAGCCAAGCTCACTGTATTGAAATGGCTGAGATTTTGTTGCCTACTTGTTTTCATGAGCCATTTTTTTGAACAATTGCTTTATAACTCATCAGCATGTTAATATGAAATGCATTGGACTTCAGAAATTTTGATGGAGACAGGAAATTGTTTTGCCACAAGGAAAAAATTTATCATGTGGTGAAACACTCGACAGAATCATAGAATCACACAATATGTTAAGTTGGAATGGACCCACAATGGTCATCATGTCCAACCCTTAGCCATGCACAGGACCATCCCCAAGAGTCACACCATGTACCTGAGAGGATTGTCCAAACGCTTCTTGAACTCTGTCAGGCTTGGTACTGTGACCACTTCCCTGGAGAGCCTGTTTCAGTGCCCAGCTATGCTTAAGAAAATCCCCCCAAAAAATCAGACTATTGGTTAATAAATACACTGTGCCAAAGGTAAAATATCTTGGATTTATTTTCTAGTTTGTGGGGTTTTTTAACAAGAGCTGAAATTTTCAGAATCATACAGTTCATTGTATTGGTAAATAAGTGCACAGTGCTAAAGCTAAAATACCCAGGGTTTTGGTTTCCATTTTTTTTTTTTTAGGAGACAGGATTTGTTTTTTGGGTTTTTTTTGGGTTTTGGGGGTTTTTTTGCAAAAATACAGTCCTCTGATTACTAAAATATTGCAAATATTTAGTTAGTATTTATTATTGCTCCTCAGTGTTTAGCCTCCCAGAAAGATTAAATTCTTTGAATCCACAAATATATACTCATATCAGACTAAACTATTAATACTCTAATACCAGGGAAGAGAGTGAATTAAAACAAGCAAGCTACATAGAATATTTTTAGGTTTTATCTTTTATCTATTAAAAACTCCAGAAAACCAAATTGTTACTGATAGTAGCTCTCCTAGCATTGTTACTCTGCTGTTTCATTTGCCTAATTCTTCTTTCTGTAAAGTTTATTTAGGGAACACGTGGAGGAGTTAAAAAGGACCACTGCATGCTCAGCTCGTTTATAAAATGTGAAACACCCACATCAGTTTTATTTTCTACTTCTTCAGGCTTTCAGGATGATGGGGGGTGATGGTGGTGGGGAAATAAAAAGAAAACCACAAAAAAATATTTTCCGGGATATATAAACCAAAAGACGACAAACCAGAAAGGAGTACCTTAAAGGTAGGATAAAAGAGCAGGGTACAACAAGAAAAAGACTTTATTACTTTACAACTTTTATGATCAAATGTATGTGAATGCAGTAGCTCTATGTCTTCAGCACAAATGAATGCCATACCCACAGTTCCAGTAACCTTTATTCTATTGAATTACTTCTCAAATCTTCACCTCTCTCTTTTCACAAAGTCTTGCTGATTTTTTTTTCCGAGAGAAAATAAACAGAATTTGTCATGACCTTTCTTCTTTCTTTGGCTGGCTTGTTCTTCTCCTTTTCCCCTTTTCATCATGTTCAGATAAGTTTCTCCTTCTCTTTTCTTTTATTTTCTCACCGCTGCTTGAATTCCTGTCTCATTCATCTCTCCTCCATTAGCTTGTACCCATTTTACATCTAACTTTTCGTTACCTTAGCAGAGTTTGTAAGAGATGAGGTTACCACTAGATAATGGAAACTTCTAACTCATTGCTGATTCTTCTTGATTTCTCCAATGTTTTCCCTCTGATGTCTTACAAAGTAATGCTGCTTTTAAGAGTAACTTTTCCTTATGCTACACCTGCAAAACACTGCCTACAAAAAGCTTTAACTTCTAACCCAGCAGAAAGATATTTTTACAATAAGCACAGCAGTCCCAATTCAATAAATCTAAGGTTTATTTATCCCTCAGAATTTGCTATTTCCTCTTACCTATAGTTCCCTCAGGTAGGAAGCTATTTACTTACAGGTAGTTAATAGGAGAAACAGCTCAAGAGTATTGACTGACTTTGGGCTGTGTGTAGCTGCAGGAAGGTGTGCATATAGGGTATATTTATTACTGTCCTCAGCTGATATTGTAAGACTAATGCATTTCTACTACAAAAATATAATGCCTTGTAAAAATCTGATGAGCTTTTTCTACTGCAGTGTGTGATTCACATATAAACTGTGTTTTTCATGTGGGCGTTTAAATCTGACAGTCTGCGCACAAAACATCCCTGAGCCTCAAGACATCTCTAAAAGCATATAAAAGACACTGCTGTAGCCTGAGCATTTAAATTCTTGTTTAGAGTTATTACTGTAACAGTTTATAAAGAAAATACTCATGCATGGATTCATTTAATGTGTAAACAGAACACTGTCATAGAAAAGCATCATGCCAGTTTTTGAGTGAAGAGTGAGGAGCACCCTAAGTGACCATGATATGTGGCTTAACTGACTCAACCAAGGGAAATATGGCTGTGATAGTGGTGTTCACACCTTAATAACCTGTCTAAAGAACTCACACTTCAGTGTGTTGAAACTTATGTCATGTTTCAACACTGTACATATCTAAAGATGTAGTGCTGAACAGGGATTTTAATCAAACTTCTCAGCTTAATCTGTCAATGTGATGTTTTTCACACAGTTTTGCAAAGGAAATGTAAGGACTTTCCTTCAACTGTTTTAAAGTGATGATAAATAAGACATGAATCTATCCTAAAAATGCTTGTTATTAGCAATAGCAGTTTCCTTCAACAAACTTGATTTTCATTTCTGTTTTTTAAGAACAGGAGATTTTCTGACGGGTTTCACAGGTACAAAAATGACTGTTCAGCTTACAGAATACTGGGCAAGTACAAATGCTAACAATAATTCAGGCCACAGAATTAATTATTTTATTTCAGAAATTTAGAAAAAAAGAGTTCTATTTTTTCTACCTGTTCTATGAATTGTTATTGACAGTAGAAAGGCTATATAAGAAATAAATAGTAACATACAAACTTATTACTGGAGTGAACAGTCATCATCATGGCTGGGCTTCGCAAACGAAGATTTGGGAAGGGCTCTACCCACGCTTGCTACAAGTGCGCTGATGGCTAAAAAGGCCAATGTGAGACAGAC
>JAWWES010000115.1:94869993-94883570 GCA_035583135.1 Lophotriccus pileatus | reverse complement strand
GTAAAGCAGCTCCCGGACAAGGTGATTTAAGGTCTTAGTGTGGGCCTTCAGTCGCCTCAGGTTGAACAGGCTCCCATTGGTATGGTATCGGATGTAGACACTGTTTTCATCACTGAGGTCTGCCGTGGCCCTTTGGAGCACCATGCTGAAGAAGATTGTGACTAGAGTTGGTGCAAGAACGCAGCCTTACAAATGACCATCTTGCTTCATGAGGGCCAGCGCAGCCAGGTCAGATATGGCAATGCACTTTCTGAGCACTTTCGGAGTGAACAGTGAATATTTACAATACCACTTAATGGGAGAAAATGATACCTGGCTTAAAATGAATGCCTGAAAAAAAAAATCTGGGTAAAATAAAATAGGTCTTAGCTTCAGTAAGGGTATAATCTTTTTTTTTTTTTTTTTTTTCCTCTCTTCCTTCTTTGCATGAAAAATATGTGCTGGACTGTGCTATCATACTACTTGTGTATACATTTCAGTTGCCTCCCTTATGTAGACGTTTTGTTGCAGCTTGGTAGTGTGGTTATATGGTTATATTTGATCTGTTTTATGCAAAGCGTCTCCAGTTTGATCTTTGCCATTGACTGGGTTTCTATAGGGAGCAAAACAACACAGGTGAACTTGTAGTACTGATATTGTGACTGATTTCCTAGGAATTTCTGAGTAGAGAGTGTTTTCTACCTAGGCCTAAATGTTTGTTTCCTGTTTCTTGCAAGTATTAGCTGTAGTTCTTTCCCTAGTGAGTGGGGAAAACTTCGGGAAGATCAGTGACTGGGAAGGGTTCACTGAGGCAGCTGCCTCAGGCAAATATTTGTAGTTATGGCCCTTTCTTAATTTCACATCTAGTACAAGACCGTTAACACAAGAACAGTTATTTATGCATAGCAGAAGAATCTGATTCAAATAAAACTGAGAGCAAAACTGTGGTTTGAAATTTTTTTAAAAATACATTTCTTAAATACATCTCGCAATTAAGGAATCTGTGGAGTTGACACAAGGCTGATACAGATTTCAAGAAGCTTTCCGTTTTTCCATTTGTTATCTCTAGCTACTGGAACTAATATTTTTCTAAGAAATCAATGCTGAAATGTTAAGAGACTGACATGCAATGGTACAGGATGCAAACTAGGACAGAATAAGTAGAAAACATTTTGTTCTAGGGTTCATGAGTCTGTCCTATCCCCTCAGGGTACAGATTATGTTTCAGGACATTTGAATAGCAGCACAAAAAAATCAGTTCCTTTTGTAGCTAAATGAGGTATGAATTAAATTTGTTATCAGATGACCAGTAGCTGCTAAGCATTTTCCAGCTGAGTAAGCTAATAAAGCTATTTACTCTTTCTGCACAAGCAAGCACAGGCCCATTAGCTGCAGATGCCTTCAGCAATATTCTTTGACATATAGAAGGTCATTCTCCTTTCATTGTCTTCATATCTTTATAGTGTAATGGTTAGCAAAAAGAACAGCTGCAATAGTTCTAATTGTTAATTTAAAATTGCAGTTGTAGAATTTTTATCCTCTTTGACCTCATTCTGATGGATTAGTGCTTTATATGCATTTACTTTGAAAACTCTTGATTTAAACTGAAATCACCTGTAGTAATAGAAATTGTCAAAGGCTTTATTAAAATTTGGTAGCAAAAATACCTTGCACATCAAAAGACCTTGCTCTTGTTCTTTTCTTTGTTATTCAATATTTGAATGTTTGCTTGCAAGGTCCTTGGCAAGTGGTGGATCAGGCAGAAGCTAATGGATGATTTAATTTACCATGTCTTTTGACAG
Organism: Lophotriccus pileatus; assembly: GCA_035583135.1. Lineage (NCBI taxonomy): Eukaryota > Metazoa > Chordata > Aves > Passeriformes > Tyrannidae > Lophotriccus > Lophotriccus pileatus. Next base: position 94,881,789 of record JAWWES010000115.1, on the reverse strand, counting down.
GTACTATGTACTTTCCCATTTTTGAGAAGGTGGCAGGACCAGTTCATTTTTCTTATACATTTCTCAGGATCTGTTGCATCTTTGTAAGCCTTTGCAGTGGGGTAACTAAAAGGAAAATACATTACTGCTTTTATTGTTGGTATGGCTGTGTTTTCTTCAGCAACATCAGTTATGGCTGCTGCACTGGCTTTTTGTGCTCCCTTGCAAATATTCCCCAGAAGGACACAGCTCCTTCGCAGTGCAAGTTCGTAACACACAAAATGTCAGTGGGAGACAAAAAAACAGATTCAATTTTTGCTCTATAAGACTGGTAAACTTCGTGATGTTTTAGTTGAATCTGTGGAGTGTTGCTTCTGGACCTTTGAGTTGTTCTGTTTTATCAGAGCAACAGTTGTTTTAAATTCGTATCCCGCTTCACTCCTGGTGGAGAAAAATATACTCTCCCCCACTCCATCTAGAAAAATCTCTATTGCATATTCTTTTTCCTTCTAGGGAGTTTATATCATGCCTAGTAATATCCAATTGTTCCTATAATTTCCTCAATTTTCCATTTTCTTTCTTTTTTTTTTCTACCTTTATTGCTCTGATACATAAGGTTCTCAAGTTTATAAGAGGGATTTAAATATCTCCTTACACTTCCTTGGGATTCTCAGTTTTCATTTCACACCTCAATTTGCTTAGAATGATTTCAAAGTTTCTACACTACCTCCACAACCTGGTAGAACCTTTCTGTAATTACGTGTACCAAGCAGAGGGTAAATATTAATAAAATAGTATTTTTACTTTTAGCTGATTATTGATAGAAGATACTAGAAATACCACTGAGTTAATTACAATAAATATCTGTTTTAACTCAGTCATTTTTCTGTGTTCTTCAGAGATACCCAACTTTTCAGATTTTAGCCAGGGGGAAAGAAATGTAAAGTTACTTAAGTGCTAAATTAAAATTAATATCGACAGTAAACCTTGAAAGTGTCTGTGAGAAACTTCATGTCATCAGATGAACCTTACTGCCTTAGGGTGATTTATTCTGGAAGAAATATGGCTACTTCTATTCTTTCTTATTGCTCGATCAGTACTGGGTCTTACTGTATATTAGAAATCTTTATCTTGCTTAGCCTCCATTTCTACATGTTCTTCAAGCTCTGCTGGCATTGACATTTTTGAATGGAAAGGCTCTCCTTGTTTTGGTTGTCTCACAGCTTTTTTCATACTTGCTTTGGTTGCAGTAAAAGATAACCCAGACTTTGCTGTTGCTTACAACCTAACCTCTTCCTGGTGTTAGAGGATTCAAGTGTTCAGTCACGTCCTTGCAAATTCTTGTCATGCGAGAAGTTTGTAACTGTATTGCATGGAAAAGTGTTTTCAGGTGAAATTCTTATCTCAAAAATTCTGAAGTATCATTTCCTTTCCACAGATGTTTAAGAGTTTGAAATGCTCTTACATATGAAGAGTTTGTGTATAAATACATAGAACCAGGTTACTGTGAGAGCTCTACTGACTTCCAAAGCCTCTGTCAATTTAACATTGTCTGCAAAACTGGCCTCTAAACACGGTATTTGAAAGCTTATATTGTTAGAGTTGTTACCACACTTTATTTTGTTAACCAGCTATCTAAGAATCTTATTTTATGTGGTAACCAAGCTGCCAATATATAATTCTTTAACCTGAAAATCTAGGGCAAGTAGGCAATCCCAGAAGTTCCATAAAGAATATACCACATAACTGACAACATAAAATCTTTGTTTGCACTGCGGGAGTATAGTTATAGCAGAAACAAAATATGTAAAATCAAGAATGTATATAAATCACAAAACCTGAAACAAAACGTAGTTTAAGAACAGAGTTTTAAATAGAAGAATATTGACCACAACAATATTTTCAACAGCCAAATCTCTTTTACTATACACCTTTATGTAGAGAAATTCACTGATGCAAACCAGTTGTTTTACCTAGGTATGCAGTCTTGGCATTCTTTAAGCAATTTTTCATAAGAAAGTTATGCCAAAATCTATTGGAAATGGGGGGAAATTCTGAGTCTTGCTGTGTACCTCAGTACCTGCTCTGCACCTTTGATAGCACCTCAGGAGGGCCTTCATGTTCTAAAGGCAGCTTTCTTTGAGCAGATGGTAGAGAAGACAACACTTGAAAATGGAAAAATGTCAAAAATGACAGGGCCAAAATAAATGTCCACGGATTTCTTCCGAGCCTCCATTTCCTTGCACGTGACAGGGATCCTTTCTTCCCATCTTGCTACCAGCCTAGGAACCTCTCAGTTGACTCCTGCACTGAATCAAGCTACATTCAGTCCCTTCTTGAGCAGTAGGAAACAGGCATGCTGACTTGTGCCATTGGCTTTGTTTGTTGTCCTCACCCCTCCTGCCTATCACCTCTGGCCCCATGCTTGAGACCTTTCTCATAGAACATATTCCTGCACTCCCCTGGAGAGGATCAGCCAGGCTTCACCCGAAGGAGAAGGCAAACAAGGGCTTTCTCTTGACTGTCCAACCACAGACTATCAAAAAATGTAGTAGAAATAAATAGATAAGTAAAATATACATTGTCCCAGTTGAACAGATTTTTTTTTTAGGAAAGTTCAGAAGACAGTTTGGGGACCAGTTGCTGGAATTTGAAGTCATACTATATTTCCTTTCCTGTAATCCATACACTGACATTTCTAGGACAATCTAGGTTGTCTTATTATGAATATATTATAATATTCACAACTTCTCATTCAAATTTAGGTTTTCAGAGTTTCTGAGTCCCACATATAGGCAACAGACAGGAACATGTGTCATTGAAGGAAGCCAGAAGGATGTTTTTATCTCTGTTAACATGATGGTGCTTACTTCCAGAGGAATGATTCATTAGGTGCAAATTAGGGAGCTATTCAGTGTTTGGTTTCCTCTGAGGGCCAGTCTGAGCTAAAGCTAGCTGCCTGTACATGAATGCTTATTCTTGACATGGTACTGCCATTCTGTCTCCAGTGTCTTCCCCCACAGTTCTTAGGCTGTGGTCTGAAAAACAATGTTAAACTGATTGCCACAATGAACCATATCCAAGTAATTTCTTTTTAACTTGGAAAATTTCTGTGTCATGGTTTGCACCCTCACAAATTGCTGCATGCACAATATTTCATCCATTATAGTAAAGAATGATAAATCTAACATATTTAATCACTGCTCCTGCTGGCCCTGTGCTAGGTTTCAAAACAAAGCTAAAGCCTCATATTTACTGTGTCCTACTAATATTGTTCTGGTTTAGCTACAAAAAATGGAATCTCTATACTTTTTACACACTTGAGCACAGGGTTTGTGTGAGCTGTTCAGACAGTTTCTATTGTTGCTAGAGGCAGTTTCAAAGTCTTTTCTAGTCAGAAGTATCATCCCAATTTTCATATGCTTTCACAGCAGCAGTTAAGATGCTGGTGAAATATGGCTAACTGGAAATGTAAACTTTATGAGCGCTGTCTGAATTCTTAGTTCAGTGGCATTAACTGAGACAAGAAGGGAAATAGGATTATTGCATTTAACAGAAAATAGACCTCAGAATTATGTTTTTCATTCTCCTTACTTTTGTACTACTTACATGAATTTTTAGACAATATAAAGTAGTTAAGTGTTAAGCTAGTATCTTAACATCCCTGAATGCAATGCTAGGCTATGTTCCAACCCTCTGCTGCACCAGAATTCTGGGGGCAGGGGAAATAAATTCCCCCGATTTCTTCAAATACTCCTCGCTCCCATCAGTCCTGCTACTTTTATTTGGGTTTTTTCTTGCACTTTTGTTTGGTTTTTTTTCTAATATTTCAGATTAAGGTCTCCAAAGAATAATGCCTGGACAGAATTCTCATGCAGATAAGAAAAAACTTCATACTGCATCTAAGTTCTTACTACGGCATTTGTCCTCCTGATCTTTGCACTTACTTCCTTTGTTTCTGATAGAATAAAGAAAGGACTAATTAATAAATGCTTTCCTGTTGACCTTAGTGAAGACTACTACCTGTAGCATTCCCAAGCTTCACTAAGACTGGAGGTTTCTAGTAAGTCAAAGTTACATTACGTGAGAGGAGTGAAACTTTCAGAATAAAAATAACAACAGTGATGTGCTTAGGAACAAAATGATTGTGTTAATAGATGCTTATCACTTAATAACAATGAAAGAGCAAACCAGGGCTTTATTTCCACAGCCTGTCTATAAGCAAGGGATAGATTGAATTTCTATTGTATCTTATAAGGCGGGTATAAACTTATGAAAGAAAATGCAAAACTGCATACATGTAAGGCCCTTTTTATATCCATTACTTTTGTGATGTTATTGAGGTTTCTGTCCAGCACTGCTTTCAGTCTCAGTTGCTTTGCCTTTAATGGGGAGTTTCAAGGAACCATCACACAGCAGTCTGTAAAGGAAGACTTTATGTACTTTTTTTGACTATGTGAGTGCTTCATTTAGGTTTTAGTATTTGCCCTGGTGCTCACCGCAATTCTTTGTTGCTCTTAGTTGTAATATTCAATTTTCCTCTTTCACTCATTTCTTTCAGTTTGATCTAATCTGAATTGGCACAGGAACTGTGTGAATACTTATTCCATTAAATATCATTAAATATTCCTTTAGGTGAGCTTTAAGAAATCTTTTGAACTTACTTTTATTTTTAAACTATTTGTATTGCATTAAGGTTCTTCTTATGTTGACAAAGTAGAAAATACATAGACCTACCATTAACTGACGGACAAGGACTGATCTAATATTAATTCACAGTATTACCAGTAGATCCCTGTAATAAACAGAACATAAGCTTCCAGAAAAAAACAGGGCAAAAAAAGAACTGCACAGAACAGCCAGTCTACCTCCTGCCCCTAAAGGATTGGTGATGCTGAACAGATGTTTGGTCTAACCTGGTTTTCAGTGCTTCCAACAATGAAAAGGCCATAATATCCTCAGCAGGTCTGTTCCTCTACTTCACTATCCTTGTTAGAAAGTTCAGCTAATGTTTGACCTGAGCCTTCCCTGTTTCAGAATAAGCTACTTATTTTTTTGCATATAAAAGTAGAAATGGATTATTCCTTCCCTTTAGCAACAACCTTACATGCAGCTGAAGATTGATATTGTGCCCTGTTGGTCTTATCTCTGTTAGACTTAAAAGCAAATACTCTTTCAGTCTTTTCTCATAGGCTGTATTCCAGAGTTCTGATCAGTCTCTCCTCTATACTCTCTCTCCTGTCAAATCTGCACCCAGCTGAGGCCTAACCTATACTGCATGTGAAAAGAGAATGACTTTCCATGCCTTGTAGCTTCTGCTCTTCGTTTTGTGTTCCATTATCATGTTTATTTCTTTCCAGAAATAGCATGATATTGCCTACTCATGCTACAGTGCTAAACTGTAGCAGCAGACACGTTTTTTGTGTAGAACTGACACATGACAATTGGTCCTCTAGCTGGTGTCTTAGAATTAGTTCTTCCCTCTTGAGTTCAGTGTCCTGTACTTGTCTTTACTGAATCCAATCCTAATTTGTTTATTTTTTCTTTAAGAGATTTCTTTAGTTTTACAAGATAATTGTAAGCCTGTCCTCAAGCTGTCCCAGTGACAAGGCTGTCGTAATGACATCCTGTCCCATCTGGTCAGAAAAAACCCTAATGGATTGCCTATTCATCAGTATAAAATGTGGACACCCCATTTAACACAAGGAAATGGCCTTAAGTTACACCAGGGGAGGTTCAGATTAGATATTAGAAAAAAAAAATCACTGAAAGAGTGGTTAGGCATTGGAATAAGTTGTCCAGCAAGGGGATGGAGTCACCATCTCTGGAAGTCTTCAAGAGGTGTAGGGATGTGGCACTTGGGGATATAGTTTAGAGGTGATTATGATGGTGCTGGGTTGGATTAGATGATCTTGAAGGTCTCTTCCAACCTTGATGATTCTGTGATTTCAACTGTGAATGGGTGGCTATAATAGAAGTTTTTGAGTTTCCACCAGTTCAATTTAAGTAATTTCATCTAGAACATATGCCTCACATTGTCTGTGACATTGCTGACTATGTCATGTGGGCCAGTGTCAAAAGACAAAAAAAGTCAGTGCAAGAGGCACCTAGAGCTCCTCCTCACATATAAGACTTTCTATTCTAACACAAAAGGAAATCAGATATTCAGTTCTAGACAGACAAAATGTGGTCTGCCACTCCTTTCCTTATGCTCTGCCAAGTGCTTATATATCATTACTTATTCTAAATTTTTTCCTTTCGCCAGGATTTCTAATTACTACAGCTTTATGACTAGTCATCCTCTGTTCCTTGCCCCTTCCCTTTAAAGGTTTAAGCTCTGTTTTCCCTTTGTAACCTCTTAATACCTAATCCATTCTCCACAAGATATGAGATAATTTAATAGAATTTGTGAAATAAGTGTTCCCACTTGTCCTACAAGCCACAACTACCAGGGAGGAGTATAATTCTGCATAGAAGTAACATGGGAGCCTGCTACTCCAGGTACCTCCCTCTGGTTACCCTGGGCTCTGCTCAGCCAAGAAGGAAGATACTTGGTGGAAAGCCAATTGTAAAAAGTCATTAAAAAAATAAATCCTTGAACTAAAAGGAAAAATGGCCTAGAACTAACAACTCTTTTTTTGCCCTCCATCTACTTAGAAGTGTGCTATAAGCAGCTGTTCTACAAGTTTTCCAGAGTTGAGTGTATGCACTAGTCTAATTGTTTTCAGACCTGTCTTCTGGTGGAATAAATCACCCCCTGGAAATGTGTTTTTTCTCTGTTGGTTATAGAAGGATACTAAACAAACAGCATATACTAAATAGCTAATTTTTCATAGGCTACATGCAGACATGGTTATTAAGGGAATTTCCTGAAGTTACTCAGCAGAGCAGTAGTACAGCTGCAATAGGCCAGTGCTTCTGAAACTCTTGATTTCTCTGTCTTGCATCTCTAATTGTTGCTTCTGTACGTTGTATTACAAAGGAGAACTTTAATGTTCAGCAAAAATCTAGAAAGGCCAACCTTTGTTATGTATTTGTATAGAAAATTATTTATTTTTTTCCTTGAGATTCTGAAAACTCTTAGAATATGAGTATTGCTGAATGTAATACAAAATTTCAATTTCATTTTTTTGAGCTATTTTTAATTCCAGCGCTTACTTCAAGTGAAGTACTATGTACCAAATTATCATGTATCGTTGTGAAAACTGCCCTTACAGTTAGGGTTTAATATAGTATATATTATTATACTAATGGAGACTGATGTGGTTCCAACCTTTTGTAGTACTTTATATATTACTGATTATAGTCTTTCCTTTGGTCATTGTGATTTAAGATTATTGGAGAGAACATTTAAAGGAAAAACTAAGCATATTGCTCAGGGATAAAGTTTGACAGAATATTTGCACAACCGCTCAGCACTTTCAAGTTTTTGATATGAGTTTTTCAGATCTTGTGTCTAAAGGAAACTGTAATAAAATAATGACTTAAATGAAGTGAATCCCTTGGCAAGTAATCGGAATGGTTGGGGCCTCTCTGTTTTGCAATTTCAGATTATTCTTTCTGTTCTCTGGGGAGAAAGCCCATCAGATGTAGAATATGCATCAACACAGATGGAAAGATCTGTTTATGTACTTGACCTCTGTATATAATCAGAGGCAGCAGTGCTTGCACTGCTGGCAGCTGGCCCTTGTGGGTTAGAATCCAAGGTTTAACTGAGAACTAAAATGCATACAGCTGGCTCTTTGGAAGAAGAGTGCTGTAATTCTCCTTCTACAGCCATGTCAATAAAGTGATATTGATAATGGTGTCCCTTCCACCCAAAGGTACATGCACAATATTGAGGACATTGTTAAAAATTAGGAAACCTTATGAGGAAGACAGTTTGGGCACATGCATGTCCTGTAGCTGAATCTAGGGACAGGAGAGAACTGACACAGAACTCGGAGAAAATTCTGGTGAAGCAGAAAGTGCTGTGCATCAGAAGACATTGTTTCACTGGATTAACTCACCTGCCATTCACGTTGCCATAACATCCTACTGCTCTCCTGGGGTGGCTGCCTGCAGAGCAAAGACTTGAAGAGGAGAGCTGATGAGTTGTCAATGTCCAATATCTCTTTGATGAGAAAAGAAGTATATTTTATATTTATAATGTGAGGAAGAGAGGAAGAGGCCAAGATCTCCTGGGCAAAAGGTGCAATAGAACTGCAATGTGAAGAGGAGTGTGAGGCCACACAGTTCCTACCCTTGGGTATGAATCTACTGAAGAGCTGAACCTACTGAAGAAACTTAGGGTGGATATAATTGTGATACCTTCAGTTACATTTATAAAATTTTCAGTGTTAGCAAAATCTTGATACTGAGCAATAAGCTTGGGTGAAATATTGCTTAAATTCATTTAAAATCTATCCAAGAATTAGAAAGGTGTATTTTTTTTCTCAGAGTACAGAAGGACTTGGAAAGCAAGTTTTGTAGGTGCTGTATCAGAAAAGAAAGAAAAAAGGTAAAAAATCCAAATTAATTTAAGGTTAATGGTATCTCTTCTGAGATTATAAAGCCAATTCTCAGAAACTGTCTTGCCTGAGGCTGCTGACTTCAGTTTTCTCTCATAATTAATCTTTCTTACACTGTGTGTCACATTCAGTTGCAGTAAGACAATTAAGCTAAGAAATGTGAAAGATAGATATTATCCTCTCCACTTTATGTAAGTGAAATAGTTCTTCTAACAACTAAATCACTGCAAGATTTGTAGGACACAGAAAACTGCTCCCTTTTCTCACTGATAAGTGCCTGAAAATAATTGGGTCTTACTTTTGGAGCAACAATAGTAAAAATTATATGTCTTATTATTTCCATAACACATCCTTCCACAATATTCAGTTGTCCCTGGTTAAATATTAAGTATAACAACAAGGCAAGAATCAAAAGTTGTTTGGACTACTTTTCTTGCTTTTTTCATTTTTTTGCCTTTTTTTAATATATATATAATAAACAAAGTTCCTGAAAGGCATGCCATAAAATAAACTGGCAAATCAGTGCTACCAAAATAAATTAAGATTTCAAATAGAATAGATGTTATGGGAGGATTTTTTGAGTTCTCTAAATTGTGTGATTTATTTTATTTTATTTTATTTTATTTTATTTTATTTATGGATTACCTCCAGTATTTTCAATCTGGGGACTTGGGAGGTTTTGAAGGATTTGTTTTTATGGCTCTCAATCAGTATTAATGTTGAGTCAAGGTTAATTTTCATTATGTACACAGGTGAGGAAACGTTGTTTTTACAAAGTCCAACCACCTAATTTTGGAGGCAGATCTAATTCCATATCAAAGCTGGTTTAAAAAAAAAAAAAGTAATACAATCTTCCTATTGTTAGAGATTTTGTTAAACTCCTGAACATATAATATGTAGATACGCTAAAATATGAAAGGAAGTCTTTGTCGTTTAGAAATTGCATACTGCAGACCAGAACTTGGTCTTCAAATACAGTTATTTTTTAAATGTTCTAATAATTCCTTTCCTTTTATCCTCTGGTTATATTCCATATAAACGATGTTGAAAGCACAAAACTGTGCTGAAAGAATGCTAGACCAATCAAGTGAAGCAATCAAATCTGGAAATGCCTGTGGGCAAAAGCCAATTCATCCTTTGCTTCATTCCCTTGTGCTTAGGGATTTTAATTAATTACGTTATCACAAACTTTCCCCCATGAAATCCCTTCTTCTGTTTCATGGTCTTTTCCTTCTGAACTGAGTGCAATTCTTACCTCTATGAAATCAAAGGGAGTCTTGCAGTCATTTCTGATAGAACTCTAGCGTTTATCACTGAAAACACTGACAACTTTCCTAAGTTACCACTTCAGAAGTTGGCCATTATTCAGTGAATGAGTCAGGCACAACAGCTCATCATGGATGCACAGAGCCTCTGGGCCGGTCACATTTGCCACTTGTTCCCAGTTGGACTTATTTCAACCTCCAATACGATTAGCTCCTGTCACCTCAGAAATCAAAATGGCTTCTGCCTCTTTATAACTTGATGACATTAGGGGGCACTATCTACCAGAGCCCTATACTGATCCTATGCAAAGGAATTCTAATACACTTTTAGAAGAGGAGAATCTTGTTAGCAGTACTAGAGTAGAGCTGCCTCCAGACAGATGGAAGAGAGGGACAACCAACTGACTCCAGTATGCAAGAATCCAACACCATACTCTATTTTTCCTGCCCTGATGAAAAGCTGTACTAGATGGAGTCCAAAGGCATGGACTAAATGAACTCAGTGGACTTCTTTTGGGATGGTCCATAAACTAAGGCAGTGATGTGTATGTGTGTGTGTGTGTGTATAGATACATCTATTAAGGGATGGGAAGAGTGGTGATGGTTAACTGAAATGTACTGGAAAATGTAGGAGCTGGTCATGGCATCAATTACATGGAATGAAGGTGGATACTATCCTGGTTTTAATTGGGATAAAGTTAAATTTTCTTCTCAGTAGCTAGTACGGTGCTGTGTTTTGCATTTAGTATGTGAATAATGTTGATAACACACTGATATTTTACTTGTTGCTAGTAGTGCTTACCCTAAATTAAGGGCTTTTCAGTGTCCCATGATCTCCTAGCAAGCAGGTGCACAAAAATCTGGGAGGTAGCATGGCCAGGACAGGTGACCCAAACTGGCCAAAGGGATATTCCAGACAATAGAATGTCATGCTCAGTGTATAAGCTGGGGGGAACTGTCTGGGAGGGACCAATCACTGCACTGGTCAGCAGGTTCAATTGCGTTGTACACCACTTGTCTTTCTTGGATTTTATTCATCTCCCTCTCCTTTTCATTACTATTATTATTATGTTTTACTTTATTTCAGTCATTAAACTGATCTTATCTCACCGTATAGGTTTTACCTTTTTCTGATTCTCTACCCTATCCTGCCAGGATGAGGAGTTGTGAGCAAATTGCTGCGTGATGTGTGGTTGCTGGCTGGAATTAAGCCACAGCTACTTAAGTAGATGTTTCTTTTTTTGGAGTGTTTTGTCTTTTTTTTTTCTTGTCCGCACTAGCTTTGCAGATCTAAAGTACTTAGAAGACTCGGCTTGTTTAGTAAGACCAGAATTGTCCTAATATTTAGTAAGTCACTGAATCAGCTTTGTCATATAGACCTCGACTTGGTACTTTACGTGTCAACATATAAACATAGTTATTTAGTCTTTCTGAAATCAGGCAGGGCATCAAAAGTTTGAAAGGTTGCTTAATAATAAGTGCTCAGTTTTATCTGATAAAAGGAAAAAAAGACATGAGAATGAATATGAAAAAAACTTTCTCTTGGTGAACAGAACACAATGAATAGATATATCAAAGACCAGATCAAGCTGAGCACAAACCTGAAAGCAATCTCACGTGAGTTAGGGGAAGGGAAGCTGATGCTGAGTGGAAAATGAGAGGATATTTTCTTTTGTTTAGAAATGCCTGTTGATTTGAGAGCTTATATTTCTATAATTTTCAAGGAAAAAGCAAAGTTACTAAAAAACAGGGAAAGTGTGAGAGAAGAGGCATTTCCAGTAGAAGAGAAAGAATGAGATAAACTGAAAGAATTTGATAACACTGAGAAGCAGCTTCTCAAAGCCATGTCATTGTATTTGACATAAGTAGTGGCATAAAGTGGAACAGTTGAATTTCACAGGATTTCTTCCCTTTTCCATGAAGGAAGCAGATTTATAAAAGAACTGCAATAAAACTCAGCAGAGATATTATTTTATTAATTTATATATAAGTATATATATATAAATATATATATATATATATATATATATATATATATAATA
>JAWWES010000115.1:94798127-94867471 GCA_035583135.1 Lophotriccus pileatus | reverse complement strand
ACTGGGTACAGTGGTCACTTCCCTGGATACCTGGTTACAGGTTGGTGACCAGGAAGGCCTAAACCAAAACCATTACACATGGCAAAGCCAGTTACCGAAGTGGAAGTCACTGGGGAAAGTATGAGTAATGTTTGTCCTGATCTTTCTGAGAAGCTTTTTCATTTGATTGCTTGTTTTAAATAAATACACATATGTACACAACTGTGAGCTGCCGCACTCACAGTGTGCTTTCCTGAAAGTGTTTGGATTATTACATGTGGTGAGGACAGCATGCCTTTGGTAGTCCTATGGGAAATCCTGGTTCAATATAAGGCAGTAAAGCTGTGATGAACTGCATGGGGTTCCAAATTACAGTACATCTACCTCTGATGATAGGTGTCCTCCATCACTGCTATCAAAGTGATAGTGAATGCTGCCTGAATAAAGTCTCTGCATTCAAGCAGAGTGGGTGCTGCTGCTGCTGCTGTTGGTGCAGCAGCTATCACTGCAGGAAACTAGGATTGGGATTTCATCCATAATGTGCTTTTAAGTTTCCTGATGAGAGCTGCTTTGGAAGGCATTAATGTTCTGATCTTGAGATGGCTGTATGCAGCTGTAGGTTCTACAATATATTTTAAGATGCTATTAAAAACCCCAGCATTCAGCTTGGATAAACCAGTCCTGAGGCCATGATTATCCTAGGAAGCATGAAACAGGCAGATGCTTGAGATCAGCAGCAGAAGAAAATGGATTAATGATGGCTTTCAAAATGAAAGGATGCCACTTTTGGAGTTTCTGTTTTTTCATTGGTGGTTGGTTTTGCTTAGTTTTTCAAAGTGAGTAAAGAAATGAGAACAACATAGGTTGTGGAGGAAGAGAAGCAGACCATAGTCCACTTTACCTGGCCAGGGCCAATAGATCCCATTTTTTAATTCTCTGAATGTTACCCACTATGAACCTATTAGAAGATCTTAGCCAAGTCAAATTACACCTATAGGCTATGTTTTTAATCATCTCTGTTCAATATCTCAAAGATTTTTTATGTAATTTAAACTATGTATGTATAGGTAACATGAACTTTTTTTCTGTATAGATGGTGATAACATTTTAACTCAGAAGCCCTATGAAATACAGCTTCAGGAACACAGAAATCGAATTTCTTGCTCCTCAGTACAAGAAAACATTTAGCTCCTGGAGTGAGTCCAGCGGTCCCTTTCAATCTTACCTATTCTGTGATTCTGTTAAGTTATTCTAAGGAAACTAAGGGCAACACATTTCATTAATATTTGCTACCCAAGAAAAGGAGATGCCAAAGAGTTAACTGTATGAGAAGAGAACTTTTTGTTTTAATAGGACACTTCAGTAAACCTGGAAGTTTATTTTCTTCCTTTGTCGTGTTATTTTGAATAGCATCTTCAGTAATGTGTGGTTGGTAGTATTACCAGTCCTTGTAATTGTTCACAATAATTCACAACTACTATATAAGGATAAATTTGCATCTGGATAGCAGGATTTTAGGTCTCCCGCAACTTCTTCTGCTAAAGCATATCAAATAGCAGGTGTGATCTCCCTGGGCACTGTGCCACTGCTCAGTCACTCTCACAATTAAAAAAAGGTGCTTCCTTCTGTTCATATGGATCCTTTTGTATTTAATTTTATAGCCATTCTCCAAGGCCACATTGCATAAAAGTGCCTTCTGTGTGAATTTGTGTGAGTGATTTCTGTAGGTATCTAGGTGTGTGGGTGGAAAAAGTTATGAGGATGCAGTAGGCTGCAGAGAACAGCATGCAGCAGTCTCCCAAGCACTGATAAGCTCCTTGAGATTGGTGGTCTGGTAGTCTTTGCAAGAACTAAGAAACTTGGGGCATGAAAAGCTGACCAGACCTGACCACCTGCCAGGACTGGCAGCAACAGCCAGTCGTGTAAACGGAACCACATTCCAGAGGGTGCTATTGCCACAGGTGGCCAGGCTGCAGGATCCCATATATGCGTGATTAAGTGAAAGACCCTTTGAAGGACTTGCTGGATGTCCACCTAAGAGCTCCTGTGTGCTGTTATGGCCCCACAGCCTCTGCACAGACAGCTAGTGTTGGCCTCCCAGTCGTGCACTGGTGGGTAACCATGAGGGTGCAAGTGCAAGAGTGTGTGAGCAAAGACTTGAATGGGCAGCAGGAGTGGTTACCAATTATTAATAATAACAGATAAGTTCTATTAATGAAAACTCCCCTAATCACTATTTTTTGTGATTTATCTTCTGCAATTCACTGCTCTCATCAGGAAAAATGCATTTCCTTCTCCTGCTCTGTCAACGCTGAAGCCATATGTGGCCCTCAGGTTCTTTCAGCAGTTGGTACTATCTCACAGAATCACAACATGGTTGCGATTGAAAGGGACCCCCTCGAGGTCATCTGGTCCAACCTCGTTGCTCAAGCAGGGACACCCACAGCAGTGTGTTCCAGGACCACATCCAGATGGCTTTTATTTACCTCTGGAGAAGGAAACTCCCCAGTCTCCCTGGGCACTGTGCCAGTGCTCAGTCACTCCCCCAATTAAAAAAAAAGAAAAAAGTGTTTCTTGGAGTTTGGATGGATCCTTTTGTATTTAATGTGTTTAAATTTGTAGCCATTCTTCAAGTTCTTGCTGAAATAACATAAATCAGAAGGCAAAATATAAAACTGCAACCATCATCCTGTAAAATTAACATGATTTTTAGAGAGTAGAAAAAGTAATCAGTGAGTTTTTGTACTAGAGACTGACAGGACTAAGTTTATTTTTGTCTAGAACTTATTTTAACTAGCCATTTTAGACATCTAAGGCCATCAAATTTACCAATTGCAAAACAGTCTAAATCATTCCTATTTTATTCTTGTGGCTGTCTCATATCCACATCCATGCATGTACATTATTTTCCAGAAAGATTTTTGTGGTGAGATTCAGCTTCAGTTACCTACATTATAGGTTATGTAGGTATTGTAGGTGTCTAAGCTCACACTATAGTTATTAGAGATCTTTTCAGTGGAAAGAGTTCTAAGTATTCATCTGACCAAGTTTAATTTTTACTTTTCAAAATAATTAATTGACTCAATTTCCACTACTACTTCATTGGAGCTAATGGAAGCTCAGGCACATAGCTCACAGGAAAACACTTATACTGAAGAAAAGTAAGCTTGAATCCAATTCTTAATGATACCACAGAAAAGAAAGCTGGTAAAATGAACCCCTGGTTAGTGGCATAAGTGTGATCTACTGTCTCAACATGATGCAATTTTTTAGCAATAAATTTATGGCATCAAGTTGAATCAGAGCAATAAATAGGATTTGGAGTGTTGTATTGTTAAGTCTTCATAGCTAACTGTCCACTCCATTTTTTTCTTTGATTATCTCCAAGAGTAAAAATTAATTCCAAACAGCAGCGCAAGAGAGCAGTGGGTTTGTAAAATGGTAACTGCACTATTATGAATTCTTTATTGCAACCTTTATGGTAACTCTCTTTTTTTTTTTTTCCTTCTCGTTGGGGAAGTTTTATTTCAGTACATTACGGACATTGGCATATAGCTACAGATAATGACAAATAGTGCAGTCCCAGGTTGGAGCAATCGGACCACACAAGAGCAGTTACTTCTACTGGAAAACCAGAGTTTTAGTGAATAAGGCACATCATTTCCAAAGCTGAAGGAAACTCTCCCCCTCTAGAGGCTAAAGCAAGGAATTATTCACCTACTTCTAGTTTGGTTAGTACCAAATCTTGGTGCAGCCAAAGTCACAATCCAAATCCAATCATAAGAGTTGCATGCCAATACTTTTCACTGACCTCATTGTCAAAGCTACAGTTGCAGCTTCTGGTTAATGCAAGTCATCTTTCATCTTCAGCCACTGCAGCTGCATGGTACTCCTCACTGTCTTCTTGGCAACTAGCGTTTTTATTTCTCTCCCTTCATATTGAAATAGTATGAGCAGCTGGACTTTACTTCACTCCTCTTGTTGAGCTTTGTAGAATTCATGGTCCAGGTGTTGTGCACATCAGCAAGGGCTCCTCAGTTCTGCTGCCCATTTATGGGCTTAAAGTGAAATAAGATTGAGTCTAACTGTGAAAATTTAGCAAAACAGGGACACTCATTTCCTACTGTCAATACCTATTAAAACACTTAGAAGCAGGGTAAAAATCTTATATTTTCGAAAGAGCATTCATTTAGCTTCTCCTAACCTTTCTAAGCAGGTACCAGCTTCAAGAAGTGGTTTGGTATTTCATCATCTTGCTGCCAATGCCGTGGAGAGCCTTTAATGTTAAATGACTTAAATGTGCTCTGCACCTTAAATATGTTTTCTTGTGCACTGTAAATATCACCCCTTCTGTTCATTTGGCGTTGGAATTCTGCGAGCGCACATCGGTGGCAGCTATACAGCTATTTTACACAGCACGAGGAATACCATGAGAGTGGAAGTCAAAGGTTGAGCATCGGATTGTGCAGTGAACACTGGTTTTGAAATAGGAGGAACAGGGCCTTGGAGGCAAGATACAGACAGGACTACATCTTTGCTAATCAACTCTAGGAAAAAATAATTAGCTTATTGGCATGAAAATCTTGTACCATCGCCAATGTCTGTTTTGCATTGAGCTAATGAAATGACTATGGCATACCAAAGAAAGATACTGCCTGCTGAGAAGTACATACTCTTTCTCTTTTTAAAAAAATCTTTCTACTTATTTTAACTCAAAGTCAGCTTAATCATCTCTGGTTTTATCACTTAAATCAATGACTGATAGTATGAATCAGGTCTGGATTGCATGAATGTAATTCATTGCTAACTGCTTCTGTGGACATGCTAACTATGTTGCCCTAACAACAAGAGGATGAAAATGTGTGTCACTTTTAGGTACTCCACTTTCATCTCAGAATCCTGCTCTTTGCTTAGAAAGTTGTGTGTATGAAAACAGAAGTGAATCGTAACAAATCAGAGCAATGCACTAAATAAATGGAATGGAGGAAAATTGGATTCCACCTCTTCAGGCTTACTTAATTGAAAATCAGTCAAAGAAACTGAGAAATCTTCTTAACAATAACAGGAAATGATTTTTCTACTGCTTTGGAGTCCATAGTAGAGTAGAAGAAATCGTATGGCAGAGACTGAATACTAGAGTTGTTTCAGTCACAGCAAAGGTTTCATTCCATTATAACTGAAGTAATTGCATGTATTGAAGTCTAGCAGTAAAATGTTGCACACTGTATTTATCTTTATATGGGAAACTTTACATTGCCTGCCTATGCAGTGTCAGCTCATATCACTCTTTGTGAAATGTAATGATGGAATTGGGGCATGTGGATCATGATTTGTGGGTTCAATATACTATAAACTCTTCTGGTTTCAGCTAGAAAAGTAGCTCTGATTTTATTTAACAGTGCACACAGGACACGTGTGCTCGGGTGACAAACTACCTTGTTTTCAGTTAGTGTAGGTCGACTTAGAAAATAAACACATCCACAGTTTATATCATCAGCTTAACACAAAGTATTACACAGTAGTGTTGTTTTATGCTGAGACAAGAGCCTAATTAATTTGCATTAACTTATCTGCATTGCTTTCAGAATAGCATTTTAAATAGTAATTTCGGCTACAAGTTACAATAGGTACATGAACCTTTTGCATACAAATCCCACTTTTCTGGTTTAGTTTGTTTTGACTGTTGTTGGGTTTATTTAATCCCAATGTCTAAAGAGATATTTTTTCACTGCTATAGAAAGAAGAGAATTTTTTTCCTCTCCTTTTCTTTTTCTTGGATCTTAGAGTTTTGCATCAGGATACTTTCATGAATAAAACGACAAAGAACAGATGTTTTGAAACACCTTATTGCTGTGGTAGGGTGTGCCACAAGATGTGCACAGGGACAGCAGTTTGTGCTATTTAAGTATTAGACGGTTTTTTGTGTTAATTCCAGTTCGCATGGTGGTTGCATCTAGTCTGTGCTTTCAGGGAGCAGTCACTGCCTAGCTAAATACTCCATTTATTCATAATCTGGTTTTGGTGTGGTTTTTATGGGTTCCTAGGGGGTAACAACATTCTTCTGTCTTTCAGGCTCTGGAAGAAAAAATGCTAAGGTTGTTTTTAATTTCTGCTATAGATTATGATAAAGTTTGGTGTGATAAACCTTGAGACCCCACATACTGGAATTGTTAGGTAACGCATTGTGTTCAGCAACTTGGATTTCAGAAAGCAATTCTCTCTAGTGCATTTATCACATTTTAGGTTGTTTTTCTCCTATGTTCACTTACAAAACTAAGCATGTTCTCAGTCCTCAGGAAATTTATCTCATTTAAACAGTTATAAATTATTAAAGCCAAGCACACTTTCCTCCTGTCTTTCAGTAGGAGCAGTTCCTACTGCAGTTCCAGAAGTTAACTGGTAAATACTTTCACAATAATTTTTAGAATCGGTTACTGTATTACAAGTTCAGGATTTCTGTAGCCTAAGCCATTGATCTAGAATTTTGTGTCTGTTGACTGCTGCAATGAGGAAACAAATTTTTATTAAAGATGAAGTAATTTAAAAACAGTACTAAAAGTTGGTTTTTTTTTTTTCCCAGGCACTGCTAATATATTTTTTCAATTCCTCAAAATGCCAAAAAAGCTCACATATGCACCTATTAGGGTAGATTGGTCAGCCACAAAGTTGTGCTTTTCCAGGAGAGTGTAGCTAGTTCATCCCTCTGCCATTCCACTTGTCAGATAATGAGAGGAAGGACAGTCTGAGGGTCTCACATGCTAATTTGGTGAGCTAATTGGGAACTAGTAGACTTCTTCTAGCAACAGGGCTTGTTTTTCAACTGTTCTCACCTCACTGCCTTGTGTAACAGAACACTAAGAAAGTGGGGGGTTGGGCCATATCCCTTGGTAATGCAACAGCAGTCCCAGTTGGTATTGTGACTGTATTTTATGAGAGTCAACTGCTCTACTGGCTATAGATTTACAAGTGAATCCCTGAGTGTAATTCCTCAAAGTTGCTAAATTAGTCTCTGTTAAGAACATGAAATTCCAAAAAGCAGAGCACTTCAAAGATGAAATTCTGCATTCTGGTCCCAGTGTACATTGGGGAGGGGTCATTCTAATGCTGCCAGTGTCACTGATACACCTTCCTGCTCTCTCTTAGGGAGCTGACCAGTTAAGCCCTCATTTTTGCTTGGTGTTAGCAGGAATACTTCCAGCTCTCTTCCTTTAAAAAAAAAAAGATAGATTTGGGAAAAAAAAAAAGAAAGAATGAACACTAGAACAGGCAAAATTAGGTCTGTTATTTGTTAGGATCAAGAAAGAAAGTCTTCTTTTTAGAAGGGTACAATCTAAAAAGCATTCTGCACATTGTACACAACATGTACATCTTATGTACAAGAGCAGGACAAATGTTTATACGCATGATATGAGTTTCTGAATCAGAGGTCCACTTAAAAGGTATTGTAAAATTCCTATTTAATTGTGGTATGTCTGTCTTAAATAATAAAATAATTTAGCTTCCCATAGTGTTCAAAGCTTTCATCTTTAGATCTTGTTTTTCATTTTTAAAAGACTATGGAGAGGAAAACTTTAATAATTTAATGCTAAGTGTTTTATTTTTGCTTTTCTATATATATATGATTAAAATTTGATGTTGGTGATAATGTGATATTTGGTGCCAACTTTGCTTTTGATTTTTTTGTGTTTTTTAATAATAAATTAGTGTTAAAGATTATCTTTTCACTGTTTTAATTTCAGATTTGGATTCTCTAACAGGGCATGCATTTCCAGGTAAAGTGGACAGTTAGATTAGATTATGTTATTTGTTTGTTTTACACTGAGTTTATTGAGTTTTCGGGGGGTGGGGTGGGGGGACAAATTAATTTGGTGTGCTTCTGACAGCATTTTGTTACGTGTCCAAATTGTATTATTAAGGGGTTTTTTTTAGATTTCAGATAAATGAAGAACGGGTAGCTATTACGTGCACCACTTTAAAGAACAGAATTTAAAACTTACTTACAGTGTTAACTACAGTATATTTAATGTTAAACAAATCAAGGGGGGAAGAAGCATTATTCCAAACCAACAAGTCCTGATGAAAAGATTTTAAGTTATTCAAACTTGCATATGATTCTGTAATGAAGGAAAATAACCCACCTGTCTGTGTGTAAGGAAAGCAAAGATTCAAGACTTAGTTTCCAGTTTTATTACTAGAAATATATAGGAAACAGGTTTTTAATAGTAAGAAGATAATTTTCAATAGAGAATCTAGAAAGAATGAAAACACAATTATGCTAATTCTCTGGATTCAACTGTACACATACATTTTTTATGCTGTGTGGAACTTAATTTTAAAAGCAATCCACTCAAAAACTTTAGAATTTTACAACTTCAATTACGTTACAATTAAAACATTTTGAGTTGGGAATTTTTTAGCAGAAATACAGGAGCAGAGAATTTGATGCTAAGTGATCATGTGAACTTCTGTGTTACTTGGGTAGAGATTTTGGCACAGAAGGAAAATAAATGAGCACTGTGAAGTAAGGTAATTCTCTGCTGCAAATATCTTTCTGTACTCATAATTTTCTTGAATAATCCTTCAGTTGAACAGGTTGTGAAAATTAAGGCATAATTTTTGTATACCAAAGATTTAGTCCAAATTTGTGATGATATTTATTATTAGAACATTAGAGGCTTCAAATGTGTGTCTTGCATAATATAATATTCCTCATTCAGTTTTTGTTTAAAGAGTATTCTTTAAAAATTATGGGACAGTAGATTTATTCAAGGTTTTCCAAGCATTTCTTTACTGTAGGCACAGGTATGCTGTAAGAATTACAACAGAACAATAGAACAAATGATAAAAAAGTTTAGAAGTTCATTATAATGAAATTTGTGTGCAGTGTGGAGCAGATCTGGGTACAGAGTCTGTCAGATTTATTTGTACTCAAATACAGCAGCACACCAAGTGATGTCTGTTTGAGAAGTCAGAAGACTGTAAATGCAGATTTTGCCATTTTCATCCCAGATGAGGAGACCCTTCATCTGAGTATTTTGGTTTGCTTTGAGTAAGGTTACCCATGCTTAATAGGGCCATCTTGTAAATATGACCTTTATGACTGATGTCAAATATATGCATGTGTCACCAAAAAAGACATTAAGACAAGCAGTATCAGTACATCTCTTTTTTTTATTTTATTCTCCTTTATAAAGGTTGAGTCTGCTTTTTGTTTTGCATGAATATTGTGTGTTACTAGATGGTGCTGTCACAGTGTGTCCCATCTTACTCTGAAATATGACAATCTTAATATAATGATAATGACCAGTACTGACAATAGAGTATGTATGCTCCAGAATTATGGCAAAGAGAAATCATCCTTATTCTGCATGGGAAATGTCCTGAATTGCAGGACAGGTCAATTACATGCCTGCATTACATTCCAGGTGTAACTGTGCCCAAATCCATCAAATGACCTGTTATTTAGCAGAGAGAGAAATATCTTTGAATTTAACTAACTGTCAGAGGGATGTAGGAGAACAGTTTAGGTAGTCAATAAGCATAAAAGCCTGGAAACATGGACTTTCATATTTGGAGACTCACAGTATGAACATGCTACTGTGCAGCTCACATAAATCACTAGAAGAACCATTTCTCATTTTATGCTTTATTTGACAGAGTTAAGACATACTCTTCATACAAAAGTATAAAAGCAGCAGAATGCTTCATCTTGCCTTCAGCTTCACTTACATTTAATAATTAAGTCATTATAGTAGTCTGCTAATATAGTGCAGATTGTATACTTACAGATGTAGATAAACAAAACGCCAAAAGGGATGCTTATGTATCTACTTATGTTGGAAAACACAGAACACTAAATTCATCCTAATACCTGTGTACTAACATGATTAGTCTAGTTAGGCTAAAGTATTTTAACTTTCAGAAGAGAGAAAAGATCAAGGTGTTACTCAGGCATCTTCAATAGCAATTAGTTAATTAGATGAGATATGTCCAAATGATTCTAAGTGTGTTAACAGGTGATTTGTTTCACTAAGCAAACACAAAACAAACTCATTTGAGATTTCTATTTATCTCACCTAGGGAAAAGCACACCCTTTGACCTAATCCAGCAAGATTCATTAATGATACCTCTAAGGGTATGGTGATCCAATAGTTTTTCATTTGACCCCTGTCCAGTGCTCTGTAGCTACATCAGTGAAATGCTGAGTGGGTGCTACTGCCAGGCCCTTAACAGGGCAGATAAATCAAACCTGGCTCTGCACTGAACTAATCACACAGGTTCCAGGGCAGAGGTGGTTTATATCCATCTGGATGACTTCAAATTCATGTGAGCTCCCATTTGGATATGACTGCTTTGTGAATTTCAGGCTAAGAAAAAGTACTTTCCCTATCCCCACTGGCCACTGCATCAGCTGCCCCTGTATTTTCTGTAAATGTGGACAATCTTTGCTACTACAGAGACAGATCAGAATATAAACCACACCTAAGTATCTGTCTGTTTTTTATGTGAAAGGAAAAGGAAATTCTTTATAACCCTTGCAGTTGATCAGCTGAAACCCTAAAGTATGAGATTTGATTATAGTCATTGTCTTAATGCAGAGCTGCAAGTGTTATGGGCATGTTGAGAACTTCCAGAAGCTGGATTAAAGCATCTCTTTTACAATGATATGTAATCTCGTCCTAAAGCTCCAAGCAATGGCGAGTCCACCAGCTCCCCTGGTAAGCCGTTCCAATATTTAATTACCCTTAGTGCTAGGAAATTGCAATGTTATGGAAAGGTTGAATTTGTCTAATTTCAGCTGCCAGTCTTCCTTTTGCTATGCCTTGCTTGCCTTTCAGCAAGACTGAAAATTCTCCCTTTTTCATCTGTTTTCTGAACAAGTGTCTATGAAAAACTCTTTGCAGTGACCTGTTGAAAGGCCTCTGCGCACAGAAACTGGTGACCGTATTCTAGCTGTGCCACTTGGCCTGATGAACTTATTGCCTTGATCTGCAAACCTGGCCTCTTCCATAGACTCTCACTTTTATCACCCCTATGACTACTACAAATTTATATACAGTAGTCAAGGTACCTTTCAACTTTTGTTCTGGTAAATTTGATATGTTGTATTCTTTAAGGCTCACACTGTAAGACTGGTTTTCTGACAGCTGTCCTAGGAACTCTCTCCCTTTTTTTCAAAAGCTATGAGAATATATTCATGTAGAATTTCATAAATGCTGTATATAGAGGTACTTTCTTATTTGTACATAACAACACCTTTTTCATTCTCCCTTTTTAAGGATTTAGCTCCAGTTCAGGTTACACTGATTGTCTGTGTCAAACAAACCAAATGGTGATCCCAAAATATAACTGATAGAATAGGAATGAATGTTTTTTCCCCCGTTTGATGTGGCTAACGTGAGATTTGAGATGGAAGGAAATGCTCTTATGACAGCACATGAAATCTAGCTATTTTCAGTCTGGTCGTACCAGGGTGGGCACTGAGTTTTGGGTGATCATTATTCCAAAAAGGAAGGAGGATTAGCCAGGATGTGTTTTTAGGGAGAGGGATTAAAAAAAGATGGAGACTTCAAAGCCCATTCAAATGCATCCCTCAAACTACATGCCTATACCTAATATCTTTTATGAATTCATTTAGAAGATTAGGAATGTACCTTTAGCACAGAAGGGGTAGTTAATAGCAGTTGACTGCTTTGATTTCCAGTGGCTGTGAAGCACACCTGTGAATTCCTGTTCTGAATCACATACATAGTAATTAGCTGCCACCTGAGTTAGGAATCTACAATAGGTAATCCAAATGCACCTTCTGCCTCCATGTCTAATTTTCTTTTAATTCTGCTTTAGAGTGCAGTGTTTTCTCTGTTCTGTACTACAACCACAAGGTACCCAAACTCTTCAGTAAGATCCACAGATTTTTTTTTTTTCATTTTGTTAATGCTGAATGCTGTTTTGTTGCAATTCATCTAAACAGGCTTGAGATTTTATGAAACATCTAGGGCAGAAAGCTGTGGCTGGTTATTTGTTCAAACAGTTCTTCATTGTGGGAAATGTAATGCTAGATTTCAACTTCAAAATGTTAGGGTTTTTTTATTTCTGAAAATTATTTAATAGTCTAGGAAAAAGACCTGTCTTCAGCACTGTCAATAAACCTAAGATAGAGGTAAATGGAATGAGCATTCTCAGGTCTTTGTATAGCTCAACTATCCTATGTGAAGTGTTTCTCTAGAAGGAGGATCTCAAATGCTAATCAAAGTGAACACAAAATATCCATTCTAATTCCTGGATGTATCTGATAAGTATGCCATAAGGTGGCTCATTTTCCAGAAGAAATAACACTTTCTTTATATAATGAACATAATTTCATGGGTTAGCTAATGGTCTACTGAACTGGGCACTTTCGTTTTCACAAATCTGCTGGGTCAAAAACTTAAGTGGACATTTCATTCATTACTCTAGTACTGGCGTGTTGTAATTGAAATAGAAATTTATCTCCAAGTGTCTTCTCAGCCATATTATTTGCACTTACAGTCGTATTGAGTCAGAAGCGTAGAAAGTCTCATCTTTGTCCTTTTTCTCTGCCTTTGTGCAATGCATATGTAAGGTTGGTAGAATATTAATGAAAAATAGATGTCTTAGAACACATAACACTGACTGAAATTTAGTACAAGAGTATCAACAACAGAATATCAAAGTACAATGTATTTGATTAGAGATGGCAGATTTTTAAAGAACAAATTTGGAGAAAATATGACTTCACAGATGTTTTTGGCTAGCTATGATTGATCTTGATTTTATCCAGGGAAATTGAGTCTGGCAAAATGTTGTGGGGTTTTTTTTCCTAACCTTTATACTAAACTTTAGTAACATTCTTTTTGATGTTCAAAAAGAGCAAGATCTTTCACCTTAGACTGAATACAAGCTTGATTAAAACAAACAAACAAAAACCAAACAAAAACCCACAGACAAACAAACAATCAAAAAAAAAAAAGCCCATAAAATGAAAGCCATAAAACCATAAGGTGATGGAATATGATGAGGTAGTAAACAAAACAAAACTATAAAGGTCACTCACAGTTGAGGTCCCTTTGAGATTAGGAAAAAATTGAATAGACAGAATTAGAAACTAAAAATGAGCTGTCTTTCATTTATTATACTTTATCTAGTATAGTTTATCTTAGTTTTGTTAGTTTCTTACAGTTCTGTATTTGTCTTGACTTTTTTGTCTCAAGTAAAAACCATGAAGAGAAAGCTTATGTGTACCCTATATTTCTGTTGCCTTTAGTCATGATTGGGATTTAACTATTCATGGTCTTGCTGTTCAAAATGCCAGTTTTCCAGATGAGCCTGCAGGTAGAAAACCAAGCATTATATACCAACATGAAAAGTCTGCTGTGTGAATTTGCACTGGGGGATATGAAAAAATTATTTCAAATTGATTGAAATGTATTTATTTTTTTTTATTTCTGAGCTCCTTCAGGCTCCTGGTCCAAAATAGCTCACGTTTCCAGCCTGGGTTGCTCTGGAGGCTGCCTATTATGGGTATTAAGCAATGAGGATTGCACATTATTGAGCAAACCTTTCCTGGGATCGGGATACAGACAGCATCTGTTTTGGGAAAGCTCAGCTGGGGTATGCATAGTGCTGTGTGTCCCTGCTCCGGAGTGCAGACTCAGTCATAAAGTTACAAAGAAGGGAAAACAGACGAAAATTACTAATCATGCAGAAATTGATAGTTGTGTGAATTTCATTCCATTCACATATTCAAATGTTTATTTCTGTATCCTCAATTTCACCTGTTTATTTTCCACTTAACTATTTGAAAAAGGAAAAATTAAAGGGATACGAACTTTTCTTGAAAATGAGGCGATATCAGAAGTGAATAAGCCATATACACCTTCGAAATTAGGAGTCTCACAGAGACGGATAATGCTGATGCTTTGCCACATGAGTTTATTTAACTCTTTAGGACTACTTGGACTCATTTCTTTGGTTCTTCACTATGATTTATGGTTGTTCAACAAGAACTGTCGAAAGAGCTCTTGGCATAGAGGTACAGCAGGTACTACTAGTAATTGCTTAGTCATTTATATAACATGAGTTATACAAAGTCACAATTAGTTCAGCACAAATCTTGATCTTATTTAATGTCAAGTTAATGATTAATTTTTAGTTGTGCTTTTCATTCATTCTTTTGATATGTATTAATTATTGAGTTTAAGTGCTCTGGGGTACTTCAAGTTAGGGGTACAGATGAGTTAGAGTAATTATATACCTCATTCATTACCACCAAACAGAATTAAAAGGTATTTAAATAAATAAATAAATAAATGTATTTGGACTCAATTAGATACTGTAGAGCTACATAATGTATCTCTCATTTGCAAATACAGAGCTACACAATGTATCTCTGATTTGCAAATACATGAAGTCATGGCTTGATTCTTCTTTAATTAAACATTTCTTTTTAGAAGTATCTGAAACATGATTATTTGAGAGCAGCAAGGGCTACAGTATTTATGATACTGGGTTTGTCAAATTTTCCCCAATGTTCTGTTAAGGCAGCAATTTTTCTAAACTCATTCAACTATTCTTCCTCTATGTTTAGACTGTGATGCTGCTGGAAATTGTTTGGAATCTATTATGATGCAGAACATCTTAAATAGCCCCAGCACTTCATAATGTTAAGGGAAACATTAGACCACAGGAACTCTTATGAAGAGAGATATCAAATTGGGATTATAGCCAAAGGCAAATGTGTGAGGAGGATAATATAGATTTTAAATTGAAAAGAGGACAACCATGTTGATGGTTAAACCTTGGCTTCTTGCAAACTTTGACTCCTCATTTAAAACCTGTCTCCTTTAATTTCCTCTTTTTGGTATGGGTTAAATGTAGACTCTTTTGACAGCTAAATATCAAAAATACTTTTTAAATTGTCAGGTAGTAGCTACTTAAAATAGACAAATGTGAAATACTACATTGATGAGGTTTCTACTTACTATGATTGTGTACAGTCCACTGTTACTCCTCAGTTATGCTACAAGGCCAGCTTGTAGCACATATATATATATGTGTTTTAGAGGACACAATATGAATCATGATGATCCTCAGTGGCCAATTAAGTGATCAAGCTGCACTTTTTAATGAATTTCAGTTGTTTGCTGTATGCAACAAGGAAGATTTTAAAATAATAGTTTATATTGTAGATCTAATTTTTATCATAATTTTAAAGAATATTAGCTTTGATAAAGTAATACCACGTAATAATATTTTTGAATTTATAATTATATTTTTTAATATTTTTGCTTTTCTTGAAATGAGAAGTCTCAGCTTTGAATCACAAAAACAATCCCAAGAAGAATAGATGTTTAGATAATTCTTATAAGCCAACAAATTCTGCACAGTAATTTAATGTGTTGCATAGACCACAAGTCAAATATTTCTTTGCTGTTACAAGATTTTTAGCAGGAATAAATCATACTGCTATATGAACATATTCTTATGATAATATTAAATTACACTCTCAAAGATAAAATGCCATAAGCAGTCTTTACTATTTCAAAATAAACTTGTCAATATAATTTAAATTTTATTTCTGAAATAGTTCTAGAACTGTTTCCTGATTCAGATCTCACCCAAGGAAGTGATCATGATGATCAGAGATGATAGTAACTGGTGTTTTCCATAGTTGTCTCTACCTCTGACTAAGTATGGTTGTGATTCCTCTAACCATAAATTATGGATGTGGAAGTGCAAGACTTACCTATCAAGATCAGTGACTTGTGTATCTGTGTTTGATTTTAATGCTAGACTAGGCACTACTAGTTAATATGGAGATGACTTTTTACAGTCCTGGTGGTTAGCACTCAGTCAATATCTTCAGAAACAGCATAGTCAATATAGTCATATTCTTGTTAGTTCAGCAGGCACACTCAACCTTCATCACAGGTCAAGAACTAGCCATTGCTGTGATGAAGTCTGTAAGAGGAGCTTGCAACATTTGTCCTGTAGGATAATAAAGGCTCATGCACTATGTCAGTAATGCTCATTTATTGCATATGTTCAATTGCAGGATAAAAATACTCTTGTAATAATTACTCTGGTAGGTGTAATGCTTTTCTTTTTTCATATCAGCTGAACACTTAAGCCTTCATCAAAATGCTAGATCATACATACTTGGTTTGTCTAAATGAAATAATAGTCAGGTTGTGTGTATTTGTTTGGATGGATGTAGAAGTAGAGGATTATTTTTCCATGTCATAGGATCTTTGTAATAGGCATGCATTGCACTGTAGTTGGAAAAAAGAATCTAGCTGCCATGCTTATATTTTACAAGTTATTTAAGTGGAGTTCATTAGTGGCATGTATTGCATCTTACACTTGATCCCTGAATTGCTCCAGTGAAATTTTCATGTTATGCACCCACAGGACAAATTTTTATACTCCAGCTACTTTTCCAGCTGCCTGTATCAGTTGCTGTCTTTGGTGCACTGTTCAACTTGCCAAAATGCGAAAATAACCTAGAAGTCAGATAAATTATCTGCATCCTAGTATCATGATAATTAATTCTCAGCAATAAAGTTAAAAGCTTAATGTTTTTGCCTTTTGCATATTTGTATAGTAAGGAAAATCTGTGAAGAGGTAAGTGCCTTAGGGTTCCTGTCAAGGACTCGGCTCAGGACAACTTCAGAGACAGCCATCACTTCATTACAGAGTCTATCAAATGCAGTGGCCAATACTGCTTGCTTTCAAAAGCATCCATTTCCCATAGACAGGTGATGATTCATTTGCTGACATCAATCAGATCTCTCCTTCAGAAGGAATTCTTCCAGCCTCACTGAGAAAATAGTATAAGACATTATTCTTTGCAAGGCAAAGATTGCAGGCTGCATTCTATACTTCCAGTAGATAGAAATTGATGGTACTCCCCCTGATCTTTCCATTTAGACTACAGCTACGCAAGTGTGAAATTTCAGGGTAACTTTAGGGAGAATATTAGTTCTGGTGTTTCTGTAAGTTCACATATTAAATTTTTTCACAGATTTTTTTTTTTTAAAGTTACAGAGCCAGATGTTTTTAAAAAGCAATTTAAAGTGATTCAGATTAATTAAAAAAATCACCATTGGGGAAGCAAAAGACTTACGACTATAGGAGTGTGTCAGCAGTGTGTTAAATTAGTAACTGTGTGTAGGCTCAATATGAGATTTAACAAGTGCCCCAGATATGTTGTGCTGACTCTCTGCATTGAAGTGAATCTTCTTCTGGTAACTGAGGGGAAGAAAGAGAGAAAGAGGGAATTTGCCAGTGAAGAATCTGCTTCTGCACATTCCAGAAAGAATCAGACTAATACAGAGACAGGCCACCCTCAGGTGTCTTTCACTGGATCCCTGCACCGTAAGGAGAACTAAATTAGTATATGATGGGTTGAGAATGGTAGAGAATCCCATAAAATACAGGTGAGAAGAGAAAGAAGCATTTTATTGTCCTGCATCTGAAGGAAAAGCTATGTCTTCCTCAGCATTTCCAGTGTTTTGCCTCTTTACCATGTTAGAGTCTTAGAAGATGCAGTTTTATGTTTTGTAAATTGAAATGACAATGAAGTGCCTAGAATGGAAAGCAGCTATCTTAGCTAAATTATGTTGCCTGTTGCTATGGAAATGGTAGCGCACAAATTTTTATGTAAGCACTTGAGCTACAATACTTATGACTTCTTACTCTAATAGAGCAATGTTATACTTCATCCAATATTGGGCAGTAATCCCCAAGAGCAAATGATGAAATAATACACCATTCTATAGAAATACCTTTCATTGTCATTAACTGGGAAATTTTTGAATTGTAACATAATTAGGAAGATCTCAACCTTTAAATATAATTTATATCCCCATTGTGGATAGTTTGAGTATACATATAGTTACAGGAAAATGCAAATAATTCAAAGCAAACATTGTTTATTATGCATGTTGTGATTAAGACTCTACCTGCCTACTTTTAGTATCACCTTTATATCATTTTTTGGATTTAAGTTGAGACATAGCCCCAAAAAACCAATACTAGAATAGGCTTCGAAAGTGTAGCCCAAGCCCTCATGAGTTTTATCCAAAACCTCATTTCCTGCTACATCTTATAAGACATTCTCACTGAATCCAGCCAAAAATTTGTTTTCTTCCTGCAGAGAATTACTTTCATTCTTGTAACACTTTCCACACCATGCAACATGCACCCACTGTAACTGTTTATTTCCTACTTAAGTGTTAAATTTGTCTTGAAATGACAAATTGGAATTTGAAACTCATATTTTCCCCATTATTTTATCAAATTATGTATTTGCTAAATAAACAGAGAACTATCTATCTGCAAGAGACCAAAAGCAAGCCAAGCATAAGATATTTTCCCTGGAACACTTTATTTATGTTAAGCATGTGATCCAATTAAAGTAGATAAATATTATGAGGTGAAAGCAATTTTTTCTGAATATGGGGGTGCTGTATTGTCTTCATCTCAGAGAAATCACAGAGCAAGTGTATTCCTTGGGCAAGCAAGGCATCCACTAACACAAGACTTGCACAGTGTGCCATCATGCATTTTGTGGGTCATTGCTAGCATCTTTGTTATAGTACAAGAGGGAAAGATAATTAGTAATAAAAAATGTTTTTCCTGTCCCTTTTCTTTGATCAAACCTTCCTTTCCTCCGTGCCTATAATTATCCAACCCTTCCGATTATAGGACCAGGTCATCCCCTTTTTACATCTGGTCTGAATCCCAGCTGTACCAGGTCAGTGATCTGTACTATCCAGTGCCTGAGACTGCATCTACCACAGCAAACTGAAGTGAGCTGGGATCTGAGTCTCCTTGCTGGCATGTGGCCATCCACATAGTTAAGTGCCAGCACACTCCTTGTGCGTGTGCCTGGGTGTGTTTCAAGAACTCAGGTTGGCCATGCATCTTGCCCAAAAAACAGTTTTGATGTAGGCATCATATTTGTGGAAGTGGAAGAGGGGATGAAGGATTTCTGTGGTCCAAGCAAGAGCTGTGTAGTGTCAGCCTGCCTCGAGGCCGGTGTGATGGCCCAGGCCCCTTTTATTTCCATGTGTCATGGTTAACCCTAACTAGCAGCACAACCCCACGCAGCCACTTGTTCACTCCCCTCCAAGGGGAAAGAATCGAAAGCGTAAAAGTGAGAAAACTGGTGGGTTGAGATTAAGACAGTTTAATATGTAAAGCAAAAGCTGCACCCGAAAGCAAAGCAAAGAATTCATTCACCTCGTCATTCAGCTGTCTCCAAGAAAGCAGGGTAATGGTGATTCATGAAGGTGAACACCATCACTCCAAATGTCACCCCCATTCCTCCTTCTTCCCCTAGCTTTTTATGCTGAGCATGACACCATGTGTTGTGGGATATCCTTTGGGTTAGTTGGGGTCAGCTATCCCAGCTGTAGTCCCCTCCCAACTCCTTGTGCACCCCCAGCCTCCTTGCTGGTGGGTTGGGGTGAGGAGCAGAAAAGGCCTTGATTTTGTGCAAGCACTGATCAGCAACAAAAATATCCTTGTATTATCAGCACTGTTTCCAGCACAAATCCAAAACCAAGCCCCATACCAGCTACTGTGACAAAAATCAACTCTACTCCTGCCAAAACCAGCACAACACGAAAATAAAGCCCAAACAGATATAATCCTGAGCAAGTATGCACTTGTGCAGAGATAGTATCTTGTTCTCACTATTGCACTTTTTTCTTCTGTAGCCATCAAATAGTTGAGTTTTCCCTGTTAGAGCCTGTGCAGAACTGGGGGGGCAGTTCCTCCCTTGGTGTACATTATTGTAATGCCTTTGAATTTAATTGAGCCGTGACACTTCAGAGTGACTGAGACATGCTCTGCCATTTCTCTGCCCTGTGCACCAGGAGGATGATCCCATTCATCCTCACTCTCTAATGTCTATGGAGCTTTCTGAAGATATGTTAAAATTCTAGCTCAGAATACTCTGAAATATTTTTAAAATAAAAGCTTTTCAGCCCTTCCTGTGTGGACTCATAAACAATTTTCCTTGCATGATCTGATCCCTTTCAATTTACTAAGTTTTGTCAGCAGGAACTTGTCTTCAACTGCATTTATTTTCAAGTTGTTTCTTCAGTCTTTCTGCTCTGTCTGATTTTTCTGTTATCCATTGGTATAATTTAATACATTTCACTCTTTCAGACAAACCCAGTTACTGTTCTGATTAGGAAAGTGGCAGGACTCCCAGGTCAGGATTTGCTTGACGCACTAACTTCTGCAAAGGTGGATTATAGCTCTGTTTGTAGACTGTCACACACTGTAATGATATTACCAAAACTTCATGCTTTGAATAGATGTTACACTATTCACTCCTCATAAACTCTAAAAAGTTATGTAGTGTGTTCTTATTTTTCTTTTTAATATCATAGTTTCTCTGTTTTCTTGACCTCTTCCTCTGTATTTTAGTGCTTAGTCTTAAAAATATTGCGTACAGTTTGCATAAACTTTTGCAAACCTCTCCAACACATGTTATACAATAGGAGGTGTGTCTGTGGTAAGAATTAGGGACGAGATTGTGTGAACGTTTCAATTTTGTTAAGACTTTGAAGCCATCTCTTTTATTTATTGAGAAAAAAACACATTTTGTAAACAGAAATACTTTCAAGTGGATACCGAAATCTTAGTCAACTTGCACAAGACAGCAAATCTTATTTTCTTGAAATAGAGGTGTTTTGGGGTATTTGAGATTTTTTTTATAGTTACATAGCTGAAGTCTAACCTATTTTCCCATCAGTGCTGGATATGCAAGGAATGCTAGATAAGGTTTTGGGCATGTTAGGACAAGATAGAAGTATAAGCTATTACTGTCTTAAACTGTTTTCATAATATTTCTAAAAAGTAGGAAAAATAAAAGTTTTATGAGTCTATAGACACTCCAAACCAGCCTTAGTACAACTTCGTTCTGGATTGTTAAGACAACTCTTATTGCTCTCAAACCCTGATGCTAAGTTCAAAATCCCTAAAAATTGCACTGCTGATTTGCCTGAGTTTTCATTACCAGACTTTGGCATGGAAGTAAGTACGAGCATAGCTGGGGGACTGACTTCACAAGGCCTTCCTTGGAGCAAGTAGGTCAGCTCTGGAAGCTGATTTTCATGTGTTAGGCAGTGGAGAAGTACAGCCTGCGGCTCTGGATGCTGGAAGCTCTCGCTTCTGCAGATCTGAATGTGAGCCTCTCCACAACCTGCACCCATGTGGGTGTGTGAAAGGGGAGGGCAGTGGCCTTCCCACCTTTTGTGCCCTGGCCTCCAGGCTTGGAGTTACTCAGCAATAGGATGGTTCAGCCCACACTGAGCATCTTCAGCTCTGGATAATCTGTGGACCAGGTTGCAGAGGTGTGCACTGGAGTGTGTCAGATGGTGAATCAGTGCAGGGGTTCATAAACTCATTAGGCATTGTAGTGTGAGGTTTCCCTGTGTGAGTTACTGTCCCTACATGTATGAGTCACCTCCTGGCAGGATTCAGGGTAGGAAATAGTCAACATAGGTACTGAAGAATATTAGTGTTAGTAACTACCATCTAGAATTGGTTGTCATATCTGTTTTGCTTTGCAGTTTCACTGCTTTTTTCATAAAAGATTTTAACTCTTGCTAAATCATAGACAACTATTCAGCATGTTCGGTTGAGGCAGAATGGACTGGGTTAAAACTGAAAAGGTTCAGTTACAGGAGGTGCAAAGGATTGGGGAAAGCAGGGGCTGTGTGTATTTCTTTGCAGTATGCTACAGACTATTGTGCAAGTTTGCTGCCAAATTTGGGCCTCACACAAAAAGTGCGTTTGGAAGAGGGGACAGCAGGGAAGATCTCTGCTTCCAAGTACTGATTAGTGTGCCTGTTGCTAATGTTAGCCTAATTGTTCAGCCTGTCGGTTTTACTGCATTGGAGGTACAGAACAAGAAGTTTTGAAAAAAAAAAAAATTAATCTCTGGGTTTAACTCTTGGGGGGGGTGAAAATCAGCTGGGGTTTAATGAGATTTGCCTGTTTTGTTTTGTTTTTCTTTTGAAGAATTTCAGTATAGGATCCTTGATATGATTTATTTGTACATTAAGTACCTGATTCTACATTTGAATTTCTAAGGTAACATTCATTCCAGTTGACTCTAAGATACACTGTACTATACTGTAGGAGTCTGTGTTAAAGCTAGTTACCCCAAACTCTGCAGCAAATGGAGGGAAGCAAATACTTTCAGGATATGGTTCATCAGACCAATTGAAGATGTCTGTTTTAAGATTAGATGAATAGCAACCTATTCCCCAGTAGCACTTTATCTCCACAGTGGCTATCAACAGTGTTTGCCAGGATTCATCCAGGCAGTTGAGTCTTGTTCCTGTTGAGCCAAGTAAGCATGCAAGGTAAATCCAGGCTTCTAAAGTACTTGGAAATATTTTGGTAAAATTCTAGCCAAGTAACATAAATCTCTTTTTGGGGTTTTAGTGAATGATAAGTAAAATGATTTTTCCATCAACTACTCTTCATAAGAATTGATAAGGTATTAAGTATGTAGTCAAGTCTTAATTAATCAGGATAACTGATGAGCATGATAACATGCACGAAATAAGTTCCTATTAGACAAATAGAAATACTGAAGTCTAATGTCCCATGAGTTGTGTTCGTTGTTTGACTTTTCACCCTCCCTTCCTAGTGTTCCTCTACTGT
Organism: Lophotriccus pileatus; assembly: GCA_035583135.1. NCBI lineage: Eukaryota > Metazoa > Chordata > Aves > Passeriformes > Tyrannidae > Lophotriccus > Lophotriccus pileatus. Next base: position 94,844,781 of record JAWWES010000115.1, on the reverse strand, counting down.
CCCCATAACAGCCCATACAGTAGTAATGTTGCTATCCTTCAACTATGCGAGCACTGCCCGCCTAATACCCATGTGCCATTTGGGCACTTGACTTCTGCCTTAGTGGAGTCACTATTGTGCATTTCTCTACTCATTTTCTGATTTTCACAAATTGTCTCTAGTAATTCTTAATTCCTTTTTAAAATCAGCCCTTGAGTTCAATTAGTTGGTGGGAAATTTGCAAACTGCCAGACCAATCAACAACCTGATTGCACAAGTCAGATCTTCTTACAATTCTATGCCAGAAGAACAAATAAAGCATGTATTAATAAGACTATGAAAATATGTAGTGAAATGGCAGTTGCAGAAAACTAATACTAATGATACTGTGGAAAATGGAGATGAGGGATCCCTAAATTAATATTTACTGGAGTGGTAAAGCTCCATAACACAGTGCCATGGGTAGGCATCCATAGGCATAAAAAAAGGGCTCAGCATGCACAGAACTTCCTTGGGTGGGTCTGCATCATAACAAACCCTCAACTGCAAAAATGCAGGCATTGATAAGTGAGAATCCAGTGTCTAAAGTGTTGTTATGGGCACTTATTGCCAGTAAAGGAGGCTGAAATGAACACAGTGTTGATAACAAGCACGGGAAACACAACTGAAAGAGGACATGGGGCAGCAGCTCATGTTGGCTCCAAGCCACACGAGCAGGGAGTGAGCAGGCACAGACCTTGCAGCTGCCCAAGGCAGATGTGAGGGATTTCACTGCTGTTAGCCTCCACTTGGGAGTACTTATGATGCTGCCCCTGCCTGCCTCTGCACTGGGATTAGTTGGTTCAGCAGGCAGTGGAACTTCTGTCCATTGAACCCAGCTTTATGCAGCTGTTTTGTCCTTTTCAGGCACAAAGACAGTGCCTAATAAATTTTAGCAAAGCAGATGCATGGTCTTTACTAACACAAAACATTTGGCAGGTACTTTGGTGGATAAATAGGCTTAACAGCATAAAAAAAAAAAGTGAGTTAGGTCAACTTAAGGAAGTCAAAGCTGGCTCCCCTGCTTTAATTTATGGCTCTTCTAAATGTCTGTATTTTTAGTCATTCGGCTCAGGCTCTGTGCTGGTCTTTTTTGAACAAGATTCAGGCCAAAAAACGTTGCAGCCATATTTAATGTGATAGAGTATGGAGCTAATAAAGCCCTGCCAGGAACTGAGTTGAAGCCCAGTACTGTGCTAATGATGACTTGCATGGCTATTGCATGGAATTTGGCTAAGGCTTGTGCTTGAGCAGAAAGCTTGACAGAAACCCTCAGTACTGAAAATCTCACGTTTTATTTTACACAAACTGCAGTTTGTGAGAAGGAGGAGCTTACTGAGACATTAAGCTAACTAATAAGGCTTGCAGAAGCACAGGATTTAGAAAACAGCATTAAAGCTGATGATAATTGTGAACAACACCTCTTCAAAGATGATCTTTAAGACTGAATAGAGTGCCATTTAAAATGCACTTTTAAAAAGTGGGCTCTATGTCCAACTGCCTGAGAGAAATCTCACGAGTACTTCTACAACTCTAATCATGCTACTGTGCTTTTCAAGCCTTTTTTTGCTGATCTTGGCTTAAAAGGTCAGCCATGTAACATTCATTACTTTGACCTTGCAGCATCAGGCATCTGTAGCAGTTAACTCTCTAGACATTATTCTCTAAACACTTGGAGTAAAGGCTAGAAGCCTCAAAGTCCTGAGCATTGAGATTTCTCATGTTTCAACAGAAAGGTTTTTCTATTGAAAATGACACAAACTATATCTCAAGTCTATCAATAAGGCTGTAATGGAGGGTGGGAATGGAAAAACAGGAACTGGCTGCCAGCAGTAATCCTTACACAATTTGAATACACCAGTGCATATCAGAAACAGAAGATGTGGGATTTTGGGTGGTTCTTTTTTATTATTTTATGTATTTATTTATGGAATAATATCTGTCTCTAAGGCTTAATGAAGTGCTTCTAATCTGTAAGGCATCAGGCTGAATAAGAACTCGCATTAGACATTATACTTTTATTTGTCTCCATAGAAACTGAATGTTCAAATGTGTTAAGTTATTTTTGTCTTTGGAGTATTTATGTGCTTCAGAATTTGGACATGTGCTCAGAGGGATCTATGATCTCAAATTGGGTTGCCTTAGGTACCATCAGCAGGTGAATGAGATGTATTTGAATATCTGGTGTGGTAAAAATAAACTCTGTAAGAGAGAAATTCAGAACTCTGTGTTACAAATAAACTAACCCTAATGTTCCATCAACTTTCAAAATCTGTACAGTGAAATATATCCTATTTAGAATATCCAGTATCATCACTTTCTTGCTGTTGCACCTTTGAAATCTAATTGAGATAAGGAAGGCCATTGAAGGATGGTTATCAATATGGTTCTGTGAAATTTAATCTCAGTTGGTACTTTTCTCTGCTGTTTCTCAGCAGAGATATTGTAATTCCTCAGAATCAAGGGAAAGCACCACTGCTGAATTAAAGCTCACTTTATTTGAATTTTAATGTAGAGTTTTACTAAGGAAAAACTGTCATCCAAAGTAGGAGAGCTCAGAGAATGAGGAGCTTCAGCAAATGGTTCAGTAGTAGAGAGCTTCAATAGCAGTGCTTCCAGGAATGACTGTTTTCAACCCTGTGACTTAGGAGAAAATTTGTTTTATTTGAATACACATAATGTCTGAAATTCAATTGTTGGGTGTTGTTACTGTACTAAATCAGTACATACTGGTATTAAAGCATCATCACTACCTGGAAGGTATTGAGACTCCCTCTCTTATAAAATAAATTTTGTTTTAATTGCATGAAAGGCAACTAGAATGAGTTATGGTAAAACTGAAAAAACAACCATCAACAAAACCAAAGACAACATTGAGTCATATAATAGCTTATGTTCATTTGTTGTTTTCTGTTGCAAATCAGAAAGACAAAAGGAGACAAAGCAAAGGCAAACCAGAGGAAGTGCAGGAAAGATGATGCCCAGAACTTAATGACTGACAGGAGGAATAACCTGCAGAGCCAGAAAATTGTCAATATAGAGAAGAGTACAAGCTTGATATTTATACAGATGCTGTGACATGAACACAAGCACATATTATATCTCCATAGCAAATAACTTTACTGTCTCCAAGCTACAACACAGTAGAGTCTAATTTCTCTTCACAGGCTTCAGGTTAACTAAAGCACAGCCACACATTTAGTCTGCAAGTAATAAAAATCCATGGGGTCCTAAAAGCTGTTTTAAGAAAAACATGGCAAGCAGAGTGTCATGGAGAGGTACACCGGAAAACAGGCCAATTAGCAGTGGAATTTTCATGTTTCAGGTAGCCGTGTGCACTCAGTGATGTGCCCTTTAATTGCATGGCACTGTCAAAAAAATGCCATTTTATAAACTAAGTCGAGTTCTGGAAGGTTATATTTTCTTGGAGTATATAAATGCATTTTTTTAAGACAAGTAAATTTGCATTATCAAATGAACAGAAGCCAATCTATTTATTAAATAAACTGAACAAAGAGCGTATGCTACAAATGGTGTGCTATGTCTATGCAGAAGGTAGTCACTAAATCATGTAAAAGAGATGCTAGAAAATATCTCCTTAGCTAGAAAAATCTGGCTTATGAGCATGCTGTACTTTCACTGTTGCAGTGTCAGACTTGCAGAATTATTTTTTGCTTTAAGAATGACAAATGTGGTGTATTAATTTTATGAAGTGAAAATTGAACATAATATGATGCTACAATACAATACTCAAGTACAACTCTATTCACTCAAAAGATGGAGACAGGTTGGTGTAACATGCAATAGAGCTAATACTTTTGCAATCAGTGTAAATACGTAGTATTCCATATTTTTATAAACAGGTTGTTAAAATCTAGAATCACAAAATAATACAAATTGTCAGGGAGCTCTGCAGAGCATCTGGTCTGGGTCCCATTCAGAGCAATGCTGACCTGGAGTTTCTCAGGGCCCTGTAGAGTCAATTTTGAACATCTCCAAGGACAGAGATATCTGCAGCCTTTCTAGAAAACTTGGTCCAATGTTTGACAGCCTTCAAGGGTGCCCTGCTAAGTCACATTCACTTTGTTATGCACCAGGAATCCCAATCCTTTTCTGCAAAGCTGCCTTGGAATCAACTGACCACCAGCTCAGCTGAGGCAAAAGGCTATTATATGCCAGGGATAGGACTTGGCATTTATCTTGCGCACCACAAGTTTATTATCAGCCTCTTTCTCTGGCCTGTCAGGTTCTGCTGAATAGCAGTACTAACAGCTCTTGCTGACCTTTCCCCCTAAATCGATACTGTTGCTGATGGTGGACTCCACCACCCCCTCCAGACATCAATGAAGATGTTAAACAACTGACCCCAGTTTTATGTGTGGAGGTGCCACTGCTGGCATCCAGCTACTGGCCGAGCTTTTTATCAGTCATCACAATACGGCAAACCCAGCTGTCCAGCTGATTTTGTATTCACCATAAGAATGGCTAGTCCACCTATCCACATCCATGCCTATGGATATATGAATGGGGTTAATTATACTAATAATACATGTGGTAATCATGAATATTAATGAATTGCATTCATGTTATTCTCACTGAAAACAGTATGCTTCCAGTACACGATTAGTATTTAGTCGGTATACTTGGATGTTTCTGGCTATGCAGCTGTTTCCACTTCAATTCAAAGTGCCTTTGGAACTGAATATTTCAGACACAGATATTATCTTATTCTGCATTTGAGTACTGTTCCAGATGAGCTGATAAGTGATTATTTCTAGAAGCAGCATCATTATATGGCTAAATTCTACAGGTCTGAAGTTGAAATAAATGAAAATAGTCCCATCAATGTTTCTAGGTTTTAAATGAGACTCAGTGAACTCCCAAGTTGATGTTAAACAAATGTACATACATTACTGAGGCACTGGTGAGAACAGCAGCAAAGAGTGTTAAGGAAGCATCTTAAGTATGAAGTTTAAACCTTAACCTGTAACATTTTATTAGATTTACAAGATTTCACTGCAAATGTTCGTGTACGGCTCATCATGTAGAGAATTCAGACAAGGGTGAGGCAGTAATGTTTTAGGCCAGGATCCCAAGCAAGACTCTCCAAAGAATTTTGGAAGCCCATGGGTATTTAAAGTGCATAAAAAGTATCAAGGTAGATTTAGGTCCTTGCTCTGAAACATCCCCCCATCTCTTAGTGCAGACAGAGTAGACGTTGTATTAGTATTATTATAGTGAAAACCACCAAAGAAATATAAATACATGCACACAGTGGTAAACTCTGGTGTTTTGAGAAATATTCAAGAACAACAATTTTGCCTTGTTGTTAACTTAGCTGGTTTTGGAGAACGCTTTTTCCTTTTCCCATCAAACTGGAAACCTGCTCACAGCAAATTTCAGCCCTATGTGATAATCTCTTTCACAAAGAATCTTTAAAAATCTTGTTACCTACATTATAAAAAATGTGTGCTTGTGTGCTTTCACCTAGGAATATGAAGGTCTTCAAGAAATATGGGATTCGAGATGGTTCTGGAAGTTTTGAGTCACATACTTAAAACATTTAAAGAGCCCTAGTACTAAAATGATTCATCTACCTTTTTGTAAAATAGATGCACATTATTTAAGATAAAAGTACCTGAAATTTTTTTGTCGTGTCTAATAGTTCCTTAGGCTTCTTTTTACTTTTTTACTTTTCACTGTCTTTCATAAAGCCTTCCATTGGCAATGAGACTCCTAGTACACTTTGTAAAGGAAGGTGAAGCACCCAAGTGAAAAATCAAAAGAGTACTTTCCCTGAAAGAACTTTTGTAATAATTTGAGATGAATCATTATATTAACTTGATCAACTTCCCCCAGCTTTCTGCACCAAAAAGCAAGCTGAATAACTCATATCTGTTTCATACTGTTATTACTTACAAGCTGCTTGTTTGTACACTTTGATAAGTACACACAGAACAATCAGGCATAATATAATCTACTTTGTTTCTGATATTACCTGGATTTTTCAGAAGTTGCAGTTATTCTTTCTTCATTGTTTGAAGTTGTTCCCACTAGGAAGCAGTGTCGTGTCTCAGGGATGATGGAAGGTACTGCTTTCTTGGAGAAATTTTGCATTAAATGTAGGTCATTGTACCTACACTGAGTTTGATGTACCAGCTGAGGGAATTTAAGAGCATGTAAATGGAAAAGCTTGGCTAACAGGACTGTCACAAACTGATGATGAGGGTGCTACGTGGCCATGAGAAAGAGCTGCCTCTCTCCTTCTGCCCTGTTGCCCATCAGAAAAGGCAAGCTGAACCACAGTAGTGCAAAACACCCAAGGAATAGAATCAGTACCTACCAAAAGTTGCCAGTTATTGCAGCCATTCCTTTATTATTCAACAGAAACAGCATTTCTGTTGCAGCTGATAATATGTTTAGGTTGCAATACCTCCATATGACTCTGTTAGAGAACCATTCTATATTCTGTGGGTGAAAAAGCAAGGGAGGGGGAAAAAACCAGATCTAATGACTTATGTATGTTGAGCTAGGCCCAATTTGAAAATTTCTGTGTCACAAACATGAAATATATAACTTTCAGGTCCAATGTCTTTTCAGTTGCACAAAGGTATATTAAAAAAATACATTGTACATGGCTCTTCTAGGATATTGAATCGATTTTTATGTTTAACTTATACCTCTGTAAACCTATCATCTTGAGATTGAAGTTCTTTGTCCTGCTGTAGTATTGGGAAGTGTATCCTCACACAGCTTTTGAAGCAGTTATTCATGAGCTATCAGTTACTTTGAACACTGAAGTAGAGAAAGAAGTGTGACATATTTGTGTTTTGTAGTTCTTAATATGCTTTATACATGTATTATTAATAATAAGATAGGAAAAAGTGAATATATTTGGTTTAGGCACCTGCACTTCTTTGCTTTAAACTGTCATGAACACTCTAATCTTTTTATATTTCCCATTTTACTTGAAGTTTGTATGTAAATTGAAGAGATATTATTAAAAAACTGTCAGGTCATACAGGATCTGATCCTGAATTATAAATATCTCTTAAAACTGAAAAGTTGCAATTGCACAGAATTAAATGGAGAATCACATACAAAGAGAGAAAAGTGATTTTTAAAAATCATGTTCTTTAGTTAGAAACTCAACAGAGTCTCATGCTTCTTTACTTAATTTCTTTCTGTTTCAAGTTGGAACAAATCCCAAATTTGTCCTGAATTTTTGTTATTTGCATTTGTGTTGCACTTCGAATTTCAGCTGGTTTTCCAGAAATGCCAGAGGTTCCCCACTACTTGGCCTTTAGTTTAGGATTCTTTGAGTAGGGACCAGGAAACAAATCTATTTGTGTGTGTATGTAGGTTTTCCCCACATAAAAACACAGCATGTGGGTTTTCTATTTACTCCCGTGAAAGAGAATTTGCTATTACAGATCTCAAGTTATAAAAATAAATTTCAGTAATCTGATTTGGTTTTTTTGCTGACTTTTTCTAATGTCTTTGTAAGGAAGAATAATGCTATTAAATAAAAACCCATGGAGAAAATATATACATATGTGGAATCTAGATACTTTTCTGCATTGCATCAGCAATCATAAAAGTTACAAGTCCTCTTCCTCCTTCAGCTACTTTATTTTATTCCTTTGAAATAAATGCTAAGAAATCATATGTAAAATATAGTAAAAGAATCTCAGGATGAACCCAGATGTTGAGACATGCCAGTGTCAAGACCTCTGCCTCTCCACCTTTTAACTAGTTACTTAATCACTTAACAGCTTCTGGTTTGGGATGACAGACAGCTTTTAATCAATGTCAATATAGTGATTGTTCCTGTGTTATCATTTCCCCACTAGTTTCTGATGTGACAGCTTACCAAATGCCTGGGTGAAATCCAGATAGATTGCTTTCATCACCTTTCTATCAGCTATTTCCTTGGTCACCCTTTCAAAGAATTCACTTAGGTTAGTTTGGCAAATAAATATTACTTGGTGTTCAAGATTTTTTTTCTGTGTCATCCTCTAGCAAGCATACTCTGTTTTTCTTAACGAATGATGTGAGTATTTTGCCCAGACGACAGGTTGGTCTCTAAGGAGTTACATTTTTCACTGCTGTTCATTTCTTGAGTAGAGTGGCTAATGTATGTGACCCTTTTCAAGTTGCTGGTCTGTAACAGCACAGCTTCAGCAAAACAGTCTACTTCTGAAGGTCCAGGTGGATGCCACTCTGGTACCAGGGATAAAGTCTGTGTGTGGGGGGCGGAATCAACTTAAAAAGTGGATCTGTTCAAGTATACTGATGATTTTTTAAACTGACATGTCACTTGCTATAGTAACTTGTACAGGGAAAGCCTAGAAATCTCCTGTTTGCAGTTTCAGCCAGTTCACTCTGTTTTGCAGCTTGTTGAACACTGCTGGGCTCTGTAAGCATAGCAGAGAGAAATCAAATGTTAGGCTCTGCTTCTGAAAGGTTAAAGTAACTAATGAAAACTGAAGCAAGAGCTGTTTCATGGAGTGGTGGGTTTTACTGTCAATATCCTGCATGCCACTAAATGTAAGGACAGGCTCTCCAGTGGCAGTCCCTGGCAGGAGATCAGCCAGCTCTTGTTCCACACTCAGTGGGTGTCACATTCCAGTTCTCTGTGCCTGCCTCCAGAGGGGCAGGTGATCAGGGAAGGGTGTGTGTTGGGGCATTCAGAGTGAGAATAGCAAGAGCTCGTGATGCAGATCCCAGCTGCTGAGGGTTAGAATTCCCACCTGTGGCATGAGAGGTCTTTGTGCTGCACCCCATGCTGTCAATGTGTGTTATCATGAGTGTTGCTGAAAGATCAAGCTCTTCAATTTGAACAGAAATCAGCTGCCTGGCCTGTGATTTTTAGAGGGTGGTGGAGCTCAGGAAGGATTCAAAAGCCTAGTTTTCCAGCAGTAACCTTTCAAAATTCTTCCCATGTTAACAGAAGATGAATTTTCTCACCAACAAAGAAGATACAAGTGAAAAGCAGAAGATACTGGATAATTTCTTGACCTCTCTTAGCAGCTGATTTTACTGGTGTCCATACCTCAGGTGTCCTGAATCTTGTATCTAATTTCTAAAATCTAGGTCATACCAACTGACACACAGTGTAATAAATCATTCATATGCATTAAGTGGATTTCTTTCCCTTTGCAATCTCCAGTACCATTACAACTGACATTTTGTTGACTAACTCATTCAGGGGCTTTTCTCTGATATATGCTTACTCCAGTCCTGTGAGACTCCTATGCAAATTTATGGAAAGTTTAATATTAACTTTTCTAGTGTTGAATTATTGGCCTGCTCTCCCATGCAAGGATGACAGGCCACATGACCTTCTTAAGTAAGGGTGAAAGCTTGATATTACTTCTTTGACATAATGAAAATGCATACATTCTGCTAATGAAAGGTATTACTTGGAAATTAGTTCTGTAATTCAGTTCAAGTGTGTGGACATTAAATAACTCTCATACTACAGAGTCACCAATCAGAACCAATCTATTAATTTCCATCCCTTTATAACTAAGGATCTTTTCCTACTATTTTGTCCTTTGATTATCCTTGTATTTCATCTCGTAGAGAAGGACAAAATTTATTATGGTTCCTTAGATTTGAATTTAAATACATATATGAACTGGCTTAATTAATCATCCGTGCATATGACTAAGTGTATAATACCTGCCAAACCAATTAAAAGATAGCACTGTCAGAGAAACTTGGCAGTATATAATGAGGGCATGGGGGGTGGGAAATAAGAATAAAGACGTAGTGCTCATCCTGCAGAGCTTCTATGGCTGCTTTGCATGTCTGTTTCCCCAAGCAGCAGGGAATGCACCCAGCACTGGATAAGATACAGTCCTTGAGTCTGACAAATGGCACAAGCAGAGTTTTAAGATCTCTAATTACACCCACTGTACTGTGTTTCTGTAAGTAATTTAAATGAAGGAATAGATATAGAAGAGTTATAATCATTTTTTATGTAAGGTAGGAATTGTAATATCCAAGCAGTCAAGGCTTGCCTGCCATGTCCACATCCTCAGCTCACTCACAGTCCATAAATTTTTTAAAAATTACTTTATCTTTCTATTTACTTTTTTTAATGACAGTGGTACAAATACAGACTGGATCTTCCTGTAGTTTTTAGTTCCAAACAATAACTATTGTAAAAGCTACAAAACTTGGGGGAAGGGGGTGAAAGAGGGACAAAGAGATTCTTTACCCCATACATGATTTGTAATTAGCAACTGCACACTGCTTTGGTATCATTAGATGGAGTGAGTCTAAAAAGAATGTGATGTTTCTCCTGTGTCACTTTAACATGACAAGATTTACTGTAATGCTGAAGGATAAATTTCAGTAGTATCTTTCAGTGCTAATTAATTGTAAATGTTACTCTGCAAATTATGTCCTTTTCATGGAGGCAGGAAGGATTCTATGTGATTCTAGTTGCCATATAAATAAATAAAAAGGAATGAATGACCATGCTAGACATACTCCCAAAAGTCTTATTGAAATGGCGTTTTTTAGAACACCGATATAAAGTGTCTTTGTATCAGGTAAAAAATTGTTATGTAATTGAGCTAAGTGTTAATTCTACTTCAGTGGACATTTCAGACACAAGTCTCCAAGGAAATACAATCCCAAATAAGAAATAAAATCAGCTACAAATGAGGCTCAGCTTTTTACTGTGCTTTTCCAAATACAGATTATCCTTAAATACAGCCCCAGGTTTGTGGCATCCACTGTGCTAGCAAGCCATGCAGATTTTACATACTGCAGCAGGCTGCCATTCAGAAATAAATAAAATGAATAAAGTGCAAACTTGAGCTTCTCTCCATGGCAACCACTGCATCGCTTGAGCTTTGTGCCACTTCCTGAACAACTGCACATTGGAAAATAAGCCAGCAGCCAGCACAGGATAAAATAATAGGGAGAAGCACGTAAAATCTGCCTAGGCTGTCCGGCACGGTCTTTGTAAAGACTGTTTAGGGCTGCATTTTAAACTTTGTTTCAGTATGTTCTGTAGTAGGTTCTGGTTTGTCCTCACTGTGGCACAGGGGACAAAAGATGAGTGGCTGATGGGAGAACTAAAGCTAGGATGATACTGACTCTTCTTCCCAGCAGTGGCCTCATGCAACAGCCTTTCCCCACTGCAGGTCTGGTGGCAGGAGGCAGGGCAGGAGGAAGGGCAGGTTGCCCCTGGATCTTTCCAGAGCCATCAGCATCAGGGCACTGCAGTAGTTCTTCCCATACTTATGGAGCTGTACTTGAAAACGACACAACAGCCAGGCAGCAGAGCAGGTTGTGGCAACAAGTGACACAAGTCCCCGAACTGTATCCAGCCCTGCAAAAGTTGTCAGTTGTACTTAGCCTCTTCCACTGAATCCCATTTAGTAAGTAAAATGGGACACAGTAAGTGGCTAAACTGTCCCCTCTCAGGACAATGTTCTCTCATTCAAAATGTCCTGGAGAAAGGGCCCCAAAACGTGGCTGGGTGCTGCCTGATAGGAGGCCAAGGTGGGAAGGCTTTGGCCAGTTCCAAGTATTCTAAAAGTCAAACTCCATGAAGGAAATTGGAACAGTATTTATACACCTGCCCCAATCGGCTTTACAAATTTCCAGAAAAATATGTTGGAGACAGATAGATGTCAGGATGCATAAACATGGGCTATGCTTTTTTACAGTTTTGCACTTTGAGCAGAGACATTCAAGCGTGGCTGGAAGACCAAGCTGCTGCAAGGGCCCGACTTGATTTGCATTCAGAGCACTGATTTCAATAGGAATAGGTTGGAAGTCATCTAGAAAACTTCTTGTCTCACTGCAGACGTGTAATTCTTTTGGTGTTTCTGATACTGTTCCTGCTTAATAAAGTTCATAGTGGAATTAGATACAATAGTGCCTCATGAAGTGTCAAAGAACAAAGTTCATGACCCTCAACTCCACTATATGGAGTCTAATAGGTTTCTCTGCTAAAACATTCTACTTATTCATCAATATTAGTTTTTTGGTACTTGATACTATATGAGAGATGGAAACTTTATATTCAGACTTTGTAAGTGTACACCAAGCAAGTACATAAGTGTATTAAGTGTGCATTTTGCACTAATATGTGTACATGCAATCTTCCTTAGCTCATTTCAAAACCTAAAAATAACATTTTTGGAAGTGATTATTTTAAGTCCATTTTATGTTCTATATAAAATGTTAAGCCCATTTTATGTTATATAAGCATTTTCTTACACTTTGCAAACGTGCTACATAGAGAATTGCTAACTTACCACCACTGTGACAAACATCAACTGATGCTGAATCAGTAAGTAAGTGACTATTGAGAGAATTAATGCAGGGATGAGGAAAAAAACCAACTCTCTCCTTTTTACTTAGGAATAAATTGACTATAAATGTCTTTGCAGAATACTTGCTTATCAGATCAACAGGTCAATTTGCCAAGTGAGTGTCCTAGTCACTGGATTAGAGAAACATGCTCTTTAGGGGTCACTGAGTACTTAATTATTTAAACAAGATGAAACAGGTCCAACTAAAGAGAAAATAACATTAGCCTGCTGGTTAGGGTACTCAGCTGTCATTAAGAGATGTAGAGTCACGTCCCTGCATTAAGGCAAGCAGTGTATAGACACCAAACAGGACATCTGACCATTTGTCTTTTGGCTGTTCTTTAATAGCAGTGTTTACATGTCAACTTCCTCATGAAAATTTTTGAATTTTGATTTTTGCTCCCATGAAGATTAAGACCCAAGCTTCATTTAAAAAGCTTCTTATGAAGAAGAAGAAGCTGGCTAGCTAGACATCCTGATTAGTTTTTAGAAACAATTTTAGGTCTTTTCATACTGAACATGCAAAATTTGGTGGATTTAGTCAATTGGATTTAAGAAGGGAGTGTAAATATTTCTGTGTATCACTGGGACAAGGGGAGGTCAAAAGGTAAAAAAAGATGTCACGAGAAGAGTAGCCAGCAATATCACATTACTGATGATACTGGTGATAGTCTGGCAGCTACTTGGGATTTTTTTTTTTTTCAGTTTAAAGAAACATCTTCATAGCTGCCATTTATGGCCCATTTTCTACAGGCAAACATTGAGCAGCATTGCTCTTCTACCATGCCTTGTACGAGAGATGCTCTCTGCTAGATGAACTGCTGCACTTAGAGTCAGTCAAGGTCTCTTCTTCTTGTTTGGACTCCTGCAGACTCAGGTAAAGTGGCAGCCTGCTGGCAAAAGCAGAGGAGACAGCTGAAGACAGTGCTTGAATGTCTTCCCATTACCACTGAGGGCTATTCAAACGTGTCTTCCTTGGTTCAGGTCATAGCTGTATGGTACTTTTGTGCATATAATCAAGTACGTATGTCATCCTTAATACAGACATTTTAGAAAGCTGTGCCATTTAGGCTGTATATTTTACAGGCTGGCTCTGACAGCTCTGTACTATAGCATAATTCTTGGAAGTTTTTCTAACATAATTTCTTAGAGGAGCACAAAATAGATAACACATAACTAGGGTGGAACTTATGGATCTTTTGAGATGCATGTAATAGCAGGCTCAAGATGTGGAAACTTTTCCTTTTATTAGTGTGAGGGCTGTATGAAACTCACTGACTTCAGAAAGAGCTGTATTTTTATGTCCAAAGGTAGATTTGAGACTTCAAGACATAGTTTATGTGTGTTATCCTCATATGGTTCCTGGAAATCACTGTAATGGGTGTTTTACAGAGATGTGTACAAAAGCTCAAAATCACTTCAAAGCACAGTTCCTCTTTGAAGTATCCAGCTAAGACTAATCATCTTATCAAAATTCAAAGTGACACATTGAAGTAGCCATTTGGATGCTGTATCGGCATAATAAATGTTCAGAATGAGACTTAATTTGTATGTCTACACTGCTCTAATATCTCTGAAAATCACATACACATCTTGAGCCACTTTTAAACTAGTTTTGTAAGTACTGCTGCAGACCAGCCATTGTAGACTACAGCTGTGTGGGACTAGTGCACCTCTTTATTTGTACCCTGTGCTCAGTGTTCTGCACCAGCAGCAAAACATCTGGAAACACCAGCTTGGAGGAGCTGTTGCTGATTGCAGTGTAATCAGAAGTTTTGTGGGAAGTTGAGGGAACCAGTTTTGGTTCTGGGTCTAAAACACTGCTTTCTAGATAGACACAAGATTGTTCTGTTCTGCTCTAGGGCAAATGAAAGCTACTAGAATGTGTCTAACAGCATGCTGACCCTAAGCTAATACAGCCTCCCTTGCCAGAGTCTTATTAGCTCAGACTCATCACCATGCTAATTGCTTTTCATATCTTACAAACATAAGGTACACAGAATGGACAAGTGAACACATGTCTGCTTATAAATAGCTATTCAGACACTGAATGAACCAAATTGTCTGGTGGAAATGGAAGTGAGGCACAGACTCTTCTTGAGCCCAACTGTTTATTCTGATTTTCCTATAAAAGGCTGAACACTGTGTGTCTCAGAATGAACGTGAAAGGAATTTGGAACACCAAATTACATTAGCTGAGTTTTCCTCTGTTTCTTTTTCATCTCCATGGAAAGTATCCCAAATCTCAGGTTTCCATTTGGCATAAAAGAGCAACAGTAAATCCTTTTGTGTGATTTGTCTGTTGAAACAGAAAAATAACTAGAAACTGTTTATTAGTCTATGAAGAGCAACCGACTCATTGTTTCTCTCTTTAATGATTCTTTTGTGTTCATAGCTTGTCGGAATAGTGCATTAACCAGGGATTCGGGAGACCTAGTTATTAATGTAGCCCATGACATGATTTCTGGCAACAAAAACTGACTTCACTGTTTCTCAATTCATAAATTATGAATAATGACACCAACTACCAACTGCCATCAAATCTGAGATGTAGTGATGATGAGAGAAGTATGTATTAGAGAGAGCTATTATTATAATCATTAATTATTTCAAATAATTGATGGCTAATATTCAGTGCATTTAAGTATTAAGATAGGAAATTTTACAGATATCTTGAGAGGGCTGCTCAGTGCAAAACATTAGAAACAGAGTTTGAGGGAGTAAATTAAATAGGTAAAAAATGCCTACCTTGTGTCTCCAGAGGGAATTTTCTAGTCCCTACCTCGTAGAGTATGTTCGAGATGAACAAAATTAGTGACAAAATGTTGGATCCTGAGGGAACATTAGTGCAGATCTGAGATCTAAATCTTTGGACTCTTACTGAGGCGGAAATATGATTAGATCCTGCTTAAACAGAGAGGTGGCATTTATATATGTATGTAGTCAGACCAGCTTTGAGAATTTAATCCCCTTGTAAATCTAATGCAGAAAGTGAATTTTCTAAGTTTGAAATAGAAACAATTATTTGTCAACATGATTGCTTAAATTCTGGTATCTCACATCTATGTTAGTGCCAGAACAAAGACATGAACCATATTTCTTCTCAGAATCAATTCATAGTGAATTATTAGCAAACATATGAACTTCACGAGAGTAATAAAACTGTATACACAGTCATGCACAGAGAGGAAGCAGATAGGAATTAATGCCTGCAGAAAAGGAGACTAAGACACAGGAAGTTTCTGAGACCCTTTTCATCTTTACAACTTTCAATCTTATATTTCCATTAGAGAAGAAAATGCAAGAAGGAAAACCAAAAGGAGGAATTGGTGGATGAATTTTGAAACAGTATGTAATGTAGTACAGGTTGCCTTTTGCTCCACGTTAATGTTTTTCACAAGCCAAAACATTTTTTTTTTTGCTGAAAAGTAAAAAAGAAAATCTCTTGAATGAAAGTCACTTAATTTCTTTAGCAATAGTTTGGCAACAGCTGTAGCACAGCTGAGTTCTTATAAGTGTAATGGGAAAAGCTACACCATTAATGGTAATTTATCTTATGTTGTTCTCCAGTCTCTGACTATTATCTAAGTGCTTTGTGCCAAATGTAATAAAATGGCCAGATTTCTCATTACAGAAAGCATAAATTGCTGAAGGCGAATATATTATGAAGAAAACTGTCAGTATCATAATTGTGCCCTCCTGTCACTAAATTGCATAAAATGTATACATTTATGAATATGCTAACCCTCAACCCATTTACTGGTAGAGTAACTGGAAGAGTGTACACTGGGAATGTTTTATTCTTTTTGTCATTTTTATTGCTACATAGCCTGTAGAGATCACACATTACAATATAGTTGAAAAATATTACAAATAGGTCAGTATGCCACTATTTGCCCAGTCACAGTCAGACACTTGTAATAATATCATTTTAGAAATTACAAAATCATTTGGGCAATAAATTAACTTGCTATTCAAGGGAAATAAAAATAAGTCGATGTAAGTTAGGCTTTTGTTAAAAATATGAAGTCAGCTGGTTTTACTGATGAAACACGTGTTTCTTATATATAAATCTTCTAAATGCTTCAGGTGGTAGTCATCAAAGAAAGGCTGGCTAAGATCATTTTAGCAGTTCAATATTAATAAGTAGCTGGCTCTTGCACATTGAAATTAAAATACTATTTATTATGAAAGTCATTACATTTTGATATTTTAAAAACAGCACTTGTATACTCTGAATAACTTGGGCTTTGATATCTCCAGCGGGAGTAGTTCCTAACCGTAAGAGTTAAAACATAGTCAAGCAATCTAAATTTACTCAGCTTTAGGATTGTTTACAAAAACCATGATGCAATTATCATGTATTAAATAAAATGATGCACCAGAAATAAATTTCCCCCAAATAAGAAGTCTTGAGAAGATGTGGATAGGGTAGAAAGAAGGACTGTGGAAACTCAGAAAGAGGAAAGGGAAGAACTCCAAATTCTGCTTGGCCACTGCCAATAAATGAGTTCTGTGTTATTCAAGTTACCATCCTAGTTACCAGGAAGGAATTTGAGATGAAAGGATGAAAAATAGAAACCAGAGTTTCCACCCTCAAGAAAAATGAGAGAGGAGAATGAGACACATTGAATGTATTCACCAAGTATTTTTAGTGCTTCACAGCTCTCTATCGGATGCTCCATCCATCTGCATGCTAGAGGGACTTGCTTTCCCCAAGCTCTTGTTCCTGTACTCAATAGGAGCTGGAATATGCTCCAGTCCCAGTTTTAAATGAGGGACACCGCTCAGCTGACCCATGCACCCAAAGCTGCCTGTCCCTAAAAGTTAGCCAAGATGCTAGAGGAGAGAAGAAGGAATAAGATTGCATGTACAAATTAAAACTGTACTGTCTTGATTTATCATTCAGTTCTTTAGCTTCACTTACAATTTTGAAATCAAGGAAATTACTCTGGTTTTCTCCTGACGGTATGTTTAGAATGACCTTAGGTAATGCTGGCAAGCACAAATGTCTCAGACAAAACTTAATTCAGGATTAAAATGTCAAATATATGTGTCTACAGGCAAACTATATGTCTAAGTTTTGATGATAATCAGCGAAGGCCTCTTCCCTGGGACCTCAGCTCACAGTACAGATTCCACTGACTGTACTGAATGAATCTTTAAGTATGTGGTAGCTCATGCCTAGGCCACACATAGATGCCTTCATTAGGCATGTAGTTATTATAGGTGAATTAAATCTCTCCTATAATTTCTTAACCAAAGAATAACAAATTATAGCCAGATGTTTAGAATTTTTTTGCCTCGATACAACATAGTGAGGTGGATGTAAGAGCTGTTGCTGCTCTTAACATTCCAGCATGGGGGAGATATTTTATATACATCTATGCAGAAACACACCTAGGAATAGTGCTGGGCAATAAAACCATGTGGCACGGCCCGACCCACCTTTTCTTAGTAAATGTGTCAGTCTCCAAAACTTTCCTGTGCACATGGATGTGAGCATAACAAGTATCCATCAGAAATGGTGGAGATCTGTTCATCTCCCTACAGCATTCTGATCCCACACCACTGCTGGCAACACTTTAGGACATTGTTTTTTTTGCCAGAGGCTCAGGCAAAAAACATGCAGCAGACCAATCTAACAATTTATCCCCATATCTGACTACACATCAGAGCCTGAGGGTGTTCCTGGGCATTGTTTAATTTATTAGTGTACTTACAGGTTGTACACGGTACTTCATCTATATAAACTGCAGGTGTTTCTTTGAATCCAGCATGATCCAGCTGGACTGGAAGAGTGTTACAGTGCTGTGAATAAAATAAAGCAGTTCGGTTTCAGATGAAGAAAAAATCCGCAAACACCAATCCAAGAAATCAAGAAAAGGGGTTCATATGGCTTTGTTTCCACCTATCTTCCACAGCTTATGATAACTCACTTATTGGTACAATGATGCAACATCTCTCAGGATTTTCAAGTAATGCACACAGAACAAGTGGCATGGGAAGGTGAATGGTGCCATGGAAACAGAATTTAGACATCACCTTGAGCAGGATGGTAGTGTAGTGTAGGACTAACAAAAGCATATATAATAATGTTAAATGTGGTCTAAATGTGAATAATTTTTACACGGAAATAGAAGATAACTCAATAAATTTATGTTTGCCCATTTTCCAGCCCCCATCGCCCAAAAAAATCTATCTCACAAGACAGTGAAATATGAGATTGTTATTCTACAGTGCCATACCTACTGACTTTCAGAGGTAATGGGTATGTTTTGGTATTGTATTTGAATACATTCTCAAGTCATATTTCTTTTCACTATTTTTACTGTAGAAATAATACAGTTACTTTGAAGAGTACTGGAAATCTCTCTCATCACTGACTTCAGTGCAAACTTAAATTATGACAGGTGATAAAAAAAAAAATAAACTCAAATGGTCCTATGCAGGCAGCCTAGTCCAAGGAAAACCACTAGCTTTTGTAGTAAAATATGGATTAGGTGAATAGCAACTTTTTTTAATACTTATGTTGCCACCTTCTTTTAAAATTACTTCAATTTAAAAGAAAAGTAGATTGTTTTCCTTGCTTCATTCTTTTGTTTGCTTTGCACATTACCTTTTTCTCCAAGTGTCGCTGAAGTGTTCCACCTACCAACAGATTTTGGCATCCGTGTGCTGAATCTAGTCTTTATGTTGCAATGGCATTACTGGGAGCATCTCTCTGCATGTTTGAAATTCTCCATCTAGCTATTCTGATCTATAAATAGCAACAGTTTGGTGAAATAAAATTCTGTATTATGAGTTTCTGTCCCTAATAATTTTGAATGAGCTGTCACAGTATGCTGGGATGCCTAGAATGGGTGCTTTAGGATCTACAATGTGAAAATTAAGCCAGTTTGTAACTAGCAGTTGCTTGGTATTTTATTTTATAACTTTCATTTTTGCAATCATTATATTTATGAGACTGCAAGCTGGAGAGGGGCAAACAGAGATCAGGAGAGGTGTAAGGGCATGAACTGTCTCAGTGCGTGGGAGCAGCTGCTGCTGCGGGGCTGTCCGGGCAGTGAGCAGCAGCAGCCAACAGGTGGACGGACACACAGCCCTTCCATGAGCATTGCACATCCCATCCCACTCCATCCCTCTTCATCTCAGCTCTGCTTTCAGTGGGCCCGTTGTCAAGGAAGACCTGAATAAACTCAGAAATAGAAACTTTGAGATGTCTGAAGAGTGTAGCTGAATTTTGTGCTACAGAGATTGAGTAGTTGAGGCAGAAAGACTGTCACTTACCCAAGGTTCCAAATCAAACCAGCAGCAAAACCAGTAAGTTCCTTCTTCACAGCCTTCCCTCATTTGCCCAGGCGTTGCCACTTCACCATTCTTTTCTCTTTTTATTTTTCTCTTTTTTTTTTTCCCCAGAAATTTAACTGCAATTCTGAATTTTAATTAATCTCATTTTGAAAGGCCAGGGCATGAGAGCCTCGACATGCACTGGAAAGCGTGGCCAGTGGTACTACCTTGTCTCTTGAAAATTGAGGATAGAATATTGAACTCAGTTTTGTGTATTAAATGAAATATTTATCACAAGAAATTTAGGGAAAAGGATGTTGAAAGGTCAAATTTTCCATTATGGTCTGGCACGGAAAGGACAGCATAGATCTTCAGAGAATAGCTAAAGTAAAAATACTACTTTTTTCTTAACCTTGCCCTGCAGACTTTTCATTTACTTCAGCAAACGGCATCCTATTGCTATTCAGACCCTTAGTTCCATTGACGTTAGCCTGCAAGAGCAATGTTTCACAATTTCTACTTATTGTTTTTCCTTTCATTAACTCTTCAAAACTTTAGTTGTGCTTTTTCTGCATTCTCAAATGCATTTCTGTGAAAGTGAGGTCTTTGCAAAGGGAATTGTCTAGCTTTTTCCACTCTCTGATA
Organism: Lophotriccus pileatus; assembly: GCA_035583135.1. Taxonomy (NCBI): domain Eukaryota; kingdom Metazoa; phylum Chordata; class Aves; order Passeriformes; family Tyrannidae; genus Lophotriccus; species Lophotriccus pileatus. The sequence goes on along the minus strand of JAWWES010000115.1, from coordinate 94,824,484 downwards.
ATTTGTAAACAGGTGTTTTCCTTTTAAAAAATGTATGAATCTTCCCCTCATTCATACCCAATAGAAGTTAAAACTTTTTCTGAGACATTTAGGTGACCTCTCTGCAACCTGTGGGCTGGGAAAAAAACTGAAAAATATCTTTTGCAGCTTTCTGATTGCTCGGCCATACATAACTTGAGCCTTCATATTTTTTAGGCATTTCAGACTTTCAGTCAGTGCTGTGTTTGACTGCTGTCCATCCTTTCTTTGCATTTGGTCATTGTCATCAGCTCCTATTTCATTTTAGGAATGAAAGAACCTCTTCATGAACAACGAGATCTTTTATCATGAGTTTCTTTTCCAGCAACTAAAGCAATATTCTTCTTCTTTTGCGCATCCCTTTGCATATTTCTATACCTTACCTGTTTTTTTGTTTATTTTTCTTTTAAGGCTTTGTAGTTTGACTTGTTCATGTTGCTTTTATCCATGGAGAGCTAACACCCCAAGTCTGGCATCTGGTCCTTTTTTGCACAAAACACGACAAGTGTAGAAATTCATCTCCCTGTTACAAACGTATCACTCTCCAAACAGAAGAGAGAGAATGGAGATGGCATGTACTGCAAATATACCATCATCAGAAAAGGAAAAAAGAAGATGGTCAAAAGATGGTCAGAAAGAACAGTGCAGTCTGTATAAATCATGAAGAAGAGTTATCAATAGGAATGCCAGAATAGCAAGGAAAAGAGAGCACTAAAACAAAAAAAACAAAAAAAAACCCCAAAAAAAAAAAAAAAAGAAAAAAAGAAAAAGGGAAATTAGTAAAAAAGGACTCTGAATTGACCAGATTTCATCTCATTTAGATTTTAATTTTGATGTACGATGATGGAAAGTTGGATTTTGTTATACCAGAAGTAGGCTACAAGTAAGTAGTGACTCAGATTAAGGGGTATTCTGAAAACTACTCTGAGATCTAAGCAAGCAGCAATAGAAAAGACCTATTATTTGTCAGTGAGTCATTTCTAATGCAGAATATTATCTCCCTAATGTATTTTTCCGTGGACTTATTTACTTGGAAAACAATTTAAGCAAATTTTTAAATTTTTAAAAGCTGACTTCAAGGCTTTGTTTTGTTTTTCTCACAAAGTTGGCTTTGCCTAGAAAAAGCAAGACATTTGGCATATCTGAAGACAGAGGTGTCAGGACTCCAGCCATGTAGTAAACTAAATTCTATTTTTATTTCTAATGATTGAAAGCAGAAAAACAAAAAGCAAGTGTTAGAACTTTAGAACCCACACAAACTCCCCAAAATTCACATTAATTCAGCAAGAAGAAGCTGTTGCCAGTTGAAAAAAATGACAGGCTCATTTTGGCCAAAAGTGGGGTTTTTTGTATGCCACTTACAATACTGATACTAAAAGATACCTGAAACTTAAAACTAATGGGGGGGAAAAACCAATTCCCTATAAGTTTTTTAAAAGTTACTTTTTAATCTTCAGATTTTTTTATCAGATTTAACTGATTTTGAGTGGGAAAGTCCTTCCAATTGTCTTCAGTTAGACTTAATAATTAAGAGGTACGGTTGATATCTACTCTTTAAGTAGCCATCTAGACAAATAAAACGAAATACAGAAAGACACCCTGTCCCTTATATCAGATTAGGTTCAGTTACATGTACTTCTTTCATGTCCCATATACCTTAGTGTCCTTTTGTATTTAGTTCTTTACCCTGGTGAAGGAGATGGACAGCACTGCATTCTTCTGTGGTACAGTGATATTATTATTTAGAGTAAAGAGGTAAACTGATGTCTCACATAAGCACTGAGTTACCAGTCATCAGATTCTGTTAACAGCTAAGGAAATGTTAAAGTGTCTTTGTTTCTTAGACTTATGCTAGTTCCTTTCGAAAGACATTCTTACTTGTATCCAGCATTATTCTCCACATTCTTTTTCCACGAATACACTTTTCCATTTCCTTTCAGACAAACTCTGATTTATTTTTTTCTTTTTATTTTTATTTGTTGCTAAATTCTGGTGAAGCTTTGTTAAGATCAAAGTATCTTCATAAAATGTCTTGACTCCAGGGAACAGGAGCCAGAAAATGCTGCATATTTTCTGATTGGCACTGGTGTTAAAAAGATTCATTTTGGTTTTGCCATGAAGACTTGGTTTTTGAAAGTGCTCTGTTGGTATGAACTATTTCATCTGCTCATGAACTGTCTTTTACCTCATATGCTCATATCTTTAAATGCCAGGGAATGTTAATTACTTACAATTTAATAAGACTAATTAAGGCACAGCATAAGTACAAAGTCTGTTGCTCTTCTCAGCAGATAATTGATAGCTTTGAAATACTAACAAAAGTCAAGCTTTAGACATACAAGGCTATTATAGGGCCTATTGTTTAATGTGGAGGTGAGTTATGGGAACATAAAAAAATTATCTTCATATGGAAACCATGAAGAATAGTCTGGAGCCATAAGAAAAACAACAGATATTTTTAAAAAATCTAAGAAGGAAGCTCACTCAGAAAGTGGTACATGAAGTGAAATCTCAGCAATGAAAGTAGTCTGGACATGTAATTAGGATGATGATAGACCCTTCCAATTATCTTCTGAGAGGTTACTACCCTTTTTTTTCCTTCATGTCCAAAAATGGAGAAGATTGAGCAAAATACAGAATTTATTAATGTGAATTGCCAACAATAGGAAAAGTATATTGTTTGCTAAAAATGCTTGGACTAGTAGTGCGAAGGACAGAAAAAAATTCTGGTAATTGTGAGAAAGACTCAAGATCAGGGAGACAGTAACAGTGTCATATATAACCTACAGTGGAATGTCTTAAACATTTCAGACAGGAAGGATTTTAGTAATCTGTTTTAAACATGATGCTTCTGCTTAGTATGCTGGGTAAAGATTTTTTGAGTTTGCACCTGGCAAAAAGGAAATAGGTTTCTACTACTATACCTGTAAAATTTATATCTGATAATCTGATGAATCATGATGTAAGGAAGTTTTATTTTTCAGCCTGATATTTTCCTTTCTATAAATCTATCATGTTGCTCCTAATGATGGTCAAATAGAAAGAAGAAAGGCAAGAAACAACCAAAGGAAGCATCAGTAGCTGCTTGTACAATTTTCACAGACACTCTTCCACAGGGTTTACAACACATGACGTAATAAAAACCACAGAATAAAACAATCTAAGACACTTTTTATAAACTACAGACTGAAACATTGAAATTACTTTTATTCCTACTTTCACATGTTCTGTTTAGTTTTAGATGAATCTCCAGGGGAAATCCGATTCTTGTAAACAAAAATAAATATATATGCCAATTAATGATGGCTTTTGAATTCAATATATATAGACTGTGCAGTCCTAAATTGCCACTGCATTGTCATGTCCATTCACTTAATAGTAGGTTAGTGAGTTCATTTCCAGAAGTTCTTATGTCTATATTGTCACAATATTAACTCGCCAGTTACATGAATCATCACCTATGCATGTATCTTCCTACTTATGGCACCCAAATGTTTGTTTCTTTTTGGTTTTATTAACTTTTCTAAAGCCATTCCTCGTCCTTGAAGACAGTATTTTTTATTAAAAAAAACCCAAAACACTGGGGTGAAAAATTCCATGACTGCAGCATTTCCAGGCTACATCCAGGTGTCCTAACTTTCATTTGGCAGCCTTGCTGTCCCAGATTGTGCACTTACTTCATGAACTATTTTCAATAATAACAATTCTTCTACCAAGTATTAGAAATACTGATACTGTCAAATTACTGGCAGTAACCACTAGAATAAGTCTAGAGTTAAATACTTCTTTCGTTACTTGTTTATGAAATCTAGCATTGTAGCACCAGGAAACCATGAGCTGAGCAATGCATACATATAGAGATGCTGTAAATTTATGCGACTATTTATAATCTGTAATCTCAAAATGAGCAAATAGGAGAAATTAATACAACACACAGATTGAGCAATGATTTACAGGTATGGTATTAGTTCTGTGTCTGGGAGTTCTTTAATGAAGTGTTTCTTGTTTACAACTTTTAGTTGGACTTTTGAGAAGAAGAGAGATGTTGCCAACAGAGAGTCCAAACAAATAAAAATTACTGTGGATATTTTAGAAGATCCTGGGTCTACCCAGGGCTGGTTCCATGTGTGCACAACACCAGTAGCATAACTTAATGAACGGTGAAGCAAGCCCTGTCTTGCTATGCTGGACAACATTATCCATGGACATATGTACCCTGCCATCAAGTGTGATTTCCGTTCCTTAATTCAGCAGATTGGTTTATGTAGTTCGCTCCAGTACTGATGGCAACAAAGCTGCCTTTATTCAGGCTTCAGTGAAGGTTTAACCACGACCCAGTGTGTATTCTTGGTGGCTGAAGCCTCAGTCACTATTGCTTAGCAACTGGTGATTTCTAACCAGATTAAAGTTATATGTGCTGTAATAATTCTTAATAGAAAGGCATGTGATCCTGAGCAAGTGTGTGTATGTGTGTGAGAACAGAGGGCTGAAGACGCATGTAAGCACACATCAGCATGTGGGAGATGGAAAACTACTGGAGTGAGCTTGATAGCATAGGAGGCCCTGCCTTCACTACTTCAATGATGTAGTAAAATTCAGGGTTGTGGAGGGGGGATTTGAGCATAACACTGTGTCTTTTTGTACCAGTGATAGCATTACAACAAAATATGTCATGTTCTATTTCTTTCAAAGGTGGCAAGTTTTAGTCACTTTTATCCGTAAATCAAAAGACTTTACTTGAAGTTCTGTGGAGTGTTCCCTCGCTTTCGTGGAGTGAGCTGTAAAATACAGTTGTTAAGGCTGTAAGATCAAGTCCAACTGTCCATCGAGTCCACCATTTGAGTGATGCAAATGATGGTAATTTCAAAGTAAGTGCACTGGTCTTACTTGGTGGGTTGAACATTTGAACAGAAAAGACTTTTTCAATATCACAGGACTTGTAAGGATTGCAGGTTTTCACAAATGCAAAAAGACTAGGTGGTGGGCTGACCCCAGCCAGCAGCCAAAACACACAGCTCCTTGCTCACTCCCTCTCCTATGGGACAGAGAGAAAATAAAAGGAAAGTGAGAAGACTTATGGACCAAGATAATGACAGTTAATAAAGAAAGTAACAGCTGCACATGGCACCAAAGAAAACACAGGAATTCATCCACTACTTCCCATCAGAAAGCACGTGTGCAGCCACTCCCTGGAAAGAAGGGACTCAGCACCCATAGCAATGACTTGGGAAGACAAATACCATAACCACAAACATCTCTCCTTCCTGCTCCTCCTCCATATGGGCTGACATGAAGAAAGCAAGCTTCATCCCAGCCAGACCCAGCAGAAACTGAAACTTTTCTTTTTTCTTTTTCTTTCTTTTATTTTTTTCTTCTTTTACAGAATGAGTTAAGATGTGTATGACCACTAGTGGCAATATGAGAAACTCAAACACGTTTTTCTGCTTTTTCTACTCTACTTGACATTACTTGACTTTTGGCATGGTGAATCAGACTTCCTCTGTCTTCACAAATGTTTAACGATTTAAATGAATTTAAATAGCTCCAAAGAAAACCCCAAAGTAGACAAGGTCAAGGCCAGAACATCAAGATGCTTTGAGTGCTTGATCAAAGTGAGGGACTTGCTTTCTAACCCCAAACCCGACCCAGATAAAGTAACAGCTGACAGCTGCTTCTCCTATGCTGAACCACTGTCAAAATTAGCAAGTTCTTCCAAGGCAGAATTCCATTTCTCTTTTACTGGAAGAGGAAACCTTCATCAAAGCAGATAGATTCCTGCAAATAAATTTAGGTCTGAATGAGTTTATATTTTCTAAGAACAGGGGGGAAAAATAAAAAAAAAAAAAAAAAAAGAGAAAGAAAAACAACACCACCAAAAATCCCAACAACCACCTTCTTCCCCAAAAATTTACTCATCCATCAAGGAGTAAGTCATGAAAATACTCCTCAGGACATCCAAAAAGATGGGATGCATAAATAAGCATGCTTATAGGTTGCATTTTAAATAAGAAACTGCGGTCATAGGTACAACACAGAGCACAGCCATCAGTGCTACCAAAGGTGATTATCTGCATTGATGTGATGGGTGATGATTCCACATTGAAGAACTGAGGGTGCAGCAATCAACTTCAACCCATTAACTGCTTTCAGCACTGGAAACTGATGGCTAGAAAGTCACTGATGTATGCTGCCTGTCAGGATGGCATCTTTTTGCTTATTTAGTTTTAGCTGCCATTTTCACACACTCATTTTCTTCCTGCCACCTGTAAATGCATGGTGTGTATTCAGTGCCTTTACCATTTTCGTTTGGACTGACTCCAAATAAAGTTTAACCAATGGAAGGTCTTTTATGAACAGACTGCATAATTCAACTCAAATTAGCTTTTTGCTCAGAGGCCGGAGAATGAATACAAAAAGTTATATTCCTTTCAAAATAAAGTCATTAGTAATCATTAAAGCAGAAGCCAAATGCAGGCGGCATTACAGCTGCATTAAAAAAATGGAAGTGGAAGTCAAACATTACTACTAATCACTGCCATTGTCCCGAAAGAGCAGAAATTAAGCACTGATTTAAATTCATTTTAAATCCCATTACTGAGAGACCAAATTGCTAAAATTGTGGAGGCCTTACTCATGGATTTCTATAGAGCAAAACCAGCTTTGCATTCTGAAACACTCGCAAATGGTGTTAAAAGATACCAGAATGGCAACCTAGGAACTATATCCAGTTGCATGGGTGAATAATGGACATGTGGAGGAAAGTCATGTCTTGCTGACATGACTTGACTCTGATGGGGTGGAAAGTTGACGGGTTATTTTATTCCACTTGCCCTTTCATTCTGAGACAACAAAGGAGAGATGAAATTTTTGTCATGATGGACACGTCTCTTGTGGGAATTGACAGAATTCGCTAATTCATTTTCAGCCAAGGAAGTCTACCCGTCTGGGCTTGATTTGAACATTGCATCAGAAATTAAAATCTCAATATTCCATTTGCAGCTTTTGGGCTTTCTGGTGACCCTATTTATGGCCTTGAATAAACAAAGAGATGGAGAAGCAAAATGGCACCAACAGTATTTATTTGTTTTCCATTTGTAATGTGAGCTTTGAAGACCCTTTTACAAACCTTTCTCCTCCTTCTGCTGAAAATGCAACCATGGCTGAAATAACACATGACTATATATAACATCTCAGCAAATGTTTATGGATGTCCTAAACAGTTACTAGAGTCAGATGGTGAAAAACAATGGGTTGCAATTGAAAGATACTGTTTTTAAAGTACTGAAACTGCACAAATGTAACTGTGAATTAAATTATGTGTTAGTTTCCTGTATATTTTGTGCCTGTGATTGCCAGATCAAAATGAAGGCCCTGCCACACCGCTGTGTTGCAGAAGTTTAGTAAGTCACCATGTGTCTGCTGAACCTTAGTAGCTGAATTTATTTACACTGTTATACTGTTGGCAGATATGATCTAATTCCAGGTACTTTTACCCCCAGGCAGATGGATAGTTACACCAGCAGAGCAGATATGCTTAAGCACATTAAACCATCCAAATCTGATCAAGCATCTAAGCTAATCTTATTAAATCCCTTTTTCAGCTGTGTGACTTCTTCCAAACAACAGGTATTCCTGATCACGTATTGTTGCCAGGGTAGGAAAAGGCTGGGCAACATCTCTCCAAAGCACCTTCAGTGTGTTGCATATACAGGAGAAGAAAGAGTCCATGTGCATAATATCAGTGACCTGGGCTCTACGTGGATATACAGACCTCAGTGAGAAATTCTTGCAGTAAACAAGGTCTTGCTCAAGGAGGATTAGCAGCACTTAAATGTGGAAGAATTTAGGTTGTTCCCCTCGCAGTGAAGCAGCTACAAACATTACTGCAGCTAGCAAGGTGACCTGAACAGATAGCCCCTTTGCTGAGAGCAATATTTGTATTCAGTTTCTCAGTTCCTTTTTAAGTAATCTTGACAGTCTGGCTTAATGACATTTTGCTTTAGGCCCTCATTGAAGACCTGAGGTGAAGAGCCTGGCAATCCAGCACTTCCCTTAGTCCCTGGACACACTGGCTGGACAGTGATCAGTGTAGGGCTGCCCACTCCTCCCCATTAACAGTAGAAGACAAGGGTGCCCAGGGTCCCAGATGCTTCAGTGAAAACCCTATCCTTGAGAAATGAAATGAAAATTTAATCTCTTTGGGGAGATCAGTCTAGCAAACTTGAGGATTAGGAACTGGCCGAGCATCTGTACACCTTTTGCAGCATCCTAAATATTGATTCTGTCCACCCCACAATACACAGCTTACAATTTTGCTTTCTAATTTCACTGGCCATGGACAGAATTGATTCTCCCTCACCTTCATTTCTGCTTGCATCATAGGGAAAATCCAAATAACCCAGCAGGCACACAGATTGTCGTTGAATGTCACAACCAACAAACAGAAAGCTCCACCTCAGCCCCACTGTAATTGGTTTTAAAATGTAATGAGTCACTGAGTCTGTGTATACTAAGCAATCACAGAAATATCTGCTGTAAATTACACAGTTTCTAGAGCAACCAGAGAGGACCCGAGGAGGGCTGCACCCACTGTGCAGAGTGCTAAACAAATGCATTCATAAGAAAGCTCTCGGTGGTGAGGCAGTTGGCAGAAACTTTTGCTTTGTAAAGCACAACCTTCCTGAAACTGAGGCTGTTTATGAGTCAGTTCAAAACAAATTCCTTTTTAAAGTAAAAATGCAGGGGGAAAAAGAGATTAGTGTTGAAGCATCCTATTTTTTCATTTTTAGAAGTTTCATTTTTCTAGCTTGAACATGTGCTTCTTCAAATCTCTTTTAACTTGTGAAAAAGGCCAAAACTGTATGGAATTAATTTGAAAATATAGATGTTTCTTTCACTTTAGATTCTCCCTTAACAATTTCATTAAGTTATTGTGCTTTTATAATCTGTAGTTGAAAATTGCTGTGGGCAGGGGGAAAAGTTTATTCGGTCTTTCTAAGTATTTGCAGTCCTTCTTAAAGACCTTGTGGTTTAAATAATTCAGTAGAGCACATAATTGGGAGTATACATGCATGCACAAAATCTTCAGGTGAGCTTCAACCTGTGATGAATTACTTGCACTGGAAGTGCTGGAAGAAGAGGAGGAAAAAAGAGAGGAAAGACTGGTAAGGGAGGGTTAAAAGGAAAAAGAAGAAAAAATAAAGCAGGTCTATGAAGGAGATGGAAAAGAGAGGGATAGGAGACAAGGGAAAGATGAGAAAGATGAAAGAAAGCAGATGAGAGAGCAAGTCTCTCATTGCAATTGCATGGGAGGGGGAAGGGAGAGGAACTAATGACCAATCACTGGAAAATACATTAAATCTGAGGGATGAATCTGAGCACAACTTTAGCACCATCCATGGGATGATGAAAACAGGTCAAAGAAATGAGACGTCCTGATCCATCACTCTTTGCCTGCTACAGCTGCTCCAGATACATGATTCTTTCTAGGAAGAAACCTTGTTGTGGTTATTGCTATTTTTGAGAGAGAAAAAAATGGATCATTTAATAGGTACTGCATTTCATGTCTGCTTAAATCATCAAAAAGAAGCTACATATTATATATTATATAATCATATTTGCTAAATAAGAAACCCCACCAGCTGTCAGTCATACCACCCCAGCATTTAAGTGTTCACAGAAAGCCTCACTGAGATCGTCACAAATTGGCTTGTGTAGGAATGAAACCCACAGGCATCTTGTCTCCAGTTAAATAGAACTTCATCATCTAATGTCAAAAGGCCTTATTGAGGGGTTTCATGACTGCAGCTACTAAAGCTAATTTCCATTTTCAGTAGAATTGCTGGCTTTGCCCTCACATCCCATTGGGGTCAAAGGTTTTTCATGCTAAATGTCTCCTACCATGGTAGATCACTGTCACAAATGCAGTTGTTCTGTAATGTTAAAATATCTTCTTTATTGCACATTTGAAGACGGGGACACTGCTCAGACCTTTTACCCCTCCATAAAACAAATTGGTAAAATCAGAATGCCATGACCCACTAATAATAATTGTTGTATATCTGGTTGTGGTTTTTACCAAATAATAAAATATAATGTAAGCATACATAGTTTTAAGCTGAAACTGGGAAGGTTGCAAAATCCGTGTTCTTTTAAACACAGCTTAATATTGGAGATCTCAGTCATTTTTAAGGAGAGTCTTAAAGAAATGCTTTTTCTCAAAGTGAATTTGAAATATATTAAAAACTAGAGGTTTTTCTCGGGTATCCAGAAGTCTTGGGTTCATAGAATAAGGATCATGATTCACAATAATAACATATTTTTTTAATATTCCTACTTTTTAATATAGAATATTTGACATTCCTCTCACAAGTCCTGAAAAGCAATAAAAGGTAAATAGCTCAATCAGGGGATTGACACAGTCATTCAGCTGTGAAAAATCCAGGAAAAAAAGGCTTTTAGAAATTTCTTAGACTCTTTGAAGCACATCATGGAGAGCCATGCCTGAACTCGATGTCTTGTCACTGACTCTTTCTTTGCTTGCAGTCACTTGATAATTTTGTTATGGAGAGATAGAGTTATTTAACTGAATTAGTTATGTAAATTCGAGAATGACTGAAAAATTACTCTGCTCCACATCATTAGCTAACACATTTTTGCATTTATTGCTTGAAGTGGGACAGGGAAGAAGAACTTGAAGATCTTTGGGGTAAAAGGGACAAGGTAGCTCTGAAAGACTTCCAAGAAGCACTGTCTCGCTCAGGAAGGACTTCTGTGGGGAACCAATGCCTTTCAGGGTGATCACCTCAACAGCGCTAAGGCAACCTGTGTTTTGTGGATAATCTACATCTGCCAAAAGCTGGGATGCAGGAATTAGTGAGCCAAGACCAATAGGATCCCTGACAGCTTCAGTGGTCCCCTGCAATATATTTTATTTTATTCTTTTTCCAAGACAGTATGTGAGGGACACAGTCACCTCCTTCTCCTCGGTTTATTGGGCTGTGTGCCTGGCTACTCCCTCTGATAACTGATGCCTGGTTTCATAGTCCTGCTGTCTGAAACTATGCTGTAAAAAAGTGGACAGGCTGGATGAAAGCAAGAGATCAGGGATTCCTCAGTCCTGCTCTTCAAGGGGTGAGGAGACTGGTTGGTTTTAGTAGTCTTGGTAGTAACCCAAGCTAAGTAAAATGCTAGGGTTCTTCAATATTTATTAGAGTAATATATAAGAGAAATATGTTTGTGTGTGTAAAGCGAAACAAATTATCTCTCTTGGGTACATTTTAATATGACTAATGAATTCTCTAAGTTATGAAAGAGCAGATGAAAATATTAAAAAATAAAATAGAAGAAAAAAGCAGAGAACCACATCATACCACAGGAAAAAGCCATATTGTAAAGCCATTTGAATTTCTGGCCTCTGTGTCTGAAAGTGGCATAGCAGAGTAATAAAAATCTACAGAGAAGAGTGAGAAGGATGATGGAAGATTTAGAACAGCTTTGCCACAATAAAATACTAAACAGATTGCTTCCTTGGTTTGGAAAAGGAAGGAATAAGGTGGGGATATAGTAGATGTCTACACAATTATAAATTATGTAGACATAGTGCATAGGGCTCGATGATCCATTATTTTTCACAACCAAGGAATAGAGGCATCTAATTTAATTATCAGGCATCCTGATAAACAAACAAAAAGGAAATTCTTTTTCAAATAAAGCATAATTAAATTGTGAGGTGCATTGGCACAGGATGCAGTAGAGGCTATCAGTATAAATGGGCTCAGAGAAGATTAGATAAATCCATAGAGGATAGATCCATTGGTGGCTATTAAAAATGATGGTCTAGATTAAATTTCTGTCTCAGGAAGTCCCTTAAGTGCTGATTGCGGGAAGCTGGAAAAGTATTCTAGGCAATCTACGTATTTCCAGCAACATCCATTGTGGGCCAGTGCTGGAGCCAGCATACTGGGATGAGCAGATCTTTGCTGGGCTCATCAGGAAAACTTGTGTGTCTGTGTCTGTGTGTGAGAAAAGTAAGAACAAAAAAAGAGAGACTGATGAGAAAAGCAAAAGCAACTTAATTCAACAGTGACTTCCTCTTACTGTTAATATTTTTCACACAGGCCTCTTGCAAAGGAAACCTCAATAACCTTAAATCTGATACTATCATCTTTAATATTACTTCAATCAGAGTTTTCCCTGCCCTGCTGTGTATTTGTTGCTTATCAGCATGCTATCAGAACAATGCATGAGAATATCATATTGACAATACTGCCACCTGGCCTACATCTGTAGTAGTAAATTAAACAGTGCCAGAAGAAAGGCCCAACAAATAGGAATTTTATTATTTGTAATGCTGCTCAGGGAGGTCGCTGTCTTGGTTTTAAGCTTGGCCAACTAATTTTCACTGTCCCAAATAATTCCCAGGGGATTAGCATGGGCAAGGGATCATTCCTCATCACAGTTTGGATGAAGCTAACCTGTTCTTGAAGATATGGCTAGACCACACCCGTTGGCCTCATGACCAAAGAAGGAGCCTTTCACCATGTCTAATTTACTAGATAGATGTTTTAATATCAACAGAATGTAACCTCTTGAGGATTAGATGAGGGAAAGAATAGGTTTGCCAGAAGTGATTTTGGCTGCTTGGGGAAGGTCTGAATCAACCCAATTAGCTGTGTCCCAGAAGGGATTAGGGATCCATAACAGGTCCCAGCCATGCAGGCATTAGGTCATTTCCCTTAGGTTAGGACCACCTCTCATATTAGAGAACAATCCTTAGTTCTCTGGTCTCATGACATAACCAGAACAGACTGGGGATATCTTTGGCTGGGGTCAAAGGCCACCTGCAAAAACTGCTTTAATTGCATAGCAGGCTAGTGGACTTTGAGGTACAGGAGATATCTCTTCTAAATCTCTAAGAATGTCTAGTCTGGGAGAGGTGATTTTGTTTTCTCAGATCGTGATTTGGTGAGTGTCCTGTATTCATACTCCGGACAGATTCTATGATCTGTAATTATGTGACCAAATGAAATTGCAGCTGCAGCTTAATTCAGATATTTCAAGGCCTGTGTTTTCTTTCATCTGTTGTCAGACAATATAGCAGGCACTATAAGACAGAACTAAAAAACAACAGCTACCACAGGGAGCTTGCAGGCTGAAAGAAATGTACGTATAGAAAAAAAGTTGGTGTGAGGTCCAGTGTGGGCCAATAATTAATAAATTGAAATCCATTGAACTGAGAAGTTCAATATCAGTTCTAGTCAGTTTTACTTTTATATTGTGATGGAGAAGACAGATAATTGATTGTAAGTTGTACTGATATGAACCTTTTAAAGTATGTGAGCAACAAGTTCACTCAGAATGGGGCCTATTTTATGGATGGATAGGTTATGGAAGAAGTACAATTAAGAGGTGGAAACAGCATGCCTGTTTATTAAGGATAGAATGAATGCATAAATAATGAGGGCCAACATAAAGGCATGTTGTAGTGCAAGACTTTGCAGATAAGGAAACAGAATTTAAACTGATAGGTCATGTCAGATAGTAGATTGACAGGTTAAAATTGCGATGATAAAATTTGAAGGATGGGCAGAGTGTTTATTGATCCCTGCCACAGAGCACACCTTTGCCCAGATTTGGCTCATACCAACCAGTGTTTCTCTAGATATTGTCTCCTTAGCAGGATACGGAACAGCACAAGCCAGGGCACACTCCTAACAGACATCCAGCCTATTCTGAGGACAAAAGCTGTGCCATGCCAGCTTGATCCTGGGTGCTGGCCCGTAACATTTCCCACTGTACATGTAGTAGCTTCAGGGCTGAATGAGCCGTCTGGATCTGTCAAGCTGATTCCAACTCAGCAACGTCTCCTGACATTTCCAAGCCTAAGTTTGGAGAACTTCAGCTGTGAAAGGTTCCTATCGCAGTGTTGAGTGTCATCAGTGCAGTGTTGCACTGGGATGCATGACAGATACATCACTTTTTTAAAAAAGAAAATGAGATACTACATGTAAATAACAGTTTGTGCTCTCCTACTTATGCAGATCACAGCATCATTTTACTGTGCATTCAATTTTCACAGAAGCCGACATGTCTGCGCTTTTAGAGCCTTTCATTTTTTGTCACTATTTTGAGCCCTTTTCCCACTATTTTTTAGTTTCAGTTTCAGAGGAAGGTTCTTGCTTTCTGTTTGGACCAGTCTGTGATGCAGGAGTTTGTATATTGAGACATGTCCCTTGTCTGTGAACTGTGAATTCCATACACTGTTTAAAAACTTATATTGTATTTTTTCTCATCTTCATTTGCAATTCATTGCCCATTGAAGCATTCCATGCTAAGAGTACCACTTTCTTCTATGTCCACTAGTGTAGAATGTTCTACTAGTAGGTAGCGAAGGGCAAGCTGAGATACTGTGCATTTATGAGATAGAGAAGGTGAATGACATAAAATCAATCCACACATTCTATGACATTTGTATTTCAGAACGTGCGATAATTCTGTGACTGACTTCATTACGATGACATATGAAGATTACTGCTGTGCTCATGAATGAAGGATATGCTTTTCATTTCTATGGTCAATAAAAAAAACTATAATTTCTAGGAGAAATTTAAATGGAATAAACAAAGACCATGTATGTTTGTTTCTGAAGGAATAATATGAGTTTCAAGTACAGTTCAACCTCATGTGAAGATTATCTTTGTAATACTGCAAGAGCCACTGAGACTCCAGGTTAATTATGCCTCATAAGTGAAGAATACAAAAATTTAATGTCTTCAAGGACTGAAGGAATTGACAGTAGCCTTTTTAAAAGACAATATAAATAATGAAATAGTGATGTGAATAGGTATAGTCATAAAATATAAAGAAATAAGAAGTCCTCATGCTTAGGAAGTAAACTAATCACTAAGAGCTGCTCATATCCCTCATACAGATTCATAAACTTAAGGAAATCACAAAGGAATTCTAAGTTCCTTTGAAATATTTGCAATTGATCCTATTCAAAACAGAATACAGCTTTTCTGCAGGAAGGAAATTCTATCTCTTTGTGCTCTCCATAGGCTCTTCTAGACAAAAGGCTCACTGACACTAACAAATGTATTCATGTAAGATAGCTGCAAGAAATAAATTAATTCTAATCCTCATTCTACTGTAAAATTGAGACAGAAAGAGATTAATTGTATTGTCCAAATTTGCACAGGAATGTTTACAGCAAAGTCAGAATCTGACTTATGGATCCCATTGCATGACCTTTCCTTTAAATTTTGAAAAGGATTTTATTTTCTTCTTTTTTTTTTTTTCCTCCAACTCTTCAGACCCATAAAGGTTTAGTTTTGTTTAGCCTACTCCTAACATTTTAGTCTAGTTTTGTGCAGAGCTTGTTATAGGATGCTAATTTCTTGCAAGGGAGAAATAATGTTATGCATAAAGTCTATAATTGTTTCTGAATATAGGTGCATGGTAGACCTTTGGACTAAATTTCTAGCTTTTCAAAAATACAGAACCACTATTTCAATATAAATCATCTTTATTAACATCTAACATCTACTGAAGTTAGCAGTAAGATCTCGTAGTCACTCACAAGAATGTAAACAATCCTTCAGAATATTTTTGGTTTAGATTTTATTTGATTCCTTATTCCTTACTTCTGTGCAGCCACATTAGAGGACGAGCTTATGTGTTATACAATATAAGTGGATCATGTGAGCAAAGTCTCCATGGAAACTGCCTAATTTGTGCTTTTATTTAATTAGAGTTGTCCATTACCTCTCCAAATGAAGTTTAATTTAAATTCATATGCCAGTCATTTTATAAATTGTGTATAACTTTTTATCTGTCACTTACTGAGATCTCTTGTAGGCTGTATTTTAGCAGAGTGAGTTTATTTAACAATTGAGTTTATAAACAAAATGTTTATTTGACAGCTCAGCCTGTCCAACAGTCTTAACATCCTTGGGACTAATTCTCTATGCACTATCTGTGCTATACTACCCATTGTTATCAATTATATATTCTTAACCTCAGGAATTGTTAAAATCTCAGAGCAATTGCTTGAGAGATCCACATGAGTACATTAACTTATTTTGCTTCCTGCGACATAATTGGGGGAAAAAATCGGAGTACAAATAAAGCGTGTAACCAAGGCCAAGAAGTATGTAAAATGCATGTGTTTGTTAAATGGAGCATTGAAATGGGAAAAACAGTGTGTCTATTGTAAGCTGCGAAAAAAAAACCAACTTGTCTGATAGAGACATTGAGGTACTCTTAAGAAAAGTCTGAGTTGGTTTGAACTTTCGGGAATGTCTGCCTGAGGGTATGATAACAAGGACTGATGCCAGTTATTTAGAAGTCATCAGTTGTCAGATGTGCATTGCAAGAACTATGGTCTGCAATACCTGATTTTATCTTTCTTTGAAGAGCTGATGATTGAACTTACAGGGAGAGGCTATGGAGTGCTCCATAGCTCTTCTCAGGGGTCTGTGCTTGTAAACACACAGATGGAAAAAAAAGAGTAAACTAAAAGGCTGCATATACTCCATAATTTCCACACATTTGCTGGTGTTGAGACACCAGCAAATATGGAAACAGGGAAAAAAACATAAAACTCGTTAAAAATATAGTTTTGGGTAAATACATGGAACATGTTACTGTGATATTTTGTATCCTAATCTATGTGTTCTTAAACCAACCTTGCACTTTACAGAAGTTTTACTGACCCATTTTCCATATGAAGCTCTGTTATAGAAATATCTAAACTAAGTGTCTGGTCCAAAGTTAGTTTGTATTCCAGCATGACAGGAGGGCAATGCAGAGGCAACAAACTGCAGCTCTGAAAGAGGTGTAAGCAGGGTAGCTCAGAGCTGCACTCAGGCCATTTAGGTGTTTTCTGCATTCATACATATCACCTGCATTTAAGTACTTTTCCAGAATTACAGAAGTGATGTCTGGCACAAAAGAAAATGTTACTGATAGGAGAAAGTCACCATCACAGCATTGTGAGAGTTCACAATGGCAGAATTGAACTGGTTGTGTATAAAAGGTAATGGAAGTGACCTGAGAATCATAAGTGGAAAGTGCTAAAGGTGCAACTGGAAGGACTGACAATAAGGATTCTTCTGGAATAAATACATGAAGCCGAAAAGGCGGTAGAGTTCAATGTGACTCAGAAAAGTTGAAAAGAACAATGTAAAAGATCTTATAAAAAAAGACATTTATTAATATTATGACACTAGTGATTTGAAAATGGCAAAATTAAAAAATTAATAATAATAATTGATGAGAACTAGAACAATTGGCAAAGAGGGATAGATATTGCAGATAATAGCAGCTTCACGTTATCAGAGATACTGAATGGTAATAGATATCACTGAGTGGATTTAAAAACTAGTGGAGAGTTTGTGTCTGGATATAGAAAAATACCAGAGTTATTAAATAGCTACTTTGTTTCTGTCTTTTCAGAAGAAGAGGGTGGCGATCTGCTCAAGTCGAGCTTCAGTTTTCCAGGGACGCCAGAGGAGGAGCTAGGTACAGATACCATCTCTTAGATAACTGGTACTCCTTTTGCATCCAGAGGCTGGGCACAGCCGCGGGGTCAGGCAGCAGGAGGCTGCTCTGGGGTGCAGCCTCCCTTCAGCCACAGAGCCCACAGGGGGCATGGCACCACGGGGTGTCAGTGAGAGTGGCCAAAAACCTCTCGGTAAAATCCTTCTGGGAATTTCTCACCTGTTCTATAGGGTTAGAGAATGGAAAGCTAAAAACCATCAGATTTCGGTAACACCCGGGCAACTAAGAATTCAAAAGAGGAATTACCAACCTTCCTTCTTTTGTCTTTTTGTTTTACCCCTTAGAGAACATACTAATTGCAGGTGGAGTTTTCAGTGTTAGCTTTTCAATCTGAAAAAGTAACAGAAGCAAGGAGAAATCAAAAATCTTAAAGCCCACAAGTGAAATCTTGATACTTCTGTCTTACAAAGCTGGAGGTAAAATGCCCTACTGACTTCAGTTTTATACCTTTAGATTGTGCAAAATTGTGTTTCTATTCCTTTATTCAGATTTTCATATTCAGATTCTCACTGGTTTATGTAAAATCCATCAAAATGTTGATTTATATGCAATTATTTTACGTGGGTTTTTTTGGAAAAGAAATATGGAAAGTGATTTCTATATGTTTGCTAGTTAAAGCTCCCTTTATTCACTGTGAGCTTACTTACATTTCAGAAGTCAGTGTAATTTTTCTCTTTTTGTGCATATGCTCACGTTAATACATCACAACAGTTTATTTTGCGTTATTAGGATATTGCTGTAGTTGACAAGAATACTACAAGCTCTCTCCCTGACCGTTTTGTTGCACATTGCTAGGAAGATAAATCATAGCTGCTATATTAAGGAAAAGTACGCAAGCAGTTCGAACAAGGAGCATGAATTTAGGCAGGGGTTGTCATTATGTTTGAACAATCTCTTAGAACAGGATTTTCTAAAACAAGTAGTGTTGTCACTCAGTTACACTCAAATCGGGGAGTTCCATAAATGTTCAGTGTAAAAATATCTGTATTGGACTTAATATTCAAAAACAAGTGAAAAAAGCTACAGGATAAGTCCAGACCCAAAGACCGACAGAATAATATGTTAAAAAGAGACTGAAGAACCTTGAGGCAGTTTCTGCCTTAATCAAAACAGTGTAAGCAGGAAGATATTGTTAAACAGGAGGCTTCCTAGGAATCTCAAAATGGATCCCATGGAGGAGTCATGAAATGAGCAAATATCTCAGCCTTCTTGGACATTTGGAGTTTTTTTGTCCTGATGTCCCGTTTCATAGCACACAGAAAGGAGTTCAGATGGGTTAGAATCTCATCTAAGAGCTGGAAAGTAATTCAGTAGTAGACGTCTAAAGTGTAGATCTCTGGAGTTCCTTTAGTCAATGAAGAGTGATAGACTTTTCCAGGACATAGCAGGTTGGGCCTACTTAAGAAACTTAATGTAGAGTGAGATAAATCATGCCCTAGAATTATGTCAAAATTGTTCTCCCCATTTGGTTGAGAAAGAACTGCAGGATTTCTGAAGCCAGAGTAAATGATATAAAAGACAACAGGTGTCTATAGGAGCAAGGGCCCTCATATAAAATAGGCAATAAAGATTGACAGAAAGATATGTGCTAACTGATCAGTCATACAGCACCCTGACTAAGAAGATAGAGGATTAGTCAGAAAGGAGAAACAGGGAAGCCAAAAAAATAAAATTGCAGCCAGACTACAAATAAATTAATCTTCTTTCAAAAAAATTCAGTTATTTATGGCAAAAGGACTGAAAAAAACACATGCCAAAAGCAAGAGCAAGGAACGATCTGTCTTTGCTCCTCAGTTATGTGTCCCTATTGGGTAACCAATAAAAAAAATAAACTAAAACTAAGTACCAAAGATCTCTAGATCATACATGGAAAGAGGTCGGTGGCTTTAATATTTTCAGAAGACAATCCTGTCCTCCTAACGTAACTACCAAACTGTAGGTGGCCAAAACACATGGATTGAATGTTATGATTGGGTTATTAAAATTATTAGAGAGATGCCACTGCCCAAATTAAGGTGCGTATGAGACCATATGCCCAACTCAATAGTACAGATTTTTATTTAACAGTAAATGTGAGGTAAAGAATATAGAAAGGAATGGGAAAAAGAGGGCCAGGAGGAGGGGGAGAGACAGAGAGTAAGAGATAGATTAAATAGAAAAATATCACGACTCCACAGATTGTGATGGAAATCTTCTCGTCTTCTCAGTGGTGAGGGTTTCAGTCTTGTCAAAGTGGTGGTTAAAGCCTGGCTCCATCGAGGGGAGTCCATATGGGTTTATATTATGCTTAAGATAGGTGGAAATGCCCAGTACCTCCCCTGGGGCTGAGAGTTTTACACTGGATGATGTAGTATTGGATCAGGGACATTTCAGGAAGTTTTGGCACCTTCTAAGAGTTTACAGCTGCCTGTTATGTGAACACAGCTGAGTCAATTATACCCCATTATGGCTCCCCAGCAGATGTGAATAACTTCAGGCTTCATGTGAATGTCTGGTGCTTCCCCAGAGAGGAGTTAGCACAGCCAGGTCACTTGTGTAAGGTTTCAATTCACAAGATTTGCCTCTTTCCTTATCTTGTTCAACATCCAGCCTGTAGCCTGATTTTGAGCCATTAACATTCCAATCTCTCACCCTTGCGGATACCTTCTTCTCCTTAGACCTGGGATAATTGGACAATGGTACCTCCTTTATCTTATCTCAAGTTCTCATCACAGTCCAAATTAGTAGGCATATTCAGGGAGGGCTGGGCTTTAGTGAGCAATTGCTTCTTTGCACAGTTTGCTGAGAGTCTTTCAGTGATTTTAACAATATTTAAGACATTAACCTTTTCAGTGTTTCACAGGGGATACCATTAGTAAAAACATATGATGTCCCATTCTCCCCTAGAGAAAATCGCTGAAATTGGTAAGGCTTTTATAAAAGTTGTTGGATAGTTAGTTAAATTCTGTGTAGACAAGCTCTGTAGTTACAGCTGTGCTAGTGTGTTACACCTCTACCAATGAACAGGACATATCTGTCTGTTCTTCTGTCTTTCCTCTAGTATTGTGTTCTGTCACTTGAAGATTTGAGTTCAAATCCATTACCTGAATATAACATTAGTGAAAAAACTGCAAACTATTAGATATTTCTCAGCCTCCAGTTTTTATTGCTGTTGCACAAATACAAAGTTAAATATTCATTGGAGAGAAATCTGATTCTGGGTGAATACTGTAATCACTGAGCTATGGAAATGGATTTGCTCTCTTTCTGTATATACATACCCCAATGACTACTTCATTTTTTGGTATGAACAGCCTCAATCTGAAGGACTGCTACAGACCTTCATTCCTGAAGAAAACACAGAAAGGGCTTTCCTGAAGAAGTGAAATATTTTCCGAAGTCAAGGCAGAGTCAAGATGATATTCTTTAAGGTAGTTCTGACTTCAGGGCCATTCATTATTCTAAACTCTCACTGTCCCAAGGAGCTTCAAGTTATGGTCTCTCTGGTACTGAAGAATCTCTGGCTCCAGGCCCTTATTGGTAAAATGGGTTTAGTATTTCCTAGTGAGGTTTCGGGCTTTAGTGGGGATTAATTAATGTTTGCACAGCATCTCACCAGAGTGAGAATGCTGAATAGTCATTAAATAATATTATTAATAAAATGATCTGCTGCCTTAATTGGAAAAAAGGTATCAAGGGAGGGGACTGATCTCAACTCTTTTACACTACTGATTCTATGAAAGACCCTATTAGATAAAACAGGCAGAAATGCAATGGATTCCTTCAAAAAAAAGCTTACCTGAGTGTTCATAATCTGTTCTTGAAAACAATATTTTATAACTTTTCCATTAACATTTATTTGTCAACAGAGTGATAGGCGTTATTGTTACAAAATCCACACTCACACCAAAAATTTCTATTCTTTTCACTAGTAATATCTCAAATAAGCAAACTGATAAAGTTTAAGACAAAACATACCCAGATACTCTTCCCAAGAATGCCAAGGCAGTGGAAGGATTAAAAAAGGACCACTTCCTAACAATGCTGCACCAGACCCCAGGGAAAAAAGGCAATGCCCGGCCTTCTCCAAGGCTTTTTGTATCTTCTCTCTCGTCCCCCACCCTCCCTGGCCCGAGGAGGCCTTGTACATGTCTGCAGACAGGTTATGTCTCTGCATACCAGGGAGAGAGAGAGCTTGCTCACAGCTTCTCCCTGCAACTCTCTCTGAAATGAGGAAGAAAAAAACCCTCTAACCCCTTTGAGAAGGCATTTTACAGTCTTCCTAAGCAAACTCAAGTTCTAGCTTTCCATCACAAATTCTTCCAAAATTTTACCTATCCCTACACAAAGGTAGCAGAGCAAGGGATCCGACATGCATGATCTCATGCCACTCACTGTCATGGAAGTCATGGAAACTGAAGTTCTTCTAATTCCCAGCTTTTGTCTAGATGGTGTTTATATTATCTGAATAAAGTTAGTGTATTAGAACAGAAACATTTTATAAAACTACTCTTTTCTATGCTATCTAGAAATTTCTCACAGGCTTATTTACTTTAGCATAAGGCAACATTTTGCTTTGTGTGTAAAAAGCAAATAGTGCAATCTTAAAAAAAGACGTAGAAAAAGTTCCGTGTTTGAATGGCATTCAAATAGTTAAAGAAATGTGAACATGGAAGATGGGATGAACTTCTTTTTAAATATAGATTTTAACAGGTAACATGCACAGAGTAAAGAGGGAAAAATAGATTATTGAAAAACTACTTTGACTCCTTTTTATAGGTAAGGAAAACATTTATTTTACTTCAGTTTTATGCATAGCCACTTCTACTGTCAGGCAAAGAAAGAGAACTTGCACTAAAGGCTTTTTGTTTCATCAAATAAATGTTTTTAAGAACAGATATTAATTTGATGTTAAGAAAAAGGCTGAAACTGATAAACCAGGTTGCAGTTACTAATAATGCCCTTAACCTGCCCCAAATGCAAAGTAAACTCTAAAGGAGTTTAAGGGCAGGTTACAAAAGTGTATTTTTATTTCACAGTTGATGCAGTCATGCTTTTGATTAATTGGTAAGGTTCAAGTGTCAGACAGTAACTCATGGTTATTCAATCACTCTTGATTGTATGATCATGACATTATGACCGTATGTGTTGAAAGGAAGAAAGGATATAACCGCTCTTGAAATAAAAGCATAAATAAAGGCCCGACTTTTCAGTTTTCTCCCCTTCCACCAAATTATCCAGCTTTACTCAGTGCAGTCAGTGTCTGAACACTTCACACTTTTCAAGGGTTTTAGCTTCACGTACCAGGCACGACAGGCAGTTTTCCCAATGACAGAGAAGGGGTTGACAATGAGCTCTTGGCTCTCTTCTGTGGCACATCCATGACTCAGTCCACCCTCCCCCAGAGCATCCAGGGATGGTTAAACATGTGTAGACTTTGACTGGAATTGGTGGAACTTCAGTCAGAAGCAGGGCTTGGCCCCATGGAGTAAATTGCAACAGTAACACTCATACCTATAATTAACAGGCACAATACCAAACACTCTATTCTAAATTCTTAGATGAGCATTATCCCAGAGACTGAATATTCCCCTGGTTTCTGACACTAATCCTTGGAGCTACAGAAGTTATTTTTATTCTTTTGCTATGGGGAACTGAAGTAGGGTGTCTACAAGAGATATCCACAAAGGTTAAACTGCAACCCAGTGAGGCAAGGTCAAGCCTCTTCATGGCAACTGGCATAGCACTGCATGGCCATATCCTGAACCATACAAAGAATTCATGACTGGACAGGAAAACCCAACTGCAGATTTCCCAAGTTAATCCTCTAACCATAGGGCTATCTTTCTGTCATGTAATAAAAACGTAGCCAGATAGTTTGGTATGGCAATATAAGTCTCTTAAACCTACAAGACATTTAAAACATGAGGTGCCCCATTATGAATCAGTGTCACCCTATTACTTGCTTACTGTGACTAGATGAATAGATACACCAAAAAAATAGTTCTTTTTATTACTGTTATTCCATCATATGTCTAAATAATTGCACTTCATATCCTTTTGTTTTCAGTACCCAGAAACTGCAGTGTAGAAATGTACTGATGAAATGATCAAGATCACAGAAAATGCTAATGAAATAATACAAAATGTTTTTTAGAAAATAAATTTTGAACTTTAAATTCCTTTTTTTTATGCTTCAGAGCTTATTCCGTGAATTACTTTCAGTCATAGTACAAAATCATATCATATGGCCTAAGCATCATATAAAAACATGCTAACTGTCCTGCATTTTAAGGTGTTGTAAGCTGTTGACAACAAATGCATGCTAATAATCTGCAGTCCAGAAGCTCTTTCTAAAAATTAAATACCTCATAATGTCAGATAACTCTGCAAAAATCCCATTAGGCCCAAGGTCAATTCACAAACAGGGGAAGATATTTGTAAGGATGCAAGATTAATCAAATAGGATATTTGTTATGAATTATTCATTCATTTCTACTACAGAATACAAACAGGGTTATGCATTCATAAACAAATATTTCTGTTCTAAATTATTTCACACGTGGGATGTTAGTAACAGAGGGACGTTTTTCCCTCCCTTGTGCCCTGCTGACCTCTGTAACACCTGGGTGCATCCCTGACATGCAACATTTGCTTTCCCATGAAGAGTGCAACGGCTGCAAGAGAGATGAGAGACTGACTCCGCTGTCACCTTTAATTGTGCAACTTCATGTTTTTTCCACCTTTTTACAATGTAATTTCTCTCCATAAAAACACCCCGAACAGACAGCAGCATATTAAGATGCCCTGTCTCAAACTTGCTCAGAATAGAGGTACTTACATTATCATGTTGTGCCAGAAGCAGGGGTCACAGTTTGACCCTTCACTGCCCCATGGAAAATCTGGGTGCTAATGGTTATAGGAAAAGGCAATTAATGTTTGTAATGTTAGTCACAGAGCCAAAACAGCCAGGCAGAAAAGAGGCAGCACCCTGATTTGAAAAATTCCCAATCTGGAGGTTATGGAAAGAGGAAGACTGTCTGCCTGTTACTATGGCAACAAGTTTAAAAGGGAACTTGTCACCAGGCTGCTATTTCTTCCTGCACCCCATAGGAAAATCAGGATGAGTCCTCCCCCATCTCAGTGGGCTGAATTGAACAGAAAAGTTCACCATAAAATGACGAAACAGCAAGACGCAGTGCCAAGGGTGTACAGCTGAGCAGATAATGATGAACTCCAAGAAGTAAAAAAAATAATTTTTTGGGGTCAGACCAAGGCTAAAACTCTAAATTTTTTAGTGAATCAAAAGGCTGCAAAGAACAGATGCTGAAGCAAACAGAAAATCAAATAATTTCCTTCCATTATGACAATTTAAAAGTTGTACTGAATGTTAAAAAATAAAAAAGTAAAGGTGATTTTGAAATAGAAAGGTATTTTAAATTGAACAGTCATATGTTCTATGACAGTAATGAATGCTTTTGAGCATTAAATCTTAGATTATTTTTTCACAGAAGAGCACTTAATAAAATAAGCAAAATCTTTAAAATACATCCGTGTTTTAAAGAAATAATAAAAGGCTATTTAGAAGGAATATATGATAAATATTTTTGCTTGAATACAGGAGCATTACCTTTTTCAGGCTCCTTAGTATTGGAAAGTATGGAAAACTTCCTCCATGATATATCATCATAAAAAAGGACAAATTCAGAACAATTCCAGAAACAGTAGGAAAAAATTTAAAGAAGAAGATCATAAATATTAGTATTATTTCTTTTGTTTGATTTTCATTTAAGAATCAACAATAACTATTTCTTATTAGAAAAGGAACCCTGGAGATGTGGCAGTTCTGTTCAGCTGAATAGTTGGTTCAAGTGGTTTGGATGCTAGGGATTAAACCTTGGCCATTGTGCTATCACTGGCGGTATTTCAGCACAACCAGTTTCATCCTTCCATGCCATCATCTCCCTGACTGGGGACCCTTCCAGGTTTCTAACACATTTATTCTAGTCCAGCACAAATTGTGCATTCTGCAAAATATAGCCCTGATTAGAGGTGATCTACCTCAAGTAACACAGGTGTTGTAGGTCAACTAAGCAAGAACTTCTCTCAGCAAATGTTTAGAACTAATCCTGGCCCTGTGAAGTTAACGGGAGATTTGTCACTGCCATCAATGTGACAAGGACTTCCCTTGTACTTCCAGAGTGGTTTATAGATTCCTGTGTACAACTTTGAGCTGTACCATGCAATACTTTGGCTTTCTTTTACTGCTGAGAAAATAGAGGCAGTTTTATGACACCAAGGAAAATGATTGTCTGCTGACTTAATAACTGCAAGCAGCAAAATTTTCTCCTTTAGGAAAGGAAGTCCATAAAGCCAGGCACAATAAGGAACAAAAGAAGGTTAGTAGTGTTGGGCTAGCTTTCCTGGTCTGTATTTGGAAGCATTAAAAACAGTTGTTCAATGATACTCACATATTGAAGCCCTGGTTGACTCCATACAGCTGTATTTTTCCAGAAAAAAAACTTACGTGTTGGTTGTTATAAGTCAATCTTATCATGATACATTATAATTTTTTCAAAACTTTGCTGATCATACACATTCTGTGAAAAAATATTAGTTATATATGATTTTGTGGATTTACCTGTGTCATAGCACTGTTGAAAAGGTGAATAGTGGCAATAAACTTCAAACTTGAAAAGCACTGTGAAGGTCTGTGTGCTGCATAATGGCCAGTCTTCGCGAACGAAGAGCCGGGGAAGGTCCTTACCCGCATATGCAGATAAGGCCTTCGAGCCTGC
>JAWWES010000115.1:94782172-94798027 GCA_035583135.1 Lophotriccus pileatus | reverse complement strand
GACGTAGGTTTGTTTTTCAGAGTGTCCTTCTCTTAGATGGATTGCCTTAAGGGCTAACGAGCACCATCTGCCCGGGGTCAATGATAAGACATCATACACTTCAAAATTAGTTTTGCACCATCCTGAGGACTCCCTGCATTGCTCCACTCCATATCCTGGAGCTTCTTGTAAATCCAGTATTGCCTGTCATGAATTTCTGTCCTATCCTTTGTCATGGCATGGGCACAATATTGCGCCTCTCATCCCCTTCATGCAGTCCATGTGCCTATTCTTCCACCCAGAAGATGTTACATGTCTTCAGTCCTCAAATACTCTTCCCACATTTCTCCTTTTTCACATGTAGCATCCCTGTTCTCCATGCCAGTCAGTCAGTGTTGTAACCTGGCTTTAACATGTTCCTGGTCACAGCTTTCCCCAGTGATCATAGCTCTCTGTGCTTTTTCTCAGTATATTCTGCTATGTGTCCTCTGAAGATCAATACCCCCACCAGCCACCCAGCCCCCTCAAAGATTCCATTCTTGCTCATCGACTCTTATTCTGCGCTCCTTTTACTACATACCTTTTTCCCTTATCACACTTATTTATCTCAGAAATTAATCCCTTAGGATGTTGGGCTGCCAGTCTATTTACCTTTATTTGAAAGATAGATGCAGTTGAAGTTGGAGAACTGTTCTGCTGTACAATGTGATTGGGTACCATCAAATATATGGTCCACCTGCAGACACCTGCATAACAGTGCTCAAAACTGACTGTACTGAATAAACTGCAGCACTCCATGTGCTCCTCACTTCTCCCTTTGAGTTGCCTAACTTTGCTCCAATTTAATATGGCCAGGACTCTGAGGCTGTTTCAAGAATAGAATTTTAATGTCCATTTTTATCTAATATAGGAGTTATAAAAACCATCTTACCTTTATATTTGTCATGTGGTTCCACTGAATTAGCTTAGGTTGTCAAAAAATTTTCCATGGTTTAGCAGTATACCATGTGCCTCAGATCACCTAAACTTATATATTTATGATATAGGTTTCTGCACTGGAGCTTGTCAGCCACAATTTTTGCCCTAGTCAGCAGAGGCAAATATGTACATGAGGGGTGGTATTCATCTAATGCTTTTTGGACATGTACTTCAGGCTTAAGAAGAATTATGCCAGTTTCTCACAGTCCAAAATAAAACCACATGCAGTCTGCATATTTGTAACAGGCTTTGGGAAATCTTATCTGTGTATCAGATGGAAGAGTCCTACTTACATAGTATGAAACTATAGGGCAATAGTTTAACTGTATGGACTAGACACATCCTCTATCTCTGTTTATCTGTTTATCTCATTATCAAAACAGAACCATACATGCCTGCCTCACAGACTGCTCAGGACTCTGAATAGAGCAGTATTTATTTTTCAGGGATAAGTGTCAGAACAAACCAGGCATCTACATGGAGCCCATGTGTTTGTTTGAAGCCTTGGGCAGTTTGATGTTTGGCTTTAGGTCCTCAAAACCACCAACTTCTTCCTTTTGTGCAGAGAGACTGGGTGCAAAAAATACCTTGTTGCAACAGTCCTATGAGAGACAATATTACTCTTCTTTGAGGGTGTGCTACCCCTCAAAATTTAGTATTTCAAGTAAGCAGCCTGAATTCCTTAGTAGGAATTCACAGAAAAGTCAATGCACTGCATACAGTACACACACATCACAGAATACACGAGTCATCTTCTAAAACTGGAAGTTACAGTCAGGTGGTCACTCAATCTTTGTGATTTTATGTAAATTTTATACAAGCTGTTGTGCTACATAAATAGGCTGGAAATCTCATGAGACCATATAGAAGCTTAAGGCATTTCCAGAATTTCTTCCTTGCATTTGGCAGATTAGCACTCCTCTCAATCCCTATAAATATTTATTTTCAAGGTTAGAATAAACCAGAGAAAATTAATATAACCAGTTCATGAGGAAATAGTGTTCATCTAATACTACTTAATGAAGACCTTGGACAGACAATTTTCCAATTCAAACATTTTAATCATCCATTTTCATATTTAGTATCTACTTATTTGATTAATGTACCCATTTTTGCAATATTTAATGGTTTTATTAGTTTTAGATGAGACTGCGAGTATATATTTTCCATAATGCATCACAACACTGATAAAACTGTGTGAAGCAGCAACGTGCAGCAGTCTGGTTTTGCCTAGCAGCTCTTTTTAAAAGCTAGATTACGTTTGTGTTTTCAGCAATGCATTTTTCTGGTTACACTATGCAAAAGAGTTGTTTCTTCCCCAGTGAAAACAGCACAGATGTTTCAGATGGGAAAGCCGTTTACCAAGGGGTTTATAAAGTTAAAGCAATTTAAATTAATTTCTCAATAGAAAGAGAAGTGCTTTGTAAAAAATTAAATAAATTTTAAAAAAGGGAAAATCAAGCATCATGGCATTAGTTCCAGAAGCCATTATTGTGCTCTGAAAGCTGGTTCTCAAAATACAACACACAAAAAGATTTGTAGAGACATGCACTTCTTTTGAATATCAGAAAAGTTTCAGTGGTTTCATATTGATGCTCTTTAGCCAAGAGCAATGTTCCAGGAATTCTAGAAATGGACAGCTCTAATTTCCCATTTCTTGGAGTTTTTTAGCATTTATGCCCTAGAACATTCATAGTAATTCTAATTCATTATTTCAAATATTATTCTTGATCCTCTTTCTTTTCTTGATACTGACTAGCACAAGAAAGGAGCTTGAATGCTCTAAAAATTGTGACCAGACCCTTAAGGACAGGCAAACTAACTTCAGCTTGGAGCAAGAAAGCAACTCTTTTAGCATCAGAAAGTCCAGAACTGAAAACAAGGGGAGGAAAAAAGCAGGACAGGACATGGCATAACAGAAAGAGTTGAGATAGATAGGAAGGGATAAAGAAATCCTTCCATCTGTCGAGGTTAAAGGTTGACTTGTATCTGTAGAGTTGTCTCTGAAAAGGAAGAGCTTTGAGGGATTTTCAGGGTTTTGGAATTACGGAATTCTCTGACATAACAGCCTGGGTCTTGTTCTGGGTCCGCCCCGCACCCCCAGTCCTTAGGTATTATCAGACTATCTGTTGAAGTCAGTTGAAAGAATCCATTTTGCTCTAAGACCTAAAAAAAGCCATTCCTATGCTCACATATATATGTTTCTCTGTTCCTATTCTTTTATCTCTTTGCCTGCTTTGGGTTATGTTTGTTTGTTATTCTGCCTCCCTTTGCTCTTTGGTTCTGATGATGGTACTTACTTTTATATTTTTAGAATTATTGCCCATAGCAAACATAGGAGCTGCTGTAGAAAAAAAAATCTTCAAAAATATAGACTAAAATTTTAAGCCAATCTGTCATTAGTGAATAAATTTGGAACTACTTTGCTATACTAAAATATTATATTTATTTCTTTTTAAAGGAGTGAGAAAAAAACAGTTTTCTATAGCTTGATGTAATTTTATGAATCACCTGAGCTGTGGACACTGACCATATACACACTTTTAGCCCTTTGCAAATGCTAGAAAAACATGTTAGCTTAACTGAATTTTAAGCCAACACATTATTCTTGCATTTCTGGCTGACTAAAAGCTAATGTATGGGCAATTACACTGGTCTGGTATCACACAGTACTTCATTCAGCAACAGCATAACTGTTTCTTTGAGCCCTGAAGTAGGTCTCCTGAATAAAGTTGACTGAATAGTGAAAAGCACAAATTATATATTATAATTCAATTTTTGAAGATTTTCAAAATGTTTATAAGAAAATGTAATAGTGCCTAAGACAGTGAGCAGGTTTGATGTCCTAAGCAGAGTTCAAATCTAATTGGAGTGATAAATTTAGATGATGCACATTTAAGTTATTTAGGACTTTATCTATTTTTAGTTACTCTCTATGACAGATTTAAGAAGGGACAATTACTTTTGGTAAATGTCACCTTTTTAATTAATGTTTTAATTATTTTGATTAAGCTTATTAAATGCCTATAGCAGTTTCTAGCTACTGTTTTCCAATCAAAAAGATTTCAGAGATTCTATGAAGTGCATAAAATGCTATATGATTGTGAAAGAAACATACAGAAAACTGTATTTTTCTGTGGTTGCACTGAGCTGGAGTCACAAGGAGCCATGAGGGATGGAAAAGCTGTTGTTAGGTTATGCATTGCAATTCAATCAAATCATGATGTTTCATATTCCTAGGGATGTAACAGGGAGAAAAGGTTTGAAGCCTTCTGGGCTATGTTTGATGCTGTATGAGGTCTAAAGAATTCACTTTGCCAGGAAACTCATTTAAATGAGTTCTTATTCTCTTTCTTTCATTCTGGATCTCTGCCAGACCCTTTTTTTTCTTTGTCTAAATGCATCACTGAGGTGTAGTGCAAGTTATCTTCATTCACAGATGTGCAAGATTGTGACAAAAAGGCTTAGGGTTGACTCTCATCGTGCTGTCAGTTTGACGGAAGAGCTTCCTCCCACCTCCCTCTGGCTCATACCTTTGTGAACATTAAGATCAGAAAATCCATATGCACTTTGGAAAATGTTGCCTGTATTCCAATTTCCTTTTCTGTAAAAGCAGAACAGTATCTTCCACATAGAATAGTTTGGTTTGGAAGGGACCTTTAAGGGTCATCTAGTCTGACCTCCCTGTAATGGGCAGGGGCATCTCTAACTAGATCAACCTCTTCCAGTGTTTTACTGCCCTCACTGTAAACAATTTCTTCCATCTATATAATCTCATGGGATTGTAAAAACTAATGCAGTACTCTCTGTCAGGTGCTTTGGGAAGCCTTTATGGGAAGTACTGACTAAGTAAGTTAAACACATGGTCCATTAGAGAGCTACTGGCTGATTCCTGCCTGGGCTTGGTTGCTCCTCGGGAACGACTCAGGCGAAAGAGAGGCGGGACAGGCTTGTTAGCAGGTGCTAGAGAGGGCTATATAAATATCTCCAGGGAGTGCGGTGAACAGGAGTGGGCAAACAGGAGTGTGGTATGGCAGGGAGAACAAACAGGGCACAGACACCTCCTAGGTCTCTCAGGTGAGCCTCCCCCCCACCCCTCCCTCACATTTCAACTAAATCTGGTAATGGTTTCCAAAAAAATGAAAGCCATCGCTACTGTTACCACTAGGAGTGTGTTGACACAAACAGAACCCTCCAAGAAGGATGCAGCTATTCAGGTTTCTGGCTGTGCAGACTGTCTGAGCCTGGCATCAGTACTGGAGGACAGTGTGAGAGGCACCTGTGTGAGATGTGAGCAGGTGAATGATTTGCTGTGCATGGTATCAGAGCTCAAGGAAGAGGTAGAGAGGCTGAGAAGCATTAGGGAAAGTGAAAGGGAAATAGACTGGTGGAGTAACACCCTTTCAACCCCCAAGGAAGTCCAGCAGGAGACAGTGACCCCCTGCTCCTCCTGCTGTCAGACAGATGGAGCAAACCGTGTGGACTGGGGGGAATGGAAACAGGTCCCTGTTCGGAGAGGTAGAAGAACACCCTCTCGGCCCCCATCACCTCCCTGGGTGCCCTTGAAGAACAGACATGAGGCCCTAGATTCAGAAAATCAAGTAGAGGTCAGGCAAGAGGAAGATCAGTCTGCAGGCAGTACCCTGTCTACCAGATGGGTTACAACTACAGCTATAAGAAAAAAAGAAGGGTAGCTGTAGTTGGTGACTCCCTTTTGAGGGGAACTGAGGGCCATATATGTCAACCAGACCCATCCCACAGGGAGGTTTGCCACCTTCCCGGAGCCAGGGTGAAGGACATTGGTAGGAGACTTCCTGAGCTAATTTAGACCTCTGATTACTATCCACTGTTGGCAATCCAGGCTGGCAGTGATGATATTAACAGAAGTAGTGCCAGGGCAACCAAAAAGGATTTCAAGGCACTGGGTGGATCAGTCCATGGGACAGGCGCACAGGTAGTATTTGCCTCATTTCCTGTACTTGGTGGAATGAATGAGGAAATGAATGAGGAGAAGAGTAAGAAAGCCTACTTTATCAATATCAGTAGGTGGCAATCAGCAGTAGGACAAGAGGGCATGGGCTTAAGCTCTGCCAGGGGAGGTTTAGGTTGGATATTAGAATGAAGTTCTTTACAGAGAGAGTGATCAGGCATTGGAATGGCCTGCCCAGAGAGGTGGTGGATTCACCATCCCTGGAGGTGTTTAAGATGAGGCTGGATGTGGCACTGAGTGCCATGATCTAGTAATCACAGTGGGGTTGGATCAAGGGTTGGACTCGGAGGTCTCTTCTAACCCAGTTAATTCTATGATTCTGTTATTATTATTCCCCTGATAATGTTTGGCAATATCCTGGGTTAGGTACCACTAATTACAGGACTTTTGTAGCTGAATCCCAATGCAGTGTTATAATTTACTACCTTGTCTGTATATAATCAAAATTATGTCATTTCAGAGAAACGGTTATATTACCTTTTTTGTAATTACATTTATGCAGGTATTATAACCTAAATAGTACAACAGACTGAGTAATCAGCAGTAATAAGATTATAATGTAATAATAGCCAAGAATTAAGTAAAAGAAACTGATATGAAAACAAAATAGAAGCAGAAAAGGATATATGCACACATCCATCATTTTCATGCCATGATAACGTCTGAAGGTGACATTTGGACCCTTAACTACATCTTTGACTTCAGAGTGACAGGATTGTGCCTAGGCTGAAGAATGCTTTACTGTTTATTAGTTTAATGCTGCATTCATTTTAAACCATTATCTGGAGCTCTGTTGAAATTAGGATGTAATGAAATTATCAAAGCATATCCTATGAGAGGAAATATAGAGCATCTAGGTTATGAGATTTCTGATGCTAAAAACTTGCGGACAAATGGCCTTCTGTACTGCAGGTATCATGACATAACATGTATCGAGTAAAATTAGAGAGACATGGGGATTGACCTGTTTCATGAACATATCCAGACACTGAGTTTTCACCAACAGAGGGAATGTGATTTAGGATACCTTTATCATATGCTTAGAAACCCCTCAAAGTCATCTACTGTGTTATTTCTACAGGCTGGTTTTCAGTGATGTCCAGTTAATAGGTATCCTCTGGCTTCCATTCTGATTGAGGCCTTCAACTTCCTTGTATTAAGCACCTGTGTGAGATTATTTAGATTAGAGTAAATTTGTAGAAAGGCTGTGCTAAGTGCGTTGTGTAAACACAACATCTCTCTGATCCTCTAAAGGATTATCTTACATCCTATATCTTTGTCTGCTTTTGAAATATTTCTCAAGTAAGTTGAAATTGAAGAGGGAAAGTGAATGAGAAAATCAAATTGAAGTATTTCTGGGCTTTTTTACATTTTCTGCTTGTAGCATTTGACAGCTGCAAGAAATTGCATAAGAGAAAAAATCAAAGGCTTAAGTATCAAAATCTTTGCTTACATGCTACTCTTATTTAGCAATCATGCTTGTATAATAAACACAACTTGGAGCACATGATTCATAGGAACAAATAATCAAGTACATAAAAACCCATAGCTTGTACCACAAGATATTTGTTTTATCAGGGATAACTTAAAGTCTTTAAATAAATATGTTGTAGTTTGGTAATAAAACGGGGAAAACTGCCTAATAGAGAATACTCTAAATGTATGGGAATAGCAATAATACTTCTGGACTAAGGATAATGGATGTTTAAACAGTATTAAATACTTATTCATAAACTGTTTAGTGATATAAACTATAGCTTCATTTCAGCTTGTTCATATTCTTTTTTTCTTTGCTGTTTATTATTTATATTTATGAAGAATGAACTTGGGATCATGAAGATGAGGTTTATTTGAGAAAATGTAGTTCAATTTGTAGTGCAAAAATGGTTCCATGGACAAAGAATACATTTAAATTAAGATATCCAGCCGTGAAAACAATGAAATAGAAACTGGACCCATGTAACTTAAATGACTAGCCACAAAGCTTGACACATGATTTATAGATATCTAATAATAAAATAAATACCCGAGTGTATCCATTTACCTTGAGTAAATTTACACAGTTAATAACTCCATAACATTTAGAACTGCAACAGACAATTTTGCAAACAGGAAAGAGGCTGCCTTCACCCCATAATTTGCTCATAGTCAACAATTTTAACAAGTTTTAAAATGGTGAATGAAATTTCAGGAATGGTGAGACTTTCCATCACACTCGTAGAGAAAAAATGTTTAGTTTTTCAATATACTTGGATTTTTCAAGTTAATCTTTTAATCAGACACATAACACAGGTTTTATATGTTCTCATGACAGACCAGCAGTACTCATGGTCACCTTCTCAGCACTTCAATGAAGAAAGATACTCTCCTGCTCCGAGGAATATGAAAGGATTATCTGGTAGTCGCAATCAACCACAGTTATGTTCAGCTCATACTTGTGGCTTAGCATCCCCTGAAGATTGTGAACACACCCACGACCATATCCACCATGGGCAGGAGCCAAGGCAGTCGTATCTTCTCAGCCCCACGGAGAGTTGCCCGCTGGATCACCATCGTTGCTCGCCACGCAGCTCCATTCATTCTGAGTGCATGATGATGCCCATGGTAATGGGCGATCACATGTCAAGTAGCACTTTCCCCAGAATGCACTACAGCTCACATTACGACTCGAGAGACGACTGCACCATGTCTCACGGTAACCCTAAGATTAACCGTATTCCTGCAAATCTTTTGGACCAATTTGAGAAACAACTTCCTCTTCACCGGGATGGGTTTCACACTTTACAGTACCAGAGGACCTCAACAGCTGCGGAACAACGCAGTGAGAGCCCGGGAAGAATACGCCATCTTGTTCATTCCGTCCAGAAACTTTTTACTAAATCTCATTCTCTGGAAGGATCATCCAAGGGCAATGTTAATGGAACAAAGGGAGACAGTCGAGGGGACGATCATCATCATGGGCACCATTCCAAGCATAGCAAAAGGAGTAAAAGCAAGGAGCGAAAACCAGAAAGCAAGCATAAATCTGGAATGAGTAGCTGGTGGAGCTCTGATGATAATTTGGACAGCGATAGCACTTACAGAACCCCTAGTGTGGTAAATAGGCACCATGCAGATCATATATCCCATTGTTATCCTGAGGCACTCCAGGGGCATTTTGGGGATCTCTCATTGAAGACTTCCAAAAGTAACAATGATGTGAAGTGTTCGGCTTGTGAAGGGCTACCAATGACCCCTGATAGTAAATATATGAAAAGGAGTTCTTGGTCAACGCTTACAGTAAGCCAGGCTAAAGAAGCTTATCGCAAATCATCACTGAACTTAGATAAGCCTCTGGTTCATCAGGAAATCAAACCTTCTTTGAGGCCGTGCCATTACCTTCAGGTAAGAGGAAGATTTTCTTAAGATTTGTAATGAAAAGAGCATCACAATGTATGCCATAATCATAGTAAAAAGTACAACATCTACCCGTGTATCTCTCAGAGACTTTCTGTATGGCTCACCTAATGCAGATATTTCATGAAAGTGAGAAATTTCTAGCTTTTATCTTTGTTTATAGAGCACAGATTAAAAACTATAAACCCAGTGTGATATAAATTAGTTTCAGGTCAGTGATTGTGTTTTCATCTTTGGAGTTCACACTGAACACCTTGGTAAAATCCATATATCACACTAAAAAAGAAGTTCTCCCAGCAATCTGAGGAGTAGAAAAACTGTTTCAGATACATCTGTGAATGAGTGATTTTAAAGGCATGCTGTATGGAATGCCATTTTTTGCATTCTTTTATTCCTTTTCTCCATGTTTTTGTAAGTAACAGAAGAATCGATTTACTGGTGTACCCAATTGCTTTGTCGTGATGATGATCACTCACACGATTGCTTTTAGTGATTGGGTCACCCAAGATTATTGAAGTGACCCTCTTTATAGACCATAGTATAACAATATCCTTGTTAAAAGGTACATGGGTGCCCCAGGGAGATAGATAGTTCGGGCCTGACCTTCAGACTGGTTTTGGTGTGTTCTGCACACTTGTTTTCTCTAGCAGCAATCAAGAAGCTTTCACTTTCTTCTACATTTAAGTTTGTATACCTTCTGCTTACTGCCATTTCCCACCCCAAAGTCATGCTAACATAGCTATTTATCATGCTGCACCATAATCTGAATTGTAAAGTGACATTGGTTTAAAAAATAGCTTCCAAATTACTATCTTTAGACACTTACATCATTGACATGGCCTAGCGCCAGCACAATCCCATCACAGGTGACATTAGCACATGAAATTGCACAGAGAACTGTAGTGGGAGCAGAGCAGAAAGAAAGGAGGGAGTAGCTGGGAGGATAACTTCTTCAGCTAGCTTTGTCACTGAAAAAAATGCAGTTTACAAATATTCCTTTAGTAATTTTTACTAAGTACAGCCTGCAAAGCTCACATTGTTCTGAGTATGTTCTCTTCTATTGCTTTTTAAGCAACTGCTCTTTCTCCAGAACTTAAATGATTCTCACATTAACATGGGGAAATCTCTACTCCAGATTTATGTATTTGGAGATTTTCAGTTCCTCTGGGCTCTGCAGAAACTGGCAAACACAGATTAGCAACAACCACTACACTTCTGTGCAGAGCTCTCTCCCCTCAGAGCTATAAGCGTCCAATGGAAATGAGTCACTCTTGAAGAGAAAGATCTTTTCAAATGCTTATGCAGACATCCAGGATCAATGCTCCCTACTGAAACAGGGAAAGTTTCTCATTGCAGAGAAAGTAAAATAATTGCAACCCTCATAGCATTACCACGCAAACTGATTCCAATCTAGACTGACAGCTGTGGTATTTTATCATATCCAAGTACATTTTCATGTATGTAAAACAGACTGCACTTCCCTGGAAGTTTTTGATTTAACTGAACAAGCCAGAACTGGAAATGCGTCATGTGCAGACTTCCCCTTGCGTTCTAAAACCACGTGTACAGACAGCTCTGACATTACAGAGAAGCTTAAGTATGGCTAGCTTTTTCCTTACCTTTACATACTTCTACACTGGTGGCTCTCATTCCTTTACACCTCTGTTGGGTTTTGTGCTTTCCTTCTTTGTCATGTTTCATTGTTTAATCTGCCCCCCTCTCTACATCTCATTTGGCTTTGCAAAAGCCATCAGTTTTTACTTTTCATTGGTCTTCTCCTTACTCCCAACTTATATTAGCATCCTCAGGTGAATGTGCAACACTAAGTTCATAAACTAACTTGGTTCTTACTAAGCTCTAGATCAAGTCCAGTGACAAGTTTAGGGAGCAAAAAAGCACACTTTTTGCAGAGTTGGTTTTTTATGCTTTTTATGGATTGGGATGACTACAGAAAGGAATCTTCATTCAGTAATCCGGAAGGTTCATCCATTGGCAGGTTCATTCAGCTTAAAATCTAGGAGATATGAATTTAAATTTTTGCTTCACAAAGACTTTGTGATCTTTGTTTTTAAGCCCTTTTAAAAATGACATAGTACCCAGTCCCTATTCATAGGGATCTTATAATGGAAATCTGTAAAGTCTCGAGTGCTCGGTTACTACTGTAAGGAATCTATATTTTGTCAAAAGCAATAATACAGGGAATTCTATAAAAGGAATATTCTTATTACAAAATATTAAAGTAAAATATATGTCCTGTCTTATCAGAATATGCCATTCAGCACGTAGATATCTTTCAGAGTGAGCAGCTGGCTTATTCACTAGCCCAAGGTCAGCAAACAAATTGAAGGGACCCCATTCTGTCAGTGTCAGAACTGAATGCCTGGTTTTGAAATTTCTACTTTGGGGAATGCTGTGCTGTCACACAGTAATCATTAAGACCAGAGATATGTCCCATTATTAGCTCTTCCATGAACTTTTTCTCTGACCCAGGAAATGTAATTTGTTAATCACTGCACACTTCAGTTGTTCTATCTGCAAATCTGAGAAGGCATATTTAACTTTTCTTGTGGCAGTGCAAGAAGCATCACTGAATAATGATTGGATAAAAACAATCATTAGAAACTAAGAAAGGTAGAGAAACATGTCAGGATCCTTAGCCAAGAAACTTTACTGCCTCACTTTAGAGTACATGGCAGTGAGAATTCAAGGGATTTTGAAGTTGATTATGCAGCAGCATATTTCCCTGAGGTGCACAAGTGAATAGATTAGCATAAAACCCCAAGGCCCTTCACAGGGTCTCTGTGTTTAAAATATTACAGCACATGATATTAAAAGACATTTCTCCTGACTCATGTCGGCTATATATTTTTAATTCTTTTTAAAGTAAGTCTGTGAAATTATAGTTCTTCAATGATCTTATATATAAATACATAAACATATAATAATAAAAATTAATTTTATATGTTTATATATTAATATTAACAATTTATAGTATATATCTGAATTTTGTTCTGCTACCTGGTTATGTGAGAATTCACAATTGCCAACTCATTTTCATATATACTGGTTTTCTCATTATTATTTTTTTCCCAATACCTGTACAAAATACTGCTACTTCTGTTTTCCACTGGAGAGTTTTGACATACAGAGTCCCAAACTGGAAGACAATACAGTGTCTTAGGTCTGTGCTTGAGACTTTGTTTTCTGTCATTTGTTTCTGGGCTTCCATTTTGTCTTCCACCATAATTACTGAGCTGCTTTTTGCTTCAAATTGAAACCCTGAAGAATGAATAAAGCAATTTTCTTTCTAAGAAGGAAGCTGCTAGCAAAAATTCCTGGAAACAGGAGATGAGAAAAGAGGTTTGGAAGGTATCTGCACAAGTATTTCTTTAACCTGGTACATCTCCAAGCTTAATCTCTGGCTCCTGTTTTAGAGTTTTGCATTCTGTTCTACTCCACCCACAGTCCTTGGAGCTGGGGGATCTCCTTGGACTGGGATTGTACTGATGTAAGCCAGAGGTGATTCAGTCAACATGTCTTCTTCCAGCATGGATGGTCATCTAATCCAAAAGTGGATGGTTTAGGAGAACTACATTAGCTGAAATAAAGCTGTATAAAACAATGATTATTTTTCTCTAATTCAGATCAGATTTGCATCACTCTCGTTACAGTGGAGGTGATGGGAACATGCAGAGAGAAGGGACAGGGGAAGAGTGGGAAGCCCATTTGGGGGAGGTCTGTAATGTCAACCAGACGGTCAACTAGCACTTCAGAAACAGAGGGCAACCATTTGTAACTGTACACTGACAGCATTTATCAGATTATATCTTGTGAATGACTGGCAACAGTTATTATGCATGGGCCTTTAATTTCTATTTTAAATGCAGACAAACTGAGCTACAAATGCTTTTCTGGTCTCAAAACACTTCTGTCATCTCACTCAGCTGGCAGAATAGCCCAAGTAGATCATGTGTGCAGTTGTATAGTGTGTGCTTTTGTATAGTTTTAGCTATAGTTGCTGCTACTGTTTCCCATGTCATTTTAATTTTAATATAAAATATTTTAAGAAAAAAGATAAATGAGGTCTGAGATCTCTTCTGTCTTCATCAGCTGTTTTGGCTAATTAGGTTCTACACATGTACAGTGCAATAACTTTGATTAATTCCACGCTGATATGAGCACTAGCGAGGAGCAAAGATTTTTAACAGAAAAAAATGGATATGAACTAGATAGCTGTGTTAAAATGATGAATACAAAAGTGTCGCTTACAGTTTCCAGGACTAAAATAACTTTAAATGCTAGTCAAAGAAAAGCAATAAAGCCAAAAGATAGGCAAGAGCATGGCACTCACCATCACTGTGGTTCTGGAGCACAGTGCTATGTGTCACTGATTAATATTCCTTCCTCACCCATTCAACAGCCTGTGAAGCAGCAAGCAGTCGAGGTAAACATACCACAAGGTGCAGTGAATGAGTCAGCACCAAAAAAAGAAATAGCATGTTGTTCTAAAAATGGTTTCAGCCCACTCCTGTCTTCCTAGTGCATTTAAGTACTAACGTCATCCATTACAGCAGTGGCACTGCTAAGCATGTGGGTAATAATGTCAGCTGTGTACTCTACAGAATGAAAGAAAAGCAGAGTTGGTTTCCTTAAAAAAGGAAAAGAAAAAAAGCAGCAGTTTCAACAAGAGTCTTTGCTGGTTTAAGCTATGCTTACGTGGAGAAAAACTTTGTGGACAAGCTAATGGATAAATAGGCCTTAAGCCCTCAGTTACATTTTTCCAGGAACTCTCCTGGGGACAGGACAGATTCCCAAAAATGAGACCACTGCCCTTGTGAGGCACACTACTGCTTTTCACTCTCTCTCTGCTTTGCAAGGATGGATGGATTTGAACTCAGTGCACTTACTTTCAGCACTTCATCTTTGTGAAACTAGATTGTATCTGTTTTCTTGACATAAACCCCATACATGAACTACAGAAACTGCATCCAATACTCTACCAATGAGTGCACACTGTGGAGGTAGAGAGAGCTAGCAGATTTTTGATACTCTCATCCAAATCACCCACACTGCCTTCACAATGATTTATGACCAGCCACCACTCAAGAACTAACGGGGTTGTTTCCACAGCAGGAAAAGCTAGTATAGACAGTAGGGTAGCAGGGTAGTCTGCATCCTAAATCAGCATGGACACATGCTATACCATTTTGTTTTCTACAGCACTCAAGGATGTCTCAGCTACCCCTATGCCCTCCTGGTCAGGAGTGAAGATGTGCAAGAGAGACATAAAATGCCCAGACAGCATGAGAAATGATGGGACAATTAATACTCCACAGTGTATTCACAGTGTTAATGTCAACCTGAAAAATGTTGTGGAACATTAAATTAAAAGGAGTAATGAAGCTGACACTGCCCTATATTTACAGAATGCTGATGGCTGTGTGTATAACAAATCCCATAATATTTCTTAAATACCCCTTCCAAGGGAAAATAAAAAGGGAAAATAATAATAATAAAATAATAAAATAATGAAAAAAATACATTCAATCTGACCAAACATCTGTCTCAAATTACTAGTATTTTGAATTGTGTTAATCAGTGATACAACAGTACCCTGTTTCCATGCCCATGTGGATCCTTATACTGGATAAAATGAATTGCTGAAACTTTTTCCCAAAAAAGAGTAGAAAGATTTCAGAGTTAGTATTTTCTTAAAGCTGCCAAAACAAGTCCCTATTACTGTGGAAATGTCAAAGCTAGGAGTAGAAAAGGGAGGCCATGATCCCACTGCCCTTTAATCAGGGGGAATTGTCCTCCTTTATAACATTAATAGTGTGTTACTAAATTGTTTTTCAGCGTTCACTTCACTGAAGCTGAAGGCTGACCTTTGCAGTTGTTACTCAAAGGTGTCACTGGTTCTGAAGAATTTCAGCCAGGAGTAACTTATTATTTTATACACTCAGGCCAGTTGCATCCGTCAAACAAGACTGCCAGGAACGTGCACTCGGGGCTGTAATGACTGCACGCTCTCCTAGGCCACAGGCTTGTTGCCTAGGGCAGACCCAGCTCCTCTCCT
Organism: Lophotriccus pileatus; assembly: GCA_035583135.1. Taxonomy (NCBI): domain Eukaryota; kingdom Metazoa; phylum Chordata; class Aves; order Passeriformes; family Tyrannidae; genus Lophotriccus; species Lophotriccus pileatus. The sequence goes on along the minus strand of JAWWES010000115.1, from coordinate 94,782,608 downwards.
GAGCAGTCCATGCCATTTTTCCTGCAAGGAGGTGACTGTAAAAAAAAATGGTGAAGTATTTAAAAATATTGCATTGGTTTGTTTGTTTGTTTGTTTGTTTTTCTTGCCATATGGTTTTGGCCATCTTACAATGCTGTGCTTAAAGGTTGTTTTTTAAAGTGGAATTGCAGATGTATTTACATGGTTGATTTTCTGTATGGACAAGGTTCCTGGTACTTCTGGTAGGAAAACAGAAAAAAAATACTCAGTTTGTTCTGGAAGCTAATTAATTGCAGTCCTCTGGAGTTAACTGTTCAAAACTCTCAACCATTAGTTAAAATCAGAAAAATGGATGAAAGGCAAAAATATATATTATACAGCTGTCGTGGGTTTGTCCAGGATGACAATTTTTCCCACACCCCCCAACTAAATTGTTCTAAACTGTGAGAGAAGGTGT
>JAWWES010000115.1:94619769-94778129 GCA_035583135.1 Lophotriccus pileatus | reverse complement strand
ACCAGCCTACGGGGCTGCCCCGTGAGTCTGCAGACCTGCTGTGTGAGTTCCAGGGTTGCCACGTTGCTCCATGAGCCCTCCTCTCTCCCTGCACACACTTGAGCTAGTTCCAACCCAATAATTACTATAATAATGCAGTGTCTCATGTGCTTACAGACAGAATCTGTGCTTTCTGAGAATCAGGGAACAGACTTACTGCTGAAGACCAAAGGTCCAAAATCCTCTTCTGACAGATCTTGTCTGAGCACAGTCAGTACACCCAACAGGATGGATAGAAACATAGAATTGCTTAGGTTGGAAATGACCTTTAAGATCATTGAGTCCAGCAGTTAACCCAGCACTGCCAAGTCCACCACTAAACCGTGTCTCTAAGCACCACATCTACATGTGTGGTGTAGATAAGTACATGCAGGGATCTCTAAATACCTCCAGGGATGGTGACTCAACCACTTCCCTGGGCAGCCTGTTCCACTTTAATCCAATTAAAACATAGTGTAAAATATATGAAATAATAAAAGAAGATAAAGGAGAACTACACTAATACAAATGTGTACTGTTTCTATAAAAGGGAGATATAAATAAAATGTAGAATAAAATTCAGAAATTATCACTTTCATGGCCATTAACAGGTCATGTGACTCTTTAGGTATTTAGCCAAATATTATTAGTAAGGGACATGAACTTCTGACAAAGGACATGAACTTCTGACGAAGAACAAAGATAGTGACATTTCTTCTAAAGCAAGGAAATTCATTTTTATAGTAACAAAGTTTCTAGAATACCCACTGTGAGATGACAGTTCAGTTTCTTCCTTAGTTTCTTCCTTGACAAGGTCAAATCCCATCTTCTCAGTTCCCCAGACTGCATTCTGAGCAGCAGGAGATATGTCACTTTGGAGCAAAGGTACTTCTTTCTTTGTTAAGATGCTCTACAAGTTTTATCCAAACATCCTTTTACATAAAACTCATGTGAGTTTGACCTAGGGGCTATAACTGAGCTCCCTCCTTTCAGGTAAATGGCTGCATCACGAAGCTGCATTGCACCCTTTCATGTACAAGAAGTCCCTGTCTTCTAACCAGTCCTCCCCAGACAATCTGTGAGTGCTTCATGAAAAGGCCATGAGTGACAAAAGAGGAGAAGACTATAATAGTTTATTTATCAGCCCTAAATCTTCTTCCTGAGCTCTCAAAACATTATTGATTAGAAGGCTAGCAATGTTTCCCACTTCCACAGCTGTTAGATCATGGAAGGAAAGAATAAGGCTGCTGTACTTTGAAAAAAAATAATCTGAACTCTTTCTTCAGAAGATGATTTTAAGCTGTGAATGGGAAATAACAGAAGGGCCTTTCTGCTGCCTGTCATCAGATATGATACACCCAAGAAAGGAGCAGCATTTGAGATTTTTCTTCACACTTTACATTTTGGATGCTAACTAAAGGGACCTTTTGGATATTATTCTGAAGGAGCTAACTCTCCTAAATGCCTTTATGGGGAATTTAGAGTCCTACCTCAGGTGCTGAAGTTCACTCTCAGATTCCGTAAAATGTAGTAAGTGTTAGGTACCAGGTGCTTTAATAAAATTGGCCCTAGATGACTAATGTACACTACCAGAATGAATCAGTAGCAGAACAATTGAAAGATCTCAAATTTTCTGAGCTTGGTGTTCCTCACAGCAACAGTCCATGAAATTTATGGAAGAGGCTCATCATTCTGTGTAATAGTTATAACCGTATCAGCAGCCAGACCTTGTCAGCTCCTTGTTTATGCAAAAGGAAATTTATATGGAAATATGCAGGCTAACTCCTCTGTGGATAGAAACCACATATGTAAGGATTCATGTTAACATCTAGAACAGAAAGAAAGGCCTTTTTAGGCATTATAAATATCAGCACTCATCACTGTACGCAAGTCGATAATTAGAGTAATTATTCCAAATTAGCAGCTGCAAACCCTACAGATGGGAATTTCAGGGGCTGGTAACTATTGTAAGAAAGCATTTCTTCAAGCTGCAAAGCCTTTCCATATTTTGAAAGATGTATATTCAATGACCCTCATTACATGATGTTAAACATTTTTGTTAATATTGCAAAATAAAAATCTTTCCTGCACTAGTATAGTGCTTCTGCTTTTCTTTAAAGATATGTTGGGTCTGAGATGGCCTGGATTTGGAAAGATTTTTCCAAGTACTAGCCTCTCAGCTCATGTAAATGAAGAATGAGGCCGAACTGGGACTCATGTTTTGCTTCTATACTCAGTCCATGAGGAAAAACAATGTCAAGTGCCCTTCTGTTGGCTTTTGAAGACAGCAAAAAGACTCCGGCAGTTCTCCAAAACTCTGCATGAAACCTTTTAAGAGAAGACATTGTCAAACTTGCTCACCAGGTTCCAGAAGCATTTTCCCTGTCTTCATAGTATTGTGCTCCTTTTAGTGGCTTAAGGGAAAAAAAAACAACCAATCAAATCAACCACATATTTTAATTGTGAATAATGTTTTTGCAACCATAAAGGCTTCTATGATAGACAACAAGGTCTCATAAGAAAAGGATTCTTGGTGCCTATGTGGGTACCATCACAAGCACAAATGGAGCAGGCCTTCTTCAATTTTTAGCTTTGGTCTTTAGCTTTTATGTGAATTCATTTAACTTTTGAATAAAGAAGGCAAAAGAAATGTAATCAACAGAAACAGTAAGGCATATAACTAAGATTTGTCCTTATCACAGTGAAGAAGCTTAACTTTTTAGATACTTTAGTGTAAAAAAAATCGGACATTCCTCTCTTTTAAATTAAGATTTCAACTTCAATCAACAAATATGCCTGTGTTTATTCATTTAAATCCAGTCCTTATCTAGTTATTTGAACATGGAATTTCAGAAAAAATAAAGTTGAGAAAGTAATAATTTTCTACATTTGAGTAAAAGGTTATTTATCAATGTATTTTTAAACTTTCTATTTAATTATCTTTGAGGTAAAATGAAGGGAAAAGTTTCAAGCCCAAATAATTATTCTATGAAAAAGTTATGAGTTGTTTGAAAAGAAAATGAATAGTAAGACTGAGATAGATAATTCAGCTTTAGTGCTGAAAATTGAACGGTATATCTTGTAGTTGTCCTATGTAGATGACAAGAAATGCTTTTTCAGCTTTTGGATTTTGCTTTTAAAAGTGCAAGTATGTTTGTATAATATCAACTAATAAGATAGCTCTCTAATTCAGACTTTTAAAGTTAATTGTATTGCCAGGTGTAGATTAAAAAATGCTTCGGAAAATACATTTATTCTTTGTATTTTAGGAAACTTGATATGATTACTGTGACTACATGTAAATACCCTTTAGGCCTCCTGTAATTTCAAAAAACCTTCCTGCATATTAATCTCATACATATTAGGTCCTAGAAAAGAAATGAAATGATGTATCACATTTACAGGCTTCAAGTTTGGCAATATTTTTGATGCTTCCTTTCCAATGACTATCCAAAGCTGAGTAATGTGAAAAGTTTGTTTCCTTGCATGATCTAACCCATATCTCATTTAGATTCACTCTCTGTCCTACTACGCTGTATAAGAATATGACTCATAATGTTTTTCTCTGATAGTTCTTTCATTTTTTCCGATCTGTGCAATCTATTTCATCTTTTCTTCTCTTTTTTTTTTTTTCTTTTTGTCCTGAGCTTGTTTCTTTAATATAATATCTCTATTTTCACTTGTTCACCCCCTTTTAAAACTTCATTTCCCCCTTAATCCCTTTTTGGGACTGAAAGCACCAGGTCTGTTCACCTGGTGTGTGTACCTAATTCATTTGTCTTGAAAGGGCAGTAAAAATGAGAGGCAGAACCTGTTAGTTATTTAAATCCAATCTACAAGACTGCTGAAACCAACTGTAGCACTTGCTTCAGCTCTGCAATGAACTCTGTCTAGAGATTGTAAAGTCTCAAATATCTTCGACTTTAAAATCTTTATTAGACATCCTGCTTTGCAGAAACTCCTAAATACATATTTAAGTGGAGTTTCAGATTTATATTGTAATAGTAAATAATGCTATAATACTGCTTAATATATATAAAGTCATTATGTCGACAAAGGATTTGATGCTGACAAGGGCATCAACCCTGGTCCACTGATGAACCGTCACACCCTTCTTTTTATCTGTGAGTCCTTATAGTGCATTTTAGAGAGTTGCTTATGTCCTTTAAGTTAAGTATATGCTCAAGTGTGTGTCTGGATTAGAACCAAAGACTCAGCACCTTGGAAAATTAAACAAAAAACAAAAAACAGAACAAACAAAAAAAACAAACCAAAGCAAACAACAACAAAAAACAACCAAACAAGCAAAAAGCAAACAAATAAACAAAAAGAAAGCAATACTGGCAAAGACAGGATTGTTGAGTTTATCCATAAGTCTTAAAACAAGGCTTATTTCATTTTGGATTGGAAAATCCACTCCTGCTCATTTCTGTGGTGGTGTAGAGACATATTGGTGGACCAGGTGTGGTTTATCTGACTACCAATTTTACTCTTTGGAAAAACCACCTCAACTGCATAAAAGCAGCTGCAACCATATGTATTGATTAACTGGTTGCATTACTGATACGTTACAGTCTCTACTATTTTGCCATTTCTAAATAAGAAAAAAAGACAAATTACCACTTTTGGTTTTTTCCCCACAGAAATCTGCCCTAAATCACAGTCCTATCCACTTTTGACAAGATCACATCTTAGTTGAGATTTAATACAACTTTCACCTTCCTGAAAGGCCTCCAAAGCCCCATATAAGGAGTGTTGGTAATAAACTTTGAAGTGCTCAGCTTTTAATGAGTATTAGTCTGAGACACCTGATGAACTTACTGTTATCAGCTGAGAATCTGTGTGCAAACTTTTAGAGGTTAAACTAAGCTGCTTCCTGCAATTAGAGCATGTCTGCAAATATGTATTGCAGCTCAGCTCACAATCCATGACTTGGTTGTTCCTTGGCTTCCTACATTTATAAACTGAAAATTTGCAACTTTCAAGTTGGAAGTAAATGGCCAAATCATCTAGGAACCTTACAAATTTCTTTATAGGTGATCTTTTTCTGAAGAATGAAAAAGTAATTACTTGTCTTTTTAAAATGAAAAAAAAAAAGAAGGGAGTATTTAAATATATTAAAAGGATAAAGCAGATTCCATATATGTGTTTTATGGTCTCTATTAGGTACCTCAGGATGAATGGGGAGGATACCCAGCTGGTGGGAAAGACGAAGAGATCCCCTGCAGAAGAATGAGAAGTGGGAGCTACATTAAGGCCATGGGAGATGAAGAAAGTGGAGACTCTGACACTAGCCCCAAGACATCACCAAAATTAACGGTTCGACCGGAGTCATTATTAAAATCCATTGGACAACGACCACTGGGAGATCATCCAAAGTAAGCTTTGCTATGCCATGTTATACACCTTTCCAAAAGCTGTTTTGACTTGGGAAATTTTTCTTTGGGTTTTACTGGCAGTGGTCAGCATCCATAATAAAAAATTATCAGTACTTAAAAAGGTAACTTGTGTGGCTTCATTTTAAATTAGCTACAGTTTCTTGTGATTACTGGATGAAAAACTTCCACCTTTGTCCATCCATGAAATAAAACTGTTACGTTTACTGAAGGAAATACATATATATTTTTGTCAAAAGTTCAAAATTCTGAACTTTTCTTCTCTAGGATTTTCTTATAAGTCTTTGTTATTTCTTTGCTTGCTCTGAAACAGAAAATACACCATTCTATACTAGACACAAAAGCAAATATATAGTAACCTGTATTTGGCATATTACACCTTCTTTATCAGTACAATGCTGTATCAGCTATACTGTATCATACTGGTTTAAACACATTGTGGAGGACTTTGTTCGACTGGGTTATTTGTCATGCATACTACCTACAATATGGCCTATTAAATAGCTAAAGCAAATCTTAAAACTACAGGGAAATATGTAGCTTTATATGTTTTCCAATAGATCTTTATTTTTATCTCCTTTTTATAATTTCAATATATCATTTTATAAGTGAACTGTAAGTATACTTATGAGAAGAGTTTCAAAGTAGTAGCCTGAGTTAAAATCTGTAGCTTCTATTAATGTAGCTAGGCATTTTTCATTACTTAGAAAATCGATCTTTTTACCTGGGACATAAACTGAAGAAATTAAGAGTGAAACCTTTGACCAAAGGTTGTTTATTGTTCTGTAGGTAATACCATGTATAGCATACCATATAGGATACACCTTTTCAAAAAATAAAATAAAACAAAACAAAAGCCTTAAGCAAAAATCCTTTGGCGTTAATTAAATTGAATTATTTAGCTTGCAATCTGCAAGAAAACCATGAACTTTCACTATTATAGAAGAGTTTACAACTTTATTGTATCATATAGCTTGGTCAGGCATATCTTAGGCTCAGTTTAGGTACAAAACCAAAGGCACCTGTACCATGAGCTGCTGTAAGATTTCTGAGGCAACATGAAACAAGATACACAAGTCTCTGCTCTCAATTGGCAATTAAAATACCGTATGGCCTCTCAAAGGTGACCGGAGACCTACGTTTATGCCACTGAGACAAATTCTGAATGTGAATCTGAAGGATTTGTTGGAATATTATTTCTGATGAGGAAACCTGGCCTATAACAAAAGTACTACTGGCCTGGGTACAGAAACCTGACCATGGACACTGAGAAGATTTTGGAGTGGTGCCTGGCAAGCATGTCCCCTGGGTCTATTAGTACTGTCCCACCCTGCCTGGGCACTGTTGTAGGCCAGGTATCATTCCCAGGGACAGTTTGGTTGCAGCCATCCCAATTTTGAAGGATATGTCTTATTTGTTCAAGTACCACAAATTAAAATCTTTTCTCAGAGACTGTTCTAACTTTCCAAGTACTTAGACCAATATGTTTTATGCTGTTCTTTGTTTCCAGCTTTGGTTGGACCACCCACACGGGAATCTGGGTAGCACCACAGATTTTCCAGTGAGTGGCAGGTCTTGGTTCCTGCCCTAGATCACTACAGCTTAGAAACAGGTCCAGACAGCAATTAAACATACATATTCAAGCAAGGAATATATTTCAAGGAAAAAGTATTCCTGATCTGTTAAATCCTGAGGGCAGATGGTTATTCATGGGTCAATACCAAATGTTCTGTCTTCTGTCAGTTTTCCATGTATTGCAAACACACCACTCAAAATATAATTGATTAAAACTGGAATGCAATGTTGATGCATGAACTGGGGTTGACAGCTGTGCCTGTTCATGGCCCCGGAGGATTTCATGGCATAGTTCCCACTAACCAGAGTTGGAAGAGGAGGAAGCATTTTGTAATACTGTGCAATATTAGTACGGGCTCTGTTGAGTATTTGTCACTATCGCTGCACTGGGAATAACTGAGCAGCCAATCTGCTGCTGACAGATATCTTTTAAGTCCTCAGTTTTTCCTTAAACTGCAGGACAGCACCTTGAATCTGCCAGCCTAACATACATGGGTTTTTCCAGTGAACTTCAAGCAGACATGTGACAACTATTCTGGTTCTTTTATGCCTTTCTTGCAAAACTCTGCAAATTTCAGCAATCCAAAGCAGACAGAAAATTTCTTGTCTCACAGAAATACAAAGTGCTGATCCTAAACCTGGGTTTTCACCACAACCCATCTCCTCCCAGTATATCTCTGTCTCCCTGTCACTGTGGTTACCTTCTATGTCTGGCAGATTTCTATGAAGGATGTAGCTATGGATAATGGTTACAGGGCCTTCCTTGCTCCTCCAGCGTGGCTCAGTAATCCCCACTGCATGCTGAGTACCACTGATCATGCTACTAAGCCAGAAGCCAAGGCTTTGAACAGCATTCCTGCATGTATAGCAGGACTGAATAGCATTTCTGGCGTGTGTTATGAGAAATTACATAATTCAAGATGTCAGCTGCATTATCTGGCTTTTTAGCTTGTTTACCCAGATGGAGGGAGCTAGTGCACAGAAATAAAATGGGGTTTTAATTCTCTTAGTCCTCCACTTGGGTGACAGAGTAGTTTAGAACTGGAGTCTGCCAGACCATCAGTAAACCTGTAATAAAAGCTGAATATTGATAGTTTTGGCAATATAAAAACGTGCATTGGCTGCGAAACAAATGTAGATAGATTTCATATTAATAAACCAAGTTTTCTATCGCTGTCCTGAATAAGATAAAACAAAAATTAGAACAGCCTTCACTTAACCTTCAACAGATGTTTGACATGTGTGCATGTTTCTCCTTTGAGTTTTATCAGGCATCTTTGCAAGATTTTTTTTCCCATTTAAAATCTGTTTCTGCTTAGACAAATGTAAGTGCTACTTTGTTGGTTTATGTTGCTCAAAGATTCAGCAAATTGAATGTTAAACGTTTATAAACAATAAAAATGTATATTTGTATCTGAATACATAACGTATAAATAGGTAAATGTAACTGACATAATACAAGAATTAAAATTCTGAAATAATTTCTTTTAAGTTGCTTTTGGAAAGGAGTATATTTTACTCCAAATGAAAAAAAAAAAGAAATGCAGTCTGCCACTGCTGGTTTTATACAGCTGACAGAAGCAGGTCATACGCTCAGCTGAGTGTATGACCACCACCTCTGTCAAACTAGGCTAGCACAGCCAGCAGGATCCCCAGCCTGCTTCCAGCCTAGGACATGACTCACCTCTGGATAGTGCACAGGATGTTTCAGGGACTAACTCTGTGGGATGCAGCCACCCTCTCCGTAGGATAAGAAATCTTAACCATACAGGTCAGTTGGCCAAAGGGTCAGGTAATGGACATGGCTTATTTCTGAGTATAGTTATAGCATAAGGGGCTCAATTTTTTCTGGATTTTTCAAAAATTAAATGTGCCTAAATATGTAGATTATTCACTGCAGATAAATGCATTTCAATTCTTTTTTTTTATGAATGCTGTTTCAAAAAAACTAAATAGTATGTTGCACTACTTAGTCCTATAACATCAAGCTGAAGACCAGTGTAATTTGTTGGTATTATTATGAAATTGCATTTGAGTGAAATATAATGCAATAAGGCTTGGTGGTGGAGACAGGACACATACCTGAATCTGCTTCCTTTCGACTTCTGCTTCCTTGGAATGGTGCCAGCAGTCCTATTTATTGTGGAAATTATCTTGGCTCCCACTAGTCCAGGAGAAATAATTTCGTTTGGTTAGGGGTTTGTTTTGTTTTGTTTTGTTTTGGTCGTTTGTCTTGTTTGGTTTGGTTGGTTTTTTTTTGAGGGGAGGGTTTTGTTTGGTTGGTTTTTTGGGGGGATTTGGGGAGGGGAGAGTTTTTGTTGGTTGGGTTTTTGGGGTTTTGGTTTTGGTTTTGGTTTTTTTGCACTATGATTGGAAAGCTACAAAATCTTTCCAGTGTCAGTTTTGGTATACTGTGAACAAATAGCATACCTAGTCTTCTAGAGGTGAAATGCTAGCCCCTTGTATTCAGTCCATTGTTTGCTGCTGTTCGGTGCTGTGCTTTCTAGTGGGGATGAAGTCAAACTGTATTGGAAGGCAGTTTGCAAAGGTAGGTTGTAGAAGGTAGGTCACATGCTGCTAGGTATTTTCATTTACAGTAAAGGTCAATACAACCAAACAGTTTGTGGAACTGATAGCTAAAACAAAGGTAATGTCTGTCCTAAATAAGTTTTGTGCAATCCCGGAAGACAGACTGACCCACGTGATTTGTTAGAGTATCCTTCTAACATAGTAAATGTCTTTTTTCCCTGCATTTATGACTAAACCAAGCAAAACTGAGATGGAAGCCTCAGAGACACTGAGATCCCTAAAGCAAAGCTGAAAAGAAACCAAGAATTTGGGTCTCTGCAATAGGAAAAGAATTCTATGACTAAAGATAATATTCTGGTTATTTGATGCTTCTCATTTTCAGGAAAAGAGTACTTAATATACCGATTATGTAAATGAACAGGATAACATTGTAGAAATAGCAAAATCCATTTTCAGTATCTCCATTTTGAAGTGTTGCAAAAGACTCTGAAAACCATCTAACCATTTCTTCAAAAGGGATAACAATAGCATTTAGCCCAAAGTAAATACACGCTATTTGAAGATCATACTGGTATCACTCACACAAATGAATAGCCGTGCTATGCTGAAGTTTTCCATTATGCTCTGAAGTGACTCACAGGAAACTAGATGCTGCAAACATGAAAATGAAATAAGTTAAGCTACAATAAAATAAATTCAGTGACAGAAATGTGAACTTCATTTTGCAAACCTCTAATGGCAGACTTTTCTGTGTCAGCTGGTAGTCCAGACACCTTAAGCTGATAGGTGGGCAGACAGAAAGACATGGGAGCAGATAGGTAGTACAAAAATTAGTGTTTCAATGGGGCAGGAAATCTTTCATAGCACAAATTATTTGGAGAACTACCACAGTACAGTACCACTGATACTTTGGTTTGTCTTGACTGTGTTCTCCACTTAACCCTCTGCCAGGTTGTGGCCCCTGTTTGGAATGCATGTCTTAAACTCTGAGTCACAGTCACAGAGAGAGATCAGTGCCTTCCTCAGGTGTTTAACGTCTTTGTGCTTTATGTTATTTCAGTCCATAGCTGAAGAGCACAGTGCATGTCCATATTTCAAGCACAGTCTGGTATCTTATTCAGTCTGGTATCTCAACAAACAAGACTTTATTCAGTATTTTAAGTTAATATGCTAAGTACAACGTTAAATGGTTGACATGTTTCCTGGGCTTTTGGTAAACCAGATCTAAATAACAACCTTTGACTGATCTCTCCCTTTTCAGAGTGAGAGATTGCATCTTTCCATGGCCATGCTAACTTACACTTACGTGGACTGTAATCCAAGGCATTTCCACATCTTCTGTTCTGCAGACGCTATAAATGGCAACAAAAATGTTGCCAAAGCACACAGCAAGGGAATTAAAACGTAACAAGAAGATCTGACAGCACTTAGTTGGCAGACCCCTTGGTTCAGCAGGAATCATGGAACAGCACAGACTCCTTCAAGACATGTGGAAAATCTCCATTAAAAAAAAAGTCTTTCCATTTGCAACCATTTGTGCTAACCATAACATGCTCACAACATGAGAAAGTGAAAGGTGAGCAAGAATTTTGGAAGCAGTGCATCAGACCAACACTTTGTCTTTTCATCCATTTTTTCCTGTGACAGTGCAGACACCATTATTATTTCAGTGACAAACAAATTTGTGGGTATTTCTCTTAGAGACATACCACTTGGTAAGTGCAAACAGAGGGCTGTGGTTAAGTGTGCTCAGGTCAAGGAGTGGGTGCGCTGCAAAACAAACTCGCAGCTTGAGAGTTTAAGCACAGCTTCCTTGCTAAAGAAATTAATGTCCTATTTCAATATTATCCATTTCTGTGCACCAGTGAAGCAAGCCTTTTTTAATTTTTAAGGTAAACTTCAATTTACCATTAAGTCTTCTTCTACATTTTAATTAGGAATGGTTTTGAAGCTGTTCCTGAGAAATATTTTCAATAGAAGAGATGAGGAAAATCACTAGAAAAGAAACCTTCATCTTTTATATGCTTTTTATTTATCTTTAGGTTTTTTCCCCTCAATCTTCTGACTCTAAAAAGCCTCATTACACACTTCATTAGTAGCTTTCTGAGGCCCTATAGTGTAGTAGCATCTACTCAGAGTCTCTGAGGGGTGAAATTGGAGATTTACTGAGGAGAGTTTGAGGGCTAATTACAAAGCCTTATCAACTAATAATGCAATCAGAGGGCCATGGGCACAGTGATAGTGTTCTCTGCTGCAGTCAATAAGATCTGGGTTAGATTAGTCCTCAGGGTTAAGAGGGAATGCTGATGAAGGGCAGACAGTCATCTCGTTACCTAGGAAGCATCTTTTATGGGGTCAGAAGACATCCCCATCCTTTCTTCCTTTGCAGAATAATAGGAAATGCTCTTAAGCAGTGTTAAGCATCTGGTTCTCTGAGAAGTAGCATAGTTTGAAATCCAGGGAGTCACTGAGCCCAGATCTCCTGCCTCACTGTAGTAAATACCAGCTTTATGTTGTAGGGCTGAAATATATTACCCTGGATTAGGGATGGAAAGGGGATTCTAAGGCTCTAAACAAAGTGCAGAGTCTTTTCAGGACTAAAGCAGGCTTTTCTCAGAAAGATGCAATTACTTGATGGATTGTGGTAAAAATACAGTAAGATTCAGGCCAATCTCACAAGCACAAATACTGACATCCAAAAGAAAATATGTTTCTGGTGTTTATTCATTTCTGCTTCCAACAAATATGTTAGCTTTCCTTTTAATTTGCGAAGGATCAAAAGCTGATTTTCTCATTTGTTTAGTTTTTAACAAAACTAAATGGAGCTATAAAGCATGTGTACAGAAACACTTCTTCAGGCAAGGATTTGAAAATTAAGATGTTTTTGGTTAAAAAAGGCAGAAATATTATATATATTTTAACTTTTTCTGATTGTACTCAATTTTTTTCTCCAGATATTATGTAGTGTTATTAATATCTTTGACTTCAGCATAAGAAGGTCACTTTTTTGTTTTAGACGTATTGGCTTTAATGGACCTACGCGTGTTTTTAAATTAAGCTCGCGCTTAGATGCTTTACTGAATCCTCATAGTCTGTAGTCTATATTTGTTCTGACCAATTATAACTTTTTTGCATGTGTACATGAATATGTCCTAAAAGCAAATAAGAGGGGAAAAAAAATGAAATAAGTTCCTGAAGAAAATTATGAATATTTCAATTTCATAAATGAATTTAGGAACATACATCAAATATTTGAGTTCTGCTTGTATCCTGGGATCCATTTGCTGAGCTGCTGCAGGATGCTTTAAATGCCTCTATGTTCTTGCCATAGCATCTGCCTGAATTTTGTTGATGCTGACCAGTTTGTTGCTTACTCTCCAGAGCAAACTCAAAATAGGATATTGGAACAAGACTTTTAGTATTAGCTATAGATTAGCTATATGTGCAAATCTGTCACCTTTTACAAACAAGAGTTCTCAGTTTTGATCTCCCACATCATACTTTTTTATTACATGAACATTTTGAGTGATTTGGAATACAGGCTTGGTTGAGCCCACATCCACTCTATCTTTGGAAGGAGTGATCAAACCACCAGACTGTTTAACTATTCTGATGATTTTGTCTCATTCTCTTCTGGTTCATGTTGTACCAAATCCCTAAACACTTACTGACGATAAGCGGTCTCTCCTACCAGTGATTAGTAGGCATTTCATAAGGATGGAAACAGCAGTCTCCACTGCTTCTCTAGCATATTCGTGTAATAAATCAAATGTTCAATATCTTTCAGGAACATTTTTTTTTAAAAGGTATGGGTCAATGATGAAATATATAAGCATGTTAACTGTTTAATTTGGCCCATATTCTCATATCTATCAATGATCAAAGAGAAGCTTCAAACTGGCAAAGATTAGGAATAAAATTCTTTGCTATGGAGAAATTCATGAGATTTATGTGCACTTTCAGTTTTTCAAAGAACCAGACTAAATGTGCTATTGCAAAGGGAGAATCAGACTTAATGTCTACACTCTGAGTTCTCCAATGGGCGGCACGCAGGCACATCTGGGCTCCTTTGCAGAGCTCTATTGACTCCAGCAGGGCTCCACAGAGATACAGTGTGACTCGCAGCTGCTACACAATGGCACTGCTAGCTAAGCTTTATCATTAGATTCTGGTCCATGAGTTATTTCATGTATCTAAAAAGACATAGTTAAGATAGATCCAGACAGAGAAATGAATATCCATTGAAATGTAAATCTCTCAATAAAATAGGTTTTGATAACTGCCGCTACCTTGATAAGCCTAATGCACCTCCCTTTTAGGCACCCAAGCTGAATTCTTTTACAAATTTTATCTTTTTGTTCCAGAAAGATACTTCTGAATTGCATATACTGATTTAAACGGAAGTGATTGTACTTTCTTTAATGTTCCCATTCAGTCTCAGATTTTTGGGCAAATGCAGGCATGATCATGAAAATAAAAAGGTATGATTTTAGAATATGACAATTCAAAAAATTAATTTGACGGAAAATGGCATTTCTTTATATTGGATGCTCCATGAATAAACCTGATAGACCCACTCAGAGTCAGAAGGTGACCTTCTTGCTGAAACTTTTAGAGGCCTGGGAAGATTTTCATTCATTTTTGGTACCTCCTTGACCCAGGATGCACTGGTGGCTGAACATTTGACAAGAGAAGAGGTACTGTGGGGATTGATCACTATTGTGAATGTGAGTAGATCAAGAAATGACCTTGGCAAGTGTATGACATTTGCTGCCTTGATGGTATCAAGATCATATTTTTTTCAGCAAAGGTATTAAGTTTATGACAAATTATTTTGTCAATCACTTACTAGAAAATATTACAGACAGGAAAAAAAAAATCAGTGTGGCAGAGATCCCTTTCTCAGGATTTATACACTCCATGCTCCCCCTAGGTTTCTCTTGGCTGTCAAGTATTACTGCTCAGGAATTTGAATTTGTAGGAAGAGGTTAGTGGGCTTCTCCTGCTGTACTCAGCACTGCCTCACTGCTGCCTCTTCCTTTATTCTTTATCTATTTCTTGTTGTTGAAATATGCAACATTTACTCTATAGCTGGGTGACATGTTATCCCAGCTATGCTATCAGACAAGCTATCAGATATACTGTCCCAGATAAGCACGTCATGCTATAGCTCAATTATTTGGTTATAATACAGTATTGTGTCCTCCCTGAACACACTCAGGCAACCTGCTCAGTATTGAAGGTGCTGTTGCAAATTTAGCTGTCTTCACTGGGAGCTCTAAAGCTTCACTTTTAGAGTAGAGGTTCTGAAGAGTTGCAAGGTCATTACAGGGAACTGACTTTTCCCCAAAAACTTCTCTAGGCTTTGAGCCTTTCTTTCAGCTAAGGCTAATTCTCATTATCCCATTCTTCCTAGCTGCCCTGAACTTCCTCTGAAGCCAATGGAAAACTGAAAGCAACCCTTGAGGGCAAAAAAGCTTTTCAGGGAGATCTATCCCTAAAGTCTTGTCTGGTTGGAAAAGCAAATGGGAAGAGAGCTGACATAGCAATTTAATTTTTCCTGTTAGTCTCACCCACTTCTTCCTTTTCCATAGTACCGAACTTTAGAGTCACATCCTTGATGTTAATATGTATTTGTTGAGTGGTCCTGGAGATGACCTGTCAAACCATCTCATTTGCACATGCTTCCCTTGCCCTTCTTCCGTGAATGGCTGAGATATAAAATCCTCTATGCTATTATAAAGCGTAAAAGAAAATTATTTTCTTTTGTCAAAGCAAAAGAGCTTTGATGTTTTGGAAATGAAGGTCAAGAATTTTTTTCCTGAGCTTTTAGATAGAGTGGATGTCATTAAAAAGTCAACATTTACCAAGGTCAGATGTTGATTGTGTTTTCTAGCATTGACAGCAACTTCCCTATACAACTCTGGCGTTTTGGTTCTGGGTCACAAATATGGCAAGATCATAATTTTCACCGTCCATTGACACATTTATCCTAGAAGAAAACTTGGAGACTCTATCTTAGACAGAAAAAATAATAATTTGGTTTTGTCAGGAAAATTTCAAAGTATTAATCAAATGAATGTAAAATTGCTTTTACAGCCTAATATATGTAACATTTCTTTTATTTTCCTCCAGTTCCATGAATCAATTAGCCTCCTCTCATAAATGAAAAATTATTTAACTATCAGGTAATGTCCAAACTCATTCATCAAAACTCAGCTGCTTGGAGTTACTATGGAATACTGGGCTTCTTTCCCTAAGAAATTATTGCTAGAGAAATTGTTGATTGTATTTAATGATAGCAATACCTCAGAAGGAACCAGAATGTGATTAATTAAATACTAGGTTGCTGAGCATTACTTAGCAAAAGAGACAGTTACTAGGAACCAGTTTGTATTAATTATTTTTAAAGTAGTTCATACAGTAATTAGTAATTTATAATTTAATTATATTCCTTCTATCTTTTCTTAATGTGGCTCGTATTTTAACGAAATCTCAAATGTCTCTTTCACAAACTGTTTATGAACTCAGAATCCTGGATTTTGTCACCTGATGATGACAAGCAGAAGGTCCAGGGGGGACGCAACTGTTTTGAAAAATACTAAAGTAACGATACCAAACAGATTACTGACAATACCAGACAGGTTAAAGGTCTCTCTGCCCATGTGAGACCCCACCTGGAGTAGTATGTCCAGGTCAGGAGTTTCCAGCACAAGAAAGAAATGGACCTCTTAGAGCAGGTCCATGGGAGGCCACCAAGATGATCAGGGGGCTGGAGCATGTCTACTATGAGGAGAGGCTGAGAGTGCTGGTGTTGTTCAGTCTAGAGAAGACTCCAAGGAGACCTTTTTGCAGACTTTCAGTACCTAAAGGGGGCTTAAAAAGAAGAAAGAGAGCAACTTTTTTCATGGGCAGATATTGATAGGACAAGGGGGAAATGGTTTTAAACTAAAGGAAGCGAGTTTAGCTTAGATGTTAGGAAGAAATTCTTGACTGTGGGGTGGTGAGGCACTAGAACAGGCTGCCCAGAGAAATTGTGAATCCCCCATCCCTGGCAGGATTCAAGGCCATGTTGGATGGGGCTTTGAGCAGTGTGGTTGAATGACTGGCATCCCTGCCCGTGGCAGGGGTATTGGAACTATGTGACCTTTAATGTCCCTTCCAACATAAGTCATTTTGTGATTCCATGATTAAGTAAAGCATACGCAAAGAATCAGAATGGCTCAAAGCAGGTGTCAGTCATCAGCCTGCTGCCTTTAGAGGAAGGGAAGTTTCGTTACATCCAGCAACTCCATGTAGATAGTGAGGTTCTACACCACCTCACCTAATCTATTATATTTGTCTTCATACCTATGGGAACTAAAAACTGCTGCTACAATTCTTGTTTTTATCATCTGAAACCAAATTAGACCCACTATCAGACAGCTATCTTAATCATAGAATCACTTTGACTGTAATGACTTAATTAACCTATGAGCACATGCCTGCAATAATCTCATACATTTTATTTCAGTTTTAGCAGTTATAGTTTCTACATAGTTTACCTCTCTCATGAAGTTACAGAGATATTCCATAGAAGGCACTGAATAAAGACAGGGAAAAAAATTGGGGTTTTTTCTCCAGGGAAATTCCTTAAGAAGTTGAAAAAATGCCTGCCTTGAACAAAGATGAGAAAACAAAACCCTTCCTTTTTTATGCTTCACCAGCTCTGTTGCTCTTCTTTTGGACATGCTCCAGCAAAATTTATTAGGAAAAATTTCTTCACTGAAAGGATTATTAGGCATTGGAACAGGCTGCCCAGGGACGTGGTTGAGTCACCATCCCTGGAGGTATTTAAAAGACATGTATATATGGCACTTGGGGACTTAGTGGTGGACTTGGTTAACAGTTGCATTTGATGATCTTAAAAGTCTTTTCTAAACTAAATGGTTCTGTGAGTCTAAGACAGGCTGTCTTAGAGGAGCAGCTAGCCCACCCACTGGGAGATACACCAAGGAAGCACAGCTATGTCTGTGTTGACCCTGAGATGGGAGAACATCTGGAAATGCTTGAGAACAGATCTCCCAAGTAGGGTCTCTAAATCCCATCTGCTCTTGCAGCTGATGATGTGGGGGAATACTGGCTCATCACCTGTCAGACATCAAAGGACATGGCCACACAGGGAGATGAATCTTAATACTATTTGCTTTTCTAGTCAAAGCCATGATAAAATATCTGGGTTTGCTCCCTGAATGCTCCTCAGGGATTGCATCCAGCCCAAACTCAGGTTGTGTCCACTTAATGAGGAATGCTGAGTCCTTCCTCAATCACCAACCTATGGTCATGCTCAATGTTTGATAAATATGGTCTGAGAAACAAGATCCTGGCTTGTGACTTATCTTACAATAGGAGTTGAACCTGGGGCTTTCTCATTCACAGAGTGGTCTGGTCCTTCCGGAGAGGAAGCTTTGTCCTTCACTGGGAAATTTCCAGCAGCCTGAGCGCTCATCACACACCGCTCCACCAGTTCAGCATGAAGTAACTGTGTGGCAAATATTAGACATTCAACAGGCACAAATCTGTCATTCCCAGAAACTGTTTTTGTGAAAGCTTCTGTAAATGTAAAAACTGCCTCTTTACCACAGGAAACCAAATATTTTCTGGGACATTAATTAATTTCTGCACTGATATCTAGAGAAAGTGTTGCATGAATTTTAAAATCAGTTTTACAGAGTTCTGTGAACTTTTGTGAACAATATTTTTGACTTTAGGGGTTTTTTTATTCAAAGTAAAGTATTGCACTTTTCTTAGGTTTATTTGTTTTCCTGGAATGATAGATAATCAATATACTTAAAGCAAAACATGAAGGCCAGCATACCTGTGGTGTGAAAGCATACTGAAAGGCACTCAGTGTGGTGTTAAGTCCCAGTTCTCCAAACTGTGGAGGAGATGTGTTGTCAGAAAACAATTTCTAGAGTTTTGTTCACTTGGTCTGACTACCTTATTAATTTATTTTTTTAGTTGAACATGGGATATTTTGATCTTTTGTAAAACTCTAACAATCCTTTGAAGATAAAAGATGTCTTGATGCCTAACACCCTGATGAAAACCAGATGACAAGTAGCAGATTTTATCTATGAAAAAAGATTTTTAGTTACTTTGCTTTATGCTTTAGCTCTGGTTCTTGTTCCTGTTGACATTGTCTTTTAGTAAAGTTCAATGTTAATAGCCAGGAGAATTGATGATGTTTAAATACAGCAAAGACTTAAAATTTCATATTGTCTTGGTAGCAGAACCACAGACAGATTCTCTGCTTGTGCTAAGGCGTTTGACTACAACAGATCTGTGATGCTTTATTTAGAGTAAGACTTGGACCCTGGGGAATGGGATTGTGAGTCTCATACAAATTACTGTCTTTAGTGTCCTAATTGATTCCATCTGTAGTCTTACACCCTTTCCTTTTTTCTTCCTCTTTCCTTTGTAGTCAGAGCTACCTTCAAACTGCAAGTGACGTGCCTGGGGGTCACAACCTGGATCCCTCTGCAAACTACAATTCCCCAAAGTTTCGCTCAAGGAATCAGAGCTATATGAGAGCAGTGAGCACGCTCAGTCAGGCCAGCTGTGTTAGTCAGGTGGGAAATTCTTGTTGTGACTTTTCTTGTAGGTTAACTGCAGATGTGAGAGTTGTTACTAGTGGATGGGTTTGGCTTTTCGTTTGTTTGGGTTTTTTTAAAGTTATATCAAGCTGAAGATGTGCATTGTCAAAATAATTTAGTTCCAAGGAATGTAACTCAGAATTTCAAGAAAAAGCTAAATACTAGAAACAAAATGATACTACCACACATAATATTTTCCATTTATTTATGGGTGTTTCATTTTCAGTCTGTCTTAAATATTTGTTAAGAAGATTCAGACTGAGAATAAGGAGCACACTCCTACAATGCTCATCCTCTGAAATTACCTACTGTGATTTCAGTAAATGTGGATTGCCAGATTCAGATACAGGCTGAAAAAATTATGCTCCAAAGGAGCAATGATTCATCTCTAAACTCAATCCCCCACTCTTTTGGGTTGAAGAATAAGTCCCATCAACTATTCTATGTATGGGTTCTTCTGAAAAGATATATTTTTTCTCTCTACTGGTTTTGTGTCAGTTAGTTAGTACTAACTCCTGTTACAGTGAGATCTGAATCAGACCTGAAGTGCAAGCAGCCTTGGGAAGTATATGCATGTTTTGTTCAGCAGAGGGCTTTACATAAAATTCCCAATGTTTCTAATGTTTATTGGTCCTGAGATTTCTTCCCTGTGTTGTTTCATGACAGGTGGGCCCTTCCCTCTTCTCAGATATGTTACTTAAGTTTCCTTTGACCATTTAGTGAGTCACCTAAGGGTATACATGCACAATGGTCACGTTAAAAGAGACATCTTTTTAAAGCAATTTTATATTCACTCACATTCAATTTGTATTGCATGGCTATTCAGGCCTGGATGCAATTCATCTAACTTGAGGCTTTTAACTGAGGCAACAACTAAAGCTTCCTCTGTAGTTAATGGAGTGAAAGACTTTCTTCCTGGACAAGGCACATCCAGAGTGGGCAGAGTGCCCTCTGGAAATGCCTGTCAGTATCCACTGACTCTAGAGAGCTGGGAGGGACTGGTCATGTGACTAATGCCCTTCAGTCAAATTCCTTAATTTATATGGGGTAATTCTAAGTATAATCTTGCACAAGACACATTGGAATTAGAAACAGTCAGCCATTTTCCAAACCTTTCATTACTTTTGTGAAACCTGTGAAACCTGTCCTCATCATTCTCATGCCTTGTTTTTTGTCATGCTGGTTTGGTTATTTTCTATTTTTATTACACTCTGGTTTTGAGAAAGTTTCATAATGATTAGATCCTGCATTCAAAGCAAGTGCTGTTGGCTGTCACCTAACAATGTTATCATATAGAACTATTCTGCCTCTTTGACCATGCCTCTGCACAGAGATGTTCACTGAGCTGTCCATAATGACTAATTGGTTTCAGCAGTGGTTAAAATTCTTCATTTCAATATGCATTGCCTGGACGACAAAAGATTTCATGTGCAGGTAGTTTGCTCAATTGGACAGATTAACTAAACCTGCTGGATGTAGTTCCTTACTTTTTCAGTTTTCATAACCCATGCAACTTTGTGTCAGCCACATACTTCCTACCTCATAGTTCAGCATTTCCAGACCAGTAATACATGCATTTATTAGATATTACACAAAGCAAATGTATTAAATACCAAGTTCTGAACCTTTGCTGTTTCCTGTTCTCTTTCCATGACACCATCATATTATTGTCCCATCTATATAATAGCAGTTTATTTTTATATCTTTTTGTTGTGAGATCCTTCTTTTTCACTCCTGACAAAGGAAAGAGTCAAGAAAGATGCTGAGTTCCATGGTTTATATTTTTAATTTAACTTTAAACCCTTTTATTTTTCTGTTCTCAATGACCTTAGTTTGAAAGAAGTGGTTAAGACTTACAGTGTTTATGGACTAAATTATCATAAATTTCCTTATCAACAATATTGCAAAATAGTTCAGAGTAAAATTTTGCATTAGTCTACTTACTTTTATTAAAAGCAAATTTTAGGAAGGGTAATGTAATTCCTTTCAGAAGAGTTTTAGTAGCCAAAACATCTTACTCAAAATTAAAATATCAGTTATTCATAATCATCAGAACTTCTGTATAAAATTTCCATTTACTTAACCAAAATCCTAAACTGACTCTCTTACCATAATGAATAAAGCACTAGGAGCACTTAGCAGCTGTATAGGAAAATTAATATCAACTGGATGTGCCATTTAATGATGCTATAAATTGAACTTGTAAAAACAGTCATTCTGATTTTTCACACTCTCTTTTTAAAAAAAGAATATTTTCAGAAATATGCATTTGCCTGTCCAGTGTTAACTTCCTGTCTGATTTTGGATAAACATAATTATTCAGATAATCATACTAAATTATTCAGATACATTTGCAAGTAGTTAGAACTGACTTCAGTGAACCTATTAAAAATACTGTAAGTAGAATTCAGGCATTAATCCTCAAAACTGCAACCCACAGTTCCCTATTGAGAGGTTCCATAAGCCTGGCCAGCCTGTCTGAGCTCTTTATTATGAAAATTGCCTAAAAATGTAGTGTTGCATCATGCCCAACCTGCGAGGCAGGGTCAGGAGGTGGATGCTGCGTGCTGCCCGAGCGGTGGGGGCTGCTGGGCAGGCTCAGCTGGGGTGCTCTGGCAGGCAGGGTTCCTCAGCATGCTTGGTGGCACAAGCATCAGACTTTAAATAATGCTGCTGAACAAAAGGTTTTTCCATCGTAGTTGAATGGCTAACCCACTTCACCAGGGAATGAGTTTGGTTTAGAGCCCTTCTCAGCTAAATGTGGTCCAAGCAGTACTTTCTCATCTGACCACTTTTCATTCGGTTTCAGACAATGGTTATTCTTTCACATGCTTCACTGGACACAGCTCTAGATACAGTATTTCTCAAACCTTTCAGAAGCAAACCTTTCATAAACATATATATATATATATATATATACTTCCTTGAGCCTCTTTATAGTGAGAGGAAGATAACCTGCCACACAGGTAGTAACTTTGCTGATAAGTGAGGAGCCCAAGCAATCCACCTTCATCTTTTGAGGCTAATATCAGCATATTTGGGGTCAGTTCTCCTGTCCTGGCAGATCATAGATTTTTATCAGCACACAGTATTCTTGTTGGTTACCTTTAAATCATGTATTTACAATCCTCTGGCTATGCCAAAATATATTAAATGTAAAATGAATGTATGGCATGTGTGATGCACTTAATATATACATGTAAACAACTGATATACGTTAAACAATGTGAATGTGATCAGAAGGGATTACTAAGTTTTAACTATTTGCTAAAACAGTTCTTCATCAATGTACAGGTGTCCATTTGAGATGTTGAGGCCGTGATGATCACAAAAAAGCAAGTCAAAAATCAAATGCATTGTTGTTGTTTATTCAGATGAGTGAAGCAGAGGTTAATGGGCAATTTGAATCGGTGTGTGAATCAGTGTTTAGTGAAGTTGAAGCTCAGGCAATGGATGCCCTTGACCTCCCTGGATGTTTCCGAACAAGAAGCCACAGTTACTTGCGTGCCATTCAGGCAGGCTATTCCCAAGATGATGAATGTATTCCTGCGCTGACATCTTCCAACATCACCTCAACTATCAGGTCAACCACAGGTAAGCAAATCTACACTGAGCTTTCCACTGTTCTGCATGTAAGAATATGTCATCTTGTTTTCTAAAAGGTTGTTTGACACTGTCAACAATTTCTCTGTGTAGTGATAGTGTTTGATACCCATATTCTTAAGATTCTAATACTATACCACTGTGGCTACATCTTGGAATAAGCACCTTCCAGGAAGAATCCTGCATGCATGATATAATGAACCTGGATTTTTGACCTCCATTCCCCACACATACAGTTATCTAGGTGCAAATACAAAAATACAAGTGCAAATAGTATCATTTAGATATTGTTAGACATGTCTGTGGTCAAGTAGTCGATCTTCTAAATGAGAGCAGTTGCACTAATTTTAATTTAGATCCTTAAAGTATCAAGAGAAAAGGAGAAGCAAGATTAAAAATATTTGGTCTAAACATTTAATAGTGACTAATTTAAAAGGGAATTAATTGCTTTTAGTCAAGGCGTAACCAGTTGTATCAATACACGGAATTGTAAACATTATGGCAAGTTTCACACATCTGCCATTCAGTAACAATTCACATTCATTGTTATAACACTGTTAAGATCTTTTAAGATTCTTTTGGCAACTTCTTTTCTCCTCATAGTTGCTTAGCAAAGATGGTAACTTTATTCATTTTAGAATATTAGCATGTATTGGTAGAGAAAAGATTGCATAGAAAGTAGTTAAATAATTAAAATTAAATCTATAGGAAATATGTATTCTTTGTTAAGTGATGCAAATTCACTTTTATGTTTTCAAATATGTTAATGTCAGTTCCTAATTAATACTGTCCTTTCCACATGTTATTAAATTGCAGTGCAGGCTACCCATCTACAAAAGGTAAAAATGAGCTCAAAATGTAACACATAAGAATATAAAAATACTTTTTAAATTATTTGTTTGACATATCTGTTGTATAACAGAAAAGTGGGAGCTTAGAAAGGAAGTAAGCTGCAGTTGAATAGCATACATTTGCATTCCAGAAGTAGCATAAAATGTTATTTTATCTTAAGCATAGTATTTTAATTGCTATATATAACTTTGTGTAAAACTAGAAATTGTGGACTACAGTGCCCCCTCTAGGGATGTTTGTGTCCTTTGATTAATAGAAATGCTATCATGATACAAAATGAGATTTTATTGCTACCCTGCAGACTAATTTTCATCTTTGGCATATAGTACACTGTGTGATCATTATGAAGACACCTTCCATGGCAAAAGACACTAATAGATACTTATTTTGGTGTCTGACTTCAGACTGAATTGAAGTAGTTTCAGAATTACTTTCAGAATTACCAAACCAAGTGGATTGGTTTTAACCTAAGCTGTCTTCAGTTTATATACTAGATAAGCCCGAAATTCTCACTGAAAGGAATTTATTTTATTTACTCTGGAATGACAAAGCTGAATAAGAGAATATGTTTGGGAAAGTACAGGATTAGGCAGTAAGTATATTTGGATCACAGTGTTTTCATACTTTTGGATTGATTAGCAGGCTGCTGCTTAAATACTGTGGTTTTGAAAACTTTTAACTTTCATTTTGCACATAGCTTCTCCCTCATCTCAGAAATTATTTATCTGATAATTTTCTTGCCCATATATGTAATTACTCTTCTTCATTGTGGTGAGGTGATATTGACATTCTAGAGAAAAAAGATTATTTGAGGTTTTTTCCTGATCCAGAAGTGTTTCCAGGCTTGTGGACTATATACAGGCCTGAGTGTGGTTCTGTATTCAATATATCATCTCTGTACCACTAAGCAAGTTTGTCCTCAGGTTCTATATAAGGTAAATATTCAAATTAGAAATAATTTTCTGTTTTACAAAAGAGTCAGGATTAGTTAATTCACTTTTAATCAGATATTTCAGTTGCCAAAGAAGTTCTTCTTTTTAAAACTCTAGGGGTAATTCTTCCATTTTTCTCTCTTCAACCCCAGTGAGTTTGGAGGGAGATAGTTCATTTCCTGTCGTTGCTGTAATTCAAAAAATGCCTTACTTCTTCCTCCATCTCTGAAAATTGTAAAAGAAACAGTTGCCTGAAATGTGAAAATGGTGTTGGCAGATACTTGGCATTGTATGAGCTTCATTCAAATAAATGTCAAAGAGGTTAGAGTTTCACATCAGCCTTCAGTTCCAATTCAGTCTTTTGAATTCTTAGGAAAATTGTATTACATTAATTCCTTTTTTGCCTCTGATGTAATAAACTCTTCTTGGCAGAGAAACTAAAGTAATTTCTTAGAAAATTAACAGGCTTTTCAATGTAATTATTAAGTGCAAAATTTAGTGATATAGGTCATGACTGCCTCTTATCATTGTTGTGAAGCAATTAAATCATAACACACGCTTAGCTGAAAATTAATTTATGTAACTAAAATTAATTTACGTAACTAAAAATGTAAACCTAAAATAAAACCCATAGTATTTGATCTATGAATTCAATTACAATAGTATAGAGTATATATTTACAGCATGCAGTCTCCTAAAATATTGCTAGATGCATTAACAGCTTTCAAGAAGGTAGAAAGGTTGCAACTATAATGACTATTACGTGGGACATTATTGATGGACTTTGCTAACAGGGTTTTCCAATAGGTGGGAAAAGAGCTACCAGTATGTAGCTGCTCTTAACTGCATTCAGCTTCACAGAGAAAAGCCCAATGGTTCATTGCTAATATCTGTAGTAATGAAGAACATATAACTTTTGAACAGATCCACATAGTTTAATCATTTGTGGAACCAGTCTTCACCGCTGAAGGTGACTGTGTAACAAGGCATAGGGCACTCCTTGTTGCCCCAGGTGAAAATGAATAAGACAAGTAAAGGAAGCAGCCACATTGCTGGCACAGGGAAAACTAGACCTGGGCTCTGTGTGACCCTTGCTGAGACTCATGTTTCATTGTGGTTAGGGCATTTCCAGCCATCGTGTTTCATTTTGTGAAGAGATAATGAACCCGGTAAAAAATACTTGATGTTAAAAGCCCTGAGTGACAGCATATGCTTTCTGTCTCTGAACTGTATCCAGTAGCAGCTGTCAGATGCACAGCTGAGAAAATACAGCTCCAGCTGCTGCTGCCTCCCACCTCGTCCCTCCATCACAGACAACATGTAATTTCCTGAATGGAAAGACACAGAGTGCAGTAGTCATCCTAAGTGCTACTGCCTTACAGCTCTGCTACTCCTACAAGCAATGCTTCACTTTTCAGGAAGAGTTCATAAAAAATGGGTCACTTTCCCAGGTAATACTGGTTCCCTATTGTCTAACCATGTCTGCACGTATATTCACTACGCTGTCAACTTGGCAAGCTCCTTCCCAGTAACACCTGGGGAGCGTGGCAGAATGCTGTGGGAAGGTGCACAACCTCCCTGAGGTATTGGATCTGTGTCACCACCAGTTCAGCCTGCAGTGAGCCCTGGCTGTATAGTCCTGCTGGGAAACAGAGTGCAGTAGGCTGGGAGCAGTGCTGCAGTAGCACGTTATCTCACTTGCAAAACCTGGGTTCTCTTACAGAAAAGTCATTCAAATACCCTTCAAATACCCTTCTGCAACACTGGACTACACTATATATCCTATATATACTATACTATGAAAACAACCAACGAGGACACCTGGAAGATATTAACCACTCTCCTTTGTTTCCTGTTTGTCTGAGAAGATCAACTTATTTTTGTTACAAGTTCTATATGTAGAGAGAGCCCTTTATATTACTGACTCCATGTTATAGAATATTTCAGGATGTTTCCTCATATGTTTTTTAGTTTGGTTTTACCGTGAATGCAGAAATACTTTCTGAATTGCAATGGTACCAGAGGCAGCAGTTAGGATGGTCTCTTGTGAAGCAGGTGAACATGTTAAAATCCCTTCTCTGACAGAGAGAGTTACTCAGTATTTGTACCTTTGGCTAACTCAAACAAGTTATTGTCTGTTCTGAGGTGGGGGGCACACATAGTTTCTCCTGATGGCATTATTGTACCTTGTATGAAACATTTTCACCTTTACCTGACAGAAACACTGCCACTCTAGGCTGCTGCTCAGGATGCTCACCTATCAGGTGGGGTATCTTCTCAATGTATATTGCTTTTGTATGCAAATTGAAACAGCTAAGCCAGAAATACTAAATATGCAATTCAGTCAGATGTACAAAGTCCTTCTCCAACAATAAGCACAGACTGAGTAGCCTCAGTTAAGTTCTTTGGTTTTTAGGCTGATGAATAAAAGACAGAATCATTTTCAGTTTCTTAAAACTACTTCACATTTTCCTCTAAACAATTTTTTTTGGCTACAGCACTGGTTTTTGATGACTGGATTAATGACAAAAAAATACAACTACCTGTGAACTTCAGCACAATGGGAACGGGGTCAGGGTACATAAAGGTATCCTGGATTTCTGTCCTATGTTAAATGTCCAAGGTCACTTCTCCCACTTCAGGATTTCCAGCTAATCTTGAGAGAAACTTAGCATGAAGCACTGCTAAATTCAGGGAACATAGTTACTAGCCTTAAATGGCCAGTATACTGCATCACAATTTTTAATTTCTCTAAAAAATGTAGCATAATGAAAATCTGTCAGATGTTTTCCAACCATAAGGATTCTATCAGTTGTGCATGCACCCCCTTTTTTCTGATTCATAGTAGGTAGCTCAGTTAAGCTCATGCTTGCTAAAGAGTTCACCGAAGAAGATGAGAAGCAGGGAACTGTCTTTTGGCCACTTTTCTCAATCAGTTGGACTCCGCTTGGCAATGAGCAAACTTCAGAGAATTCCACATTTACTGAACTATTGAGCACTAATTCCAAAACCAATTAATTCAAACAAGGTCACATTGGATGAGGGAGTTTTCAATTAGAGCTCATACAATTACTCAGGATGCCTGAGGAATTGCAGGTTCCCCTTCTCCTGACTTAAATCTATTTTCAGCTTTCCATTTTTCAAATAAAGGGCTACGTAGGGTGAATTTTTACAGCACATGTTTGATATTTAGCCATAAAACTCTCATTGCCAGTAAATAGATTGCACAGTCAAGTACTTACAGACATAAAGGCATGAGAATTTGATATTTTACAGAGAAATTGTACTGCTCCATAGCGCAGCTGCCCCTGCAGACCTTAAAAGGGCCGATTCACTGGTTGCTATCTGAACAGCAATGAAAGTAGTTATTCTTGTTTTAGTTTTTGTTGGTTTGCCTTTTCTTTTTTTTTTTTTTGCAAGATATGAAGATAGCAAAGGCAGACAAAAGTCATGGTGCTACTACATATGACACCCCTTCCATGAGAAAAGCATAAGAGGTGGGAACTGCTCAGCCTGGAGAAGAGAAGGCTCAGAAGGAATTTTATAAATGTATCTAAATATAAAAATTGGGAAAAAATGCTCTTCAGTTCCTAAAAGAAAAAATGTTTATGATCAATAAATGTGTGGTTTTCTTTTGTTTCCTCAAGTATGAGATACTTCATCCAGGTGGCTATTTGGGTCTTCTTAATCCAATGCACTATGACTAGGAAAATCCAGCCAAATGGAGAAATATGTATGCATGAAGTAACATCTCCACAATTTCTGTTCTCTCTATAGAAAAAAATGCTGAGTCTTAGAGGGGTTTTCTGGTATCCATTGCTAAGTAATAGCTGGCAGAGGAATCCACAACAGATTTGTTTAAAACCACAAAGCCTTGAGTCCAAATAAGATATAGAAGGCTCTGTTCTCAATTATAATTGGCCTATTGACTTTGTTCAATTATTTTTGGGGCTCCGTGGAATTATCTGACACTCTAACTCTCTGCAGGAAACACACCATATATCTCTGTGAGCACTTGGGCATCCTGAGTTAATATTTTGATGCTGTGCCAACTTATGTGCCTATACTGTGAGAATAAATCATATACTGACAAACGATAAGCCCAGTCCTACACTTGGATACGCTACATCATTTTCATTGCTCTGGGTGTATCTGGGGGGCATAATTAGTTTTTAATTCTTTTAAACGTGTTGAAGTTCTGCTGCTATGTGGACACTGTTGTTCAATAGCAGCTCTACATGGTGGAAATGGCCCACGGGGTCACTGGGATGAAGGTGACACAAACACTTTGGTTCAAGGAGTTCAACAGAGGATGGCTAGGGGCCATCACAACTGTTCATAAGCCTGGGATTCCCTGAGATGGAGTAAGACTGTGCTAATTGGGGCTGCCTGGCCTCTTCAGGCTGATGAGGCATGAAAACAGTTGGAGCAGTAGCCAGGAGCTTTTCATAATTTTCATTCTCCCTGGTACAGATTATCTTCAGACACAAAGATAAAAAATGAAGCCACTGACTTCCATCTATGATTAGTTTAAAAAATGTGTAATGAGTGTTTTTCCTTTGCTCCTGCTGTTCTGTTCTTGATATAATTCGTCCATAACTCATTGGATTTGCCAGACAGCTGGTTCTTTCTTTATTAAAAAGGACATCCATAGTGCCTCCCCTGGCAGAATTTGGCTTCAAAGCTATTCTGTTCGTGGAGTTTTCTCAACTTCATTTTCTGTATGGTATTATATGGGAAAAAAAGAAAAATAAATTATAAGAAAAAAAAACATGCAAGGAAGGTGATTCACTGCTCAGTGTTTGAAGCCTTCCTGACAAGGTGGAAGCTAACCGTGGCAGATGTAAATTTCAGACCAGCTATTTAGCCTGAGGTTAACAAAGGGATTTATCCTCTGGTGAGTCTGTGAATCTGGGGGAAGCTCACAGGGTAGGAGAGCCTGGAAGCATCACCATGCTTCCTTGTAGTGAAAATGAAGGCAGGACCTCTCTCCTGCTAGAGCTTCTCCTTCTGGGTTCTTCCATGAATGAAAATAACCTTCTCAGAAGCTCTGCATGTATTCGATCCTGGTTTTTTGTTGCAGGCATATGTCAGAAGCCATAATAAATTATATGTGCACTGGAACTACAATGCTTGCTGTGCTGGGTATACAGGCATGTCAGGAAATTTATTCAGATCAAGGTCTACTCTAGAAAGGCAACTGATAAACGTCATACTTAAAATGTTCTTGAAATACTTTTTTCCAGGAGATCAGAGAAAATAAAGATACTGGTGACATTCTTAAACCAGACAGAATTAGTCTTTGACTACACAGGTTAGTTGAATGGTGTGGGGTTTGCCTCCAGATCAAGGGAACTAGACGTAGAAGCTTTTGTGCAATGTAGTTGTCTCAGTTCCCATGACAACAAACTCTGATTAGTTCAAAGACAATTGGCTGGTACCATTGGAGACATCCACACAAGACCTAAAAGGGAACTGCATCATTCTGGACAAGAGGCAGTGGGCTAGGCAAAAAGGCCCAGGATCTCTGAAAAGGTATTAGTTACCTATGTTTTGGTGAGTTTGACTCAGACTGAATACAGTGTATGAATCTTATTATGCACCCACAGAGAATCAACAAACCCCAACCTACATTGTGGAGTCTTATGGTCACCTAGTAGTGGCATGATACTTACCAACAAAGCCTGTACTCACTGTAAGACCAAGGTTCAGTCTCAGTTTATAGTCCATTAAAATATACACACTGGAAACCCCAAATACCAGAGCAGTCCAAGCAGCTCACTACTACTCCTCAAGGGCAACTAGAGGGCATCCAGGGTTAGGGAAGACACTGAGTTTGAACAGACTAACCTATCACTTGGCTTTCTGAGACTGAAAACACATTATCAAGGACATATCAATGAGTCATGATTTTTGTACACATTTCTTTACCTTTGGGAATATTCCTGTGTCCAGAAAAACACATATATTTCCATGATCTGTCTCCTTCCTACAATTAAAAAAATTTTACAAATTTCAGTCTTAAAAATTCATCTCATGAATGATACATCATGCATATATCTAAAATGTAGCTGTCAAAGGCAGCCACATTATTATCCTATTTTAACCAATAGAACTGGTATCTATCACAAAAAAAGTGATCGTCTGGACATACCTATTTCTCTCTCTTGCCTATAAAAATAGTCTACAATTACAGGATTGTATAGCTAGCTAACTTTCATAAATCTGAAGCAAAAGTCAAACCTATTCAAATTGCATTATAGGGTGAAAACAGAGGTTAAGTCCTGGTCCCACTGAAAACAGGGATAACTGAGAGAGCCATGCTCTGACTTAGAGAGCTGAGAGATCAAAACCCAGCAGTGTCATTTTCCTCACCTAAATAGAGGGCTGGAAGCTTGCAAGTAGCTTTCTTAGCACTGGTTTTGACACTGATACCAACTCTGTCAGCTTCCTGGGTAAAATGATTATGATTTGACAAAAATGTGCACTCTCAGATTGTGTCCATACTTGTAGCTCTCTGTGGATTAAATTAATTATTTAAAGGTATTAAATTATCTCTAGTCAAAATATTTTGTAATCACTTAAGTTCTTTAATGTCAGATTATTATCATAGTGTAGTGTTAAAATTATGCAACGTTTCCTTGAGGGTAAATGAGCAAATTGTTTTTCTCATCCTATTCAGCATAGAATTCCTTACTGTAAGTTAAATAAAATTACAAGCTATACAAAGTTACTGTAAGAAAGAAAATAGAAAATATAAAACCAAAACCAATTATAAGCCTACATAATATGTTCGTGATGGAGTTTAGGAGGCTGATGGAAATTATTGAATTGAATGAGAAAAGTATGTGGGAGTTCAAGAGGAAATTCTACTGAAAACCATTTTCAAATTTTCTATTCTATTTCAATGTGGAAAGAGTAGCACAACAAGAATGATCTTTAGTTTCAGGAACTCTTTTTTTCTCTTTTTCTCCTACTGTTTTGATGATGTGACAAATGCAATCTATATTCCTGAAAAGCTGCACACACATTCTGAAAATTAAATATACTTAAAGGAACATTTTTCCTTCCTGCAATTGAAAAACTGAGATGGTGTTTTTTCATGCAGTATTTTAGAGGCACACAGGAACTGTTTAGAAGAGCAATACAGCTGTCAGCACTTTGCTATGCCATCTACAGGATGCTGGTTAGGCTATAATTTCTTGCTAATTAGCTGATCTAAAATAGAACCCTTTGTAACCAGTCCATTAGCAATCTATGAGGCTTGTGTTGCCCACATCTCTTTTAATTTTGGCAAAGGCCTACAGTTTCTGATCTTGATGTCTTGTTTGATTTGCATTTCTGTTTTGAGACTAACATTAATTACACTGTCAAAACAGATTTTATCATTTATGTAACATGGAGCTGCCTACAGACCTAAGTTTCCTCAATATGGAGGTAACATCTTGCACACTGAGTAACTTGGTTACAAGAATTCCTTTTATATGTTTCTTCTCCTGAGAGACTGTTCTGTGTACTTAGGCTCCAGATTTTTCCAAATTTAGTGGTCACATTTCCACTTAATTGTTAGTTTCCTGTACAAAATCAGATAGATGTGCTTAATCAGATAGAACTTCAGCCTAAAGGGATCTACTCTGAACATTGAGACTAACCTGATACATGCACAGATTTATTTTTATTAAAAAAACAAAACAAAACAACAACAAAAAAAACCCCAACCAACCAACCAAACAAACAAAAAAAACAAACACCAACTTTGCTGTTAAAAAATAATTTTTTGCTTTACCCCAGTAAATTCTAATTGAGGTCACGTGTCACACTAATGGCTTCAGTCTTTTTTCACAGGTGCTATATAGATTCTGTTTAGCAGAGAGATATCAAAAAACAGATGCCACTCGTAAAATAGTTTTTATATGGCATTTGTTTGACAGCAGTGTTTCAGTGATATGCTATTTTGAAAAATTCTTTTAAAAAGTTTCATATAAGAAGCACAATTCTTGTCTGTGTAAACCATATGTTAATATAATGGCCTCTATCCTGAGCTGTGTGAATTGGTCTGATTCCACTGACTTCAATATCTTCATCTAACAGCATGGTCTAGTCCAGTGCCTAAAACTGTGCAGCTAATTAAAAAACTACAGAAATACAGAGGAGTGGCTTTTTATATCTCTGTGAAGCTACAAAGGTTCCTTGGGCCAACCTGGTACTGGCTGCTATGTGGTAACTTCAGCAGAAAGGATCAAGGATCAGAAAATTAGGTTTCAATCATTAATTCAGGTAAATTCCACTCAGGTTTACTTTACTAGCCAGCTCACAGGGGATGTGGAGCAGAGGAGATGAAGCTCCCACCTTTTCAGTGAACACAGGGAACAAAAGACTGGAGTGATTATGTCTCAGTGCAGACCTGTTCTGTCACAGGGACACAGCTTTTGGCTGGACTTTATCTCACCCCTTTAGGCATTTCATAGAACCATCGAATTGTTAAGGTTGGATAAGGCCCCCAAGGTCATTGAACTCCAACCTTTGACTGAACAGCACCATGTCAGCTAAATCATATCATCAAGTGCCAGGCCCTGCTGTTTCTTGAACACTTCCAGGGATGGTGACTTTCAAAATTAGATGTCCTGGTCTGAGCTGGTTGTCCTTTATTCTCCTTATGGCTGACAGAGAAAAGCATAGGATGATTCATTTCCTGATAAAATAAGCATCTAAGATGGGCGAGAATTGCCCCCAGAATTGCTTATTTTTCTCACAGTAATTCTAAAAGAGATCAGACAACTAACTTAGACCAGGATGACTGGTTTTCTTCAGTGACTAATGTGAGCTGAGATGGATTCCCATGTATAGTTCTCAAAAACTGTCTTGAAGGTATGATGTAATTCACTGTTCCTAAAAGACCTTACTTAAAATACTGGCACAGGATAAATGCAGCATTTTGCCCCCATGGACTATGGCAACATGAGACCACCAATTAACATCTGATTTAGGATGTGATATTATGTTACCCTAAATATCCAGGTTTACCTAATCATAAGACATGTAAAATGATCCAACAGGAAAAAAAGGTTATAAATACCTACTACCCAGACAATGCTTTGGGTTATGTGGTTTAAATAAAATGCAGCCCATCATATAAACTGTGCTGGTAAAACTCATCTGGGTATAAACAGTCTTTCCAAGGAAATATCTCATAAAAATTTCACTCTGAATATAGCACTGTTTCTTATTGCTTAATCTGATAAGGAAGAAACAGGGTCTTTTCATGGATATCCAAGCTCAAGAGTTTCTACTGTGAAACTGTCTGGTTGCTTTACTGACTAGTATTCATTGTGAAGGGATGAATGAGAAAAAGGAATTAGCAGGAAGATAGGTAAATAACTAAAGTATCTCTCTGATTATGTTAGAGAGAAAATTATTCAAAATTCAATTAGAAGAATTATCTTAATTAAAGCCAAAATTATCTCTTGAATTTCAAGCACAGTATGACATTGGTAAGTTTTAATGACTACTTTTGCAAGGTTTGAATATCCTTACAAATAAAAAAACCCAAAACCCTGCCCTCAGTTACCTTATAAATGGAGAAACTCTTGAACATGGAAAGCCCTCAGAAATTACAGGATCTTTCACTACCAGAGCATCAAGCAAAGGTGTCAGCCTATCCAGGGAGCAGCAAAGAAAAGGGCTGGAGAACCCTGGACTGTATATGATGCTTCCCTCACCTGCCCTACACTGACACACAGCCAATGTTTCAACTAAATGAAAAGTGTGTTTGAGAAGTACTCTGAGGGACTTGCATTTACGTTCAGTTAGCAATGCCTAGGGTCAGGTAATGGAGCAAACCATGCTTTTTTTAGTGTGCAGCCTGAGCACAAACTGCTCCGGCATTGAAAAGAGGACATAGGCCCCAATCACCAGCGTAGGTCTTTGAGGTAGCCACTGATGGCCCACACTGAAAATGGCAGGCTTGGATCCAAACAGACTGATTTACCTTAAGGTTTTCCCTTTCATTCTAATAGATACTTTTTCTTAATTAAATACTGGAGGCTACACATGTCAAAGTTAAGCATTTCTAAATCTTACTGTTATGACTCAACTTTTAAGTTTTACTGATTCAAGAAGGAAACCCCTTGCTAACATTTCAGAATTTGACTATGAGGAAAGCAGATTTCATTTGTACGATTAAACTGGCCTGTTTGACACTACTGTCTCCTTTTAATAGTGTTTGGCATTGAAGACCAGTGTAAATGGAAGTTATAAAGAGATATATAAAGCGATGTGTCCCAACACCCTCTCTTTTAAATAGGGACTTGTATTTTTGTTTTGGCATCCTTGGTTTAGTTGAAAAATCATCAAACAATGAATTCTTTTTGTGAGAAATAAACTCTTTTAGTGTCTGACATTTTTTTTCTCCAAAGTCACTTTTGATTTCTTAATGGTCTTTTAATGTTCATCATTCTTTGTTTTGAGAAGTAACTGTTATGCATCCATACATGCATTTTTATTTTAAGAGTAACTCAGAGGTTGTAATGACCATGATGGAGCACAGTGAAGAGATTTCAGGACATTTCAAGGACAGTCATGGCAGCTGGGAGTTTCAAAGCTGTTGGCTAGAACAGTATACACCATGGTCAAAAGACTATCCCAATAACTGAGTATTCTTTTGATAGAGTTAGATTTGATCATGGCCCTTCGTTATGAGAAGGTCTCCTATTCCTCTCTGAAGGACTGGCATTCACCTTCCCTGTGCAAAGCAGAAGATCTAGGGCCATTGTGTTTCACTTCGTGCTGGGGTTGTTCAGGGAAGTCCTGTCTGCCTGCAGCAACGTGCCCCTGGGAGCTGTGCCTCCAGGGCAGCTCCACACTCCCTGCAGAGTAATTATCCTCTTTCTGAATAAGCCTCCTTACAAAACAGAAAATTCAGTTTACTCCTGCCATGTGTCATAAGGGACAACCATTTCCTTTAATTGATGGTGCTTTCATGTAAATTCATCATCCAGTTAACTTTGTGATCTCAGCCCAAATAATGTTATTTTGACTAAGTGGTTAATGGTCATATTGATTTGTAAAATCCCCTCAGGTAATTCTGTCTTGCAAATGGACCAACAGCGGTGATTTATTAAAAGGCTGCCTTTTGAGAGGTGTTCTGAATGTAACCTACGGCCACTGCTATTTCCTCAAATATATCACGTCCCTCCTTCTGCCTTCTGTCGGCGAATATCTCTTGCTAACCTGAAGTTACATGTAAATTGAATTATTTTAGTAATTCTTTTTCTAATACAAACTGTGTTGGCACTGAAATATGGGGCAGAGTAACTGACTTATTTCTATGGCTGTATCAACAGTAACCTTAAGCAAGTTTAGACAAATGCAGTGTAGATTAAGAAGGATATTCTGCTTCCAGCTATATCAATTAATTTTTTAAAAATCCCGTTACTTACGAATTATCAGGATATCTTCCTTAGATTTGTATTGTGTATGTGTCCAAACTACTGAATTGCCAGCTCTCCAGTGCTGGGATTGTCTTCCTGGCTACTCTGTGGTATTGCCATAATGCCTGATACTCTGGTTCTGACCGGTGCTGCCTGGCTGGCATCACACAGCACATAAGCAGAATGAATGTGATTTACAGAACAGGTCATTTGTAGCCACTTGTGTGTCAAATTCAGCACTGATAGACAATCTTGTATGTGTGTGGGTTATCTGGCAGTTAAGATATCAATCATTACGAAACCAATTTGATATTTTACACTTTTTCCTGATGGGTAAAAAATTAATACATGTTATGCTGCATTGATACCTGCTCATTTCTCCTGGACAATTTATACCTGGTTTGCATCATTGTTTAATCTGGTCCACTACAAAGCAGCACAGAACCATTTTGTTTTCTCTCTTTTCTCTAAAAATGTACTTCCTTAAAGGAAAACCCAGGGGAGCCAGTTGCACACGTTTAGGTTGAAGTGGGGCAAGTACCTGAACAGTTAATAACTTGGTTGACATGAAAGCCTGAAATACTCATATGAGTTAGAATTAGAACAGGGTTTTACCATTTTTATAATTTTTGATTGATTATTATAAACTAATAGGTGGAGATAGACTGTATCTTTTTAACTTCATAAAATATTTTCCCCACTTAATTAAAATAAACAAAAAATAAATTCTGCTTTCTATATCAAGCTAGCATTTGAATACAACTAGAAGAAAATTTTAGCTTCTCTTTCATAATCCCTTCTGTGTTTAGTTTATTCATCAAAAAGGCATTTACCTCTTGTGTCATCTACTTTCTTTTTCAGAGCAGCTATAGATTTTACAAACAGCATGGCAGAAGGCTGTTGCTTTTACTTTACTTTGCTCAGCAGCAGGACTGGGGAGAAAAATATCAGAAGTGTTCATGATACCCACAGTAGAAAACCACTCAGAAAACTAAAAAAATCAGAAATCCTTGGTCATCTTCTGTGAGCACCAGAAATAACAGAAGGTTATCCATAATTGTTGCTTTATATGTCTGAATATAGAGCAGGCTTGCTGAAGTCCGCAGTTTAAATCAGTCTGAAGCCATTCTGTGGCAGCTCTGCCCTCCTGGTGCTCTGCTCTTGCACACCCCTGCCTCATGCCGGGTCTCATCCCTCACTGTTGAGGTGCCTCTGACACCCAGCTTGTTCTGACTGAAGACAAGGATCCTCCATACGAGTCGTCCTGTTCCCAGTTCAGCTTTCATCACTAGTGCCCTGGATGGAGCTACTGGGGCACTGTCCTCAGCCAGGACTCAGCGCCCTGGGGCTGCCCTACCCAGTGCCAGCCCTCCCTGTGGGGATGACAAAATCTATCACAGCTCTGGAGTTTGCAGAATGATGGACCAAAAAAGGGGGGAGACACAACGCAGCACTGTTTTATATACTCACTTTGAAGTAATAACTACTAAGACAAATAAAATTTACAAAGTAGCGAATGATGCAAAGCTGACAGGAGCTCCCATCCACCAGCATACCAACGGAGTGATAAATAAAAAGAAAGCTCATTTTCTATTAGGAGAAGGAAATGTTTCTCTCCAAATATAATGTGTGCCAGGGCCAAGAATTTGGCATAATAGACAAATATGTTACTGTTGATAATTGTAATATTCACAGATGTAATTATTTATGGAAACAATTTAAAAGTGACAAAAAATGTCGTGCTTCAGACCTCCAGGCAATACTTATTAAAGACCTAAACCCAAGCATGAACTATGGATTACTGGGTTACTTTCTCCTTTACCAAGCCCATAATCTCTTATGTAGTCATCTCTTAAGTCCGCAACATATACCAAGTTTGTCTGAGACAAGTCTTAGTCACATTATTCACCTAAGTTATCCCATTTACTTTACTAGAACCACTTGAATGATTAAAGTAAATAGAATTTGGTGGCAAGATTTGCCTCACAAATGCATGTCTCCACCTGATTTTGTTAGTTTCCAGTTAGTCCCAGATTTCTGTGTCTCTGAAACTGTTGTTCCAGATATGAACTCATTAACTGTGTAGAGATGGATTTTTTTATTCCCTACTCAGTATTTGATCTCTGTGACTGTAGCTTAGGAATTAATCGGATTTCTTCATGCCATATTTTGCTGTAAATATGTGTCCAGTTTCTCACAAGCTTCCAGTGTTTCTCCTGATTTCTCCTACTTGTTGGCATTTTTAAGTCCTGTTTAGTGTTCGCTATCAAATACTTGTCAGAATACTGCAGTTTCTCTAATACTTGATGGCTTTAAAACATGTCACCACACTGAAAGAACTAGAAATTTCTAGAATAATATATTCAGTCCTCGTGGGGGGAAAAGGGAGGGGGTGGAAAGCAAGTGGTTTTGGTTTTGCCACAAGGAGGATTTTTCTTTTTTAGAAATGTAAATGAAGATTAAGTTAGCTATGAAGGGCTGCAACAGAAGTTTAACATTTATATTCATTAGACAGAGAAGTGATCTGCTGCCCAAGTAGTAGGGATATACTTGCTTGTGATGTTTTATTATCACATTTGCCATATGTTTCATTATTTACTATTCACTATTCTTTTGCATGAGGACAGACAGTAAAAAACAGTTAAATAGTTACAACAGTGATAACCTATCTTATGTTATAGGTAAAATTGGCTTCTTGTGCTGAATATCACTCACCCAATTTCCTCCCATTATCTCTATTTCCAATTTTTCCCAGCACTTTGATCACTTGCATCTACATTTGTAGTAAGAAGGTGAGCATTATGGCTATGTCTTATTGGAAACATTCCTTAGAGCCACTGCGTCAGCTCATTAGACACTGTCTTTATTTCCAAGCTTTGCAGCCTCTCCTTTCTTCCATGAATTTTCTGTATTACCCAAAGCATCTAAAAAATATTCAGGCTTTCTTCCTTCTTAACTGCTGTTACAAAAGTGACAGAAGATATGATTGGTGGTAGGACAACAAAATGGCACTTCAAAAGAAGCCCAGACTTAGAATCTGAAGAGCATGCTTCACGTGTTTTACGTGTTTCACTCTGCTAGAGCAATTTAGCTCAGAGCAAGGTTCTCTTTAAATCTTTACCAGAATTGAGCAGCATCAATAGTAATTCAAAGTGTTCTTTAAATAAAGGTTTTCGCTTCCTAGCTCTGCCTTGCTCTCTTTTATATATGAT
This sequence comes from Lophotriccus pileatus, assembly GCA_035583135.1. Taxonomy (NCBI): domain Eukaryota; kingdom Metazoa; phylum Chordata; class Aves; order Passeriformes; family Tyrannidae; genus Lophotriccus; species Lophotriccus pileatus. Next base: position 94,738,948 of record JAWWES010000115.1, on the reverse strand, counting down.
CACCCTTTTATTTATGATTATAAAAAATTAATATTTAAGAGTCATTTTCTCTAGGCTCACTTTTCACATATGCTAGCCTGGTGATACAGGCACAGCAGTTCCCAGGTGTTAATAAATTCCTAAGCTGCCCTCTTCACTCTAGAAAGCTGCCACGTAGCCTTATATCAAAAAGCACAATTGGAGAGGCTGACTTCATCACTCATCAGCCCATGTAAAGCAACTCTTCTAGAATCCTTTTTGGACTCAAGTAATCCCAATTCCAAGGTTACCTGAGTCACTCTTGCAATGTCAATGCATTTACTAACACCAGAAAAAGGCAAACTTTTTCCTTAAATCATTCAGTGACTCTGCATGTATATATCATGTTATTTCAGCATTACAGTATCATAGAATCACAAAATGGCCTGGGAAAACATAACAATTTACTTTATCTTCTTTTAACTATACAAGAAAGTAATTGGACTTGGTTTCTCCACACAGGAACACAGACAGACATATCACAATGCATTTTTTTATCAGCTGCTAATTTTATGAATTATGATTATATGCGCTTTGTGAAAAACACTTTTCCATTACAGAAATGATCTTATTAGTACCAGAAAAGTATAGTGGGCATAGACAATTAGAAAATTCAGCTGTGTGATATTAATAACTACATATTAATCTCTATGAAATTTCTAAAATTTTGTAAGGAAGCAATATTAGCAGAATTCTGCATCTGCAGGGCTTTCTTGGATATTTTATTGAGCCTTGTGCTGCAAGACAGAATCTGTGTTAAACCAGCCTCACTGCTGCTCTGCTCATCAAAGTCTTAATAGCTTTGCATATATTATAACGTTTTTTATATGCCTTGAATTTCCTTTTATTAACTGTATTGTGGATATTTTAAAAATATATGCTTCTTACACAAGTCAGTAGCCAAGCTTACCTAATTCCAACCAGTGCACCTGGAAGTATTTTAAAAGATTAAAGTGTGGCGTACCATAAAGAAGTTACTGAATAATATTTTGTTCCAGTATAGTGATGCTACTTTCTTAATACACTTATCCATACAGAGCTCACAGTTCGGAGGATAAGAAGAGGGGAAAAAAAAATTTCCTTTGCTTCTCTTATGAGCTTTATCCCACATGGGTTACAACCTCAGAAGCCCCAGTGTGTACCTACCCAGCACAAATCTTAACACACATATCCTCACTAACTCTCTTTCATCTTCACTGTAATCTGGGTCTCCCATTTACTCCTTCCCTACTGGTTGAAATAAAATGTTTCTGTGGATACCCAGCTGACTCTGAGAGACACTTTCAGCTAATAGTAAGGTACACAAGAAGCTCTATGTTGCCTCATCATAATTTTTAAGTAGCAGAATCTTAAGGTGATTTGTGTTGTGAAGTTTCCATCAGATTAATCTTGATTTCTCTCTTTTTTTTTTCTTATTTTATTTTTATCTTTTTTCTTCTAATTCTTTCCACAGCTGTAACTTATACAAGTTACAAAAAAACACCACCACCGGTACCCCCTCGTACCACTTCCAAGCCCCTGATCTCAGTCACGGCACAGAGCAGCACAGAATCCACCCAGGATGCATATCACGACAGTCGGACTCAGAGGATATCCCCGTGGCCGCAGGACGGGCGAGGGATGTACAACTCCACCGACAGTTTGGACAGTAACAAGGCCATGAATCTCGCCTTGGAGACTGCGGCCGCACAGCGCCACGCGGCCGAGGGCCAGAGCACCTCCATACGGACCAGCGACAAGGCCATTTTGGTGACAAAAGCAGAGGAGTTTCTTAAGAGTCGACGTTCCTCTATAGGGATTCAGGTAGCCTATCATTAACGTCTGTCTGTGATGAATTTCTTGTCTGCTGTCTGTGAATAGCATAGAATGAGTCATTCAGCTTCACTGGCTCTAATAATCTAACAAACAACCCCTGGCTGCTTAGTGTTAATTGTAATTCACATCATGGCAGCACGGCCGTGCAGAAAAGTCTTTGGCTAATACGCTGTACCTGGAAGAAAATGAATGAATAAATCTCTAGGGAGGTTACCTGTCATTAACACTTGATATGAAAATTATACTGCAGAGCTACAGGCGAACAGCATGTTCATCTCCTTCTCTCTATGAATTCACAGTCCTTTTTATAGAACTAAGCCAACCTCAAAATGCTTGACTGTATTTTTTCCATTATCTCTCTCATTTGACTTTGGAAAATGTGTAATGCCACTCGATCTTCAATTATTCTCCCTAAAAAGAGCCCCCCTGCCCTTACTTGTAGTTGTGCTGGAAAGAAGGTACCAAGGAAGAGAAAAAATGTGCTGTTGTCAATACAGCATATTTACAGGTGGCAAGTAATGAAATTACATTAATAAACACAGTCTTAGAGTCTTCTTCCGTTTGTCCATCAAACACCACAATATTTATTTTACCTGAAAAAATATGTGTCAGACTTTGGAAAGCTCAGTCAAGTTCTGTTGTTTCAGGCAAATGAAATAAGACAATTCCCAATGCAAATTTTGATTGCTATTCCTTCTACTAAATGGAAAGTATTAGATAGCTAGCAATGGTCATCTGTTTAAATCTCTAGAATATACCAAGTAGTAATAAAAATCAGAAAGTTGAACTTGCAAAGAATGTTAAGTCGTTTGAGACAGAAGTATAGGAAAATTTAGGCTTCTGTTTTGATGAATATTTCCCTTTATATCACTGGGGTTCACTTCTGTGCTTGAAAATATCTACTTTTGCTAGATCACCTATAAAGGAAATGTCATTTATTTTGTCACAGTTGTAGCTATTGTGGCAACAGCAACATAGATCCTAATAGCCCATGTAAAAAAAAAACCCAGTGAGTGACTGTGTATTAGAAATATATAAGAATTTAAATGGAAGTATATTTTTTTCTTTAAAAAGTAGTAATTCCATTTCCATTAATTTCACAGTATAGTTAGAGAAAATTGTTTGGGTTAAGCATGTCACAGCTAGTGACTGAACTTCACAGGTTAACATTTTAGTGTGGTGTAATTTTGCTGTTCCATAATGTATTAGACTAATGGGAAGGAATCAGCTTTGACAGCAACCTGTTTGTCCATTTCTCAACACAGAAGCGTTTCCTTCTGATTTTTCAGATGCAGACGAGTAGAATGCAATATAACAACAATGGTAAAATATTCAGATGGATACTTTTCAAATGTTTTACAGAGTAATTTGTATATCCTGAATTGTTCAGAGAAGGGGCTTAGCAGATAACATGGAAAAGCTCAAAGGAGCAGCAAGTAATCTTTGCTACCTTTTAGCCCCTAACCTGAAGCTTATTCTTCAGAAACAAATCGTATCTAGTGTTGTTCTTATCCCTCCTTAACAACAGCTGTGCACAATGGTCTTTATCAATGTTGGTGTCTTGATTTGGTCGCTCCTGATTCTCCAGCAATTAATTCTGGAATTTTGATTACATCACTAGATCTTGTTTATTACTGCAGGTGATGACCAGTACTTTTCACTGACCCTTCTTTATATGTGCTGTGTTTAATAATATGTGCTTATAGTCCACAAAAACACCTGTGCAATGATTTGCACAAAGGCAGCGGATCTTCCATAGCAGCTTGCCATCTGACACTTGGCCTGTAATAGTGGTCCTCAGGTGCACACATGGAAAAAAGACAAATACTGTTTGCAATAGCAGATCTTAGAAGGACAAGCTATTTGTTATCTTTCCAGAAGTACAAGCTGCTTGGTTGTACCATTTGGCATTAGATAAGGTTATATTTGCAACAGTAGCCTGAGAACACATTCTGGTTGTTTAGGATTATTTTCAGCAGTAAGTTTCAAACTTCACATTAGTAAAACAAATACATTTCTGCAGTATTTTTAAATAGGAAATGCATTTTATTGTATTACTATTGCCAGGTTTGTATAGAATGAAAACGCAGGGTAGAACATTCTTATTGCAAACTACACAAATAGTGATTTATGCACTCAAAATACACTTGAAGTATTTAATTTCTTTTAGACTTCTGCATCAAAGTCCCTTGGAAAAGGATGTTTTTTATTTGCATATTTCCTTGATTGACTAAATTACTTCTTTTCTCATTTGCATTCCATGCCAGGGTAATGCAGTGAATTTGCATTTATTTGCATTAATTAATTTGCTATCAGGATGGTTAATTTGTGCATTTTTTAGTGTTCCATTCCCTTAACACATTGACAGGAGAATGCTTGCCAATGGAGCTTCATACAGGAGCAGAGAAGCACAAAGATACAGAGTGACCAGCAATGCTGGTACATGTAGAAACACTCTGGACCCAGCCTAGGGCTCCCATGTCTTTGGCACATATGATTTGTGTAGTGTACATGTAGTGAATAGAAGTCCCTTTAGATTGTCCTGGCACATTTAGGCGTGTGCCAATAGGATTGGCATTCACATGCACAGAGAGCCCAGGCTCCTACGTAATCACTGGACTTGGTAGAAAGATCAGTAGCACCCTGTCTGCAGAGACAGAAAACAGCACAAATACTGTAGGCCATCTGACAGTATGTTAGTCCTATCCCAGATGGGAATTTTGAGGAAAAAAGAAAAGAAAGCTTCAGAAACAAAGCTTTTACAGCTCATGGGCTTTGAGGAGTTTTTTGGTTTTGGTTTTGGTTTTGGTTTTATTTTTCATTACCATATTTAAATCAAAAGGAATATTGTCAGACATGTCAGTAGGCACTGGGAAAAAAATGTTGATTTCTAAATTCAAATGAATTGCAAAATACTGATTTTGAGATTAAAAATGTAGTCAGCAATATTAAGAATATATATACATATAAAGAATAAAACTTGTAACATTAGTAGCAATAAACTTCATATCTGTCTTCCATCATGACAGCAAAAGACTAATCAAAGTATTTGAATTAAAATGGAAAGTAGAGATTGTCAAGAGTAAAATAACCTCTATGTCAGAATGAGGTTGTTGCTAAGACATTTTCCAGGTTTTTCCTTACTCTTTTGCTCACCCTGATATATATGCTAATGATTAACATTCAAAATCTGCTCTAGTTATAAACCATTTCATATTAATAGCATTTGAAATGTGAAATACATAAGAAAACATGTCAAGAAATTCCTTCTTATTTATTTCAAATATTTCAAAACATACAGGCTTATGTCAGACTTCTGAAACATGCAGTTTCTTCTCTATTTAAAAGACATTAAGGCTTCTCAAAATGAACAGAAACCCCAGAAATGAATGAGATGGAAATGAATACTCTAGGTGTGAAGGCTGATTCATGGTGGTATTTTTGGAGACAAGCATTAATTGCAGTGTGGAGATGGACTCTGTCATCTTCATTTATCATCAGGAGGTGACGCTTCAAAATACTTAGTGGTTTTTTTATAATCTCCAGAATCTCCATTAAACAAATAATTCTTATAAATCAAAGGCTGTATCCAGGAGGATTAGTGCTATAATTCGCCTGCTGAATTTTTTGTGCCAAAAGGGGATCTTCTGGATAATACTTGTATATATATTTAGTAACATGATTCATGTCACATGGTAAAAACTTCGTTCACAATATTCTTTAGTCTCAAACCGGAATTTCCCGTTAGCACAAAGCATTTTTTACCTCCATATCACAGGTACTCAGATGAGCATCTACATTTTCTGTGTACTGTTTAGGTTATAACATCCTTGTCAGTGTTCTACTTCAGTGTATGCATATCTATCAAAAGAAATATTCTTGTTGATTACACTGGTCTTTGGATCATAAATGATCCAAAGTCTTAGAAGTAAGTGTAGTTCATTCTCCTCCTAAAATGACTGTCAGATTGTGCTTTTGTGAGAGAAGTGTGTGAAGTCCTTGGCCTGGAGAAGTCAGTGAATATTTGTTCATTCAGAGCAATTTGCTACTTAGCATGAATTGCACCAAAAAAAGTTATGAGCAACCTCTACTCTGTGCATTAATTTCTTGCTGCAGTCTCATTGTAGTTTGACATGCATCTCACTTCTAAACTCTAGCATGTATTGTTAGCAAAAAGGTACTTATTAAAAGACCAGAGAAAGTTTTCAACCTGTTGTATGATATTCTTGAGGTAATTAGCACTTGCTGTGCCACGCTGTGAATTTGAGTAGTCCAGATGTTCTGTTGGGACATAGTGGAGCAACAAAATGGAGCTCAAGTGTGAAAATGTAGGTTTATTTTAGTGGATTTCTAAAAATTATTTTGAAAGAGTACACCTTTTTTGTCTGATAAAAGTATTCCATCACTTAAGGAAAGCAGTAGCAGTGAGTACTGTAGATTTATTTGAAGTATTTTCCCTACTTTGAAGTCGTTGCATACAAATGAGATTTCTCTGTACCTAAGAATGGTTATCTGAATTGACAATTACATGTACTTGATCTAGTGTAAAATGTAGTGTTTTTTACCCTTTTTTACTCTTGTTATCACTGAGAAGCCTATGCAAGAGAGGAAGAGTGAATTATTCACCTTCCTGTACATCATCAGAAATTGTTTATTAAATTCTCATAATAGAATAAATTGGTTACATCAGTGAAAACCCATTGAGGGCAGTGAAGTTGCATAGGGAGAGATAGTGTGGCCTCAAGGACTCTTGATACTGATGTTTATGAGAGAGAAGTGAAAGACACCAGGTTAAAATCTGTTTTCTTTTGCATTGAATATATTAACTTCAAGCTTCCCTTAGAGACAGTATGTATAGAAGCTTAGACTGGAATTTTTAGAACACTGCAGTATTGTGTTGCAGTGTCCATGTTTAAGTGCTTGTGTTTAAGAGCAGAATAATGCTATAATACAGAAACAAAGATTGGTTTTAAATAGTTAAAGTTATCAGCTAAAAAAGCATAGTAAATACTTTGAAGGAATAATTTAGTTCACACACCCTTTTCTAGAATGAGTGCCTATGAACAAAGTAAGATTGATTATAACAAGAAAGTTATTTGCAACAGTGATTTGCGTTTATTCAAATAATTTTGTGTGTATTTGTATAATTTACTTGTAGGTCATTTATTACTAAGGCAGTGCCAGTATCTGATAGTTTTCAGATTTTGAGCTGGATCGGACAGCAGTGACTGATCACAGACAATTAATAGCATTGTCTGCTCCTTGTGTCGGCAGAAAAGAACGTGTAGGGGAGTGTTATGTCTTTGTGAAAGGTAGGACATAGAATCATGGAATCAGAGAACATCCTGAGTTGGAAGGGACCTACAAGGATCATCGATAAGAGAAATAATCTCAAAATGTTCAATTACATATGATATTAATATTATAAGCCTTGTGGACGTAACCCCATAGGACAACATTTTTAATGTGAAAAAATGCAGACTTTTAAAGAACTTCAGCTCTTTGTTTGCAATCAGAAAGGAAGATGATGTGTTGTATTAGATCTACTAATTTCTTCTGCTTCTGCTCAGAGACTGGCTATTTTTTTTATTTCCTCTTCTGTGGGAGACTCCCTCATAATCACATAGAGATATAATTTTTCACATTTTTTTGTTTTGCTGAGTTTGGGCCAATTTGCAAATATTAAGGCTTTTAGAACCCATGCAAGAACTAAAACAATAATGAATCAAGGAGAATAACAACAGATTTATTAAGACTTATTTTAGTTTCAAGAGCCACATAATCAAACCACATGTATTACTTTTTCTCCTCTGCTCATTTGAATCTAGTCTGGCCAATCTGATTAAAGAGTTTCCTGCTGTTTTCTAGCAGGAGTCTTTATAATATCTGTCATTCAGAAATGTAATGTATTTGTTCATTTTTTTTCTTTATGACTGCAAATTATTGTTTTATTTCCCACTTTTACTTTTGTTGGCATTTGCTTCCATTTTCCATTTTGTTGGTTGTTACAGCATTTGCAATCTTAGATTGTGCACACACACACACGCAAAAATTGGCATTCTCCTGCTGTTACAAGGCGCAGTGAGAAAATGAAAGCATTAAAATATCAAGGCAATCATCAGGTCATTTAGTTAGTGTCAGTTCTGGCAAGCTGGAGGGCAGGATAATTTGGCAAGTGTTTATATTTAGAGGTAAATATTATAATTTTTATTTTGATACCCGAGCCATCATTTTTTGATAATTTTGTTTTGAACAGAATTTTAGAGCATATTACTTCATTTATACCTCTGAATTCTAGGTGCTAATTGAATATTGGATAAATTATTCAGGATTATATCTCTAGGTGAATGCCAGTAAGAAAGCACTTGAAATCAGATAGATGAAAAGATTTTTTCCTCAATGTGTTACATCAGCCCATCCAAAATATGAAAGGTAAATCTGCCTCCACACATCAAAAGCAGAGTTCAAAAGAAGATTGGCTATTTACTGCTAACCCAAACAATGTAGCTGGCAAAAACAGATACACTTTCCAATGCGGAAGAAGCGGTTGTGTTGCATTTCTGCCTGCTTTGTTCCAACAACATCAACTGGACAAATTGATGTTCTCCATAGGGACCTTTCCTTGTTTATATCTTTAGACCACTGTGTTTCTGACAGCACTATGTCTGAGCTGCTCTAGAAGGAACTGAAAGCAGACTGACGTGTGGAGATGTCAGCTTGGCTTCATCTGTCTGGCTTTGTCTCAGGTCTGAACTGGCACGCAATATCCTGTCCTTCCATGTTGAACCATGTGAGCAAGAGGCTCTGATAAGTCCTGTGTTCCCATCTGCTCAGCTTATTCAACCTGGCCACCCATAAACCCCTTTTCCCTTGTCAAACCTTAAGGCTTGTAATCCTGTGGACCCTGTGCCTACATCACTGACAAGATCATCTGGCATTGCGGTTCATTCAATTAAGTTCAGAGATCTTAACAGTCCTACAGGTGGAAGTAATGATGCTGATCCTTTCCTTTGGACCCAGTCCAATAGAATGATAAAATACAGTAGAATCATAGAATGGTTTGGGTTGGAAGTGACCTGAAAGATCATCTCGTTTCAACTGCCCTGCCATGGGCAGGGGCGCATTCCACTACAACAAGTAGCTCAGGGACCCATCCAACGTGCCCTTGAACATCAAGGCATCCACAACTTCTCTGGGCAGTCTGTTCCAGTGCCTCATCACCCTCACAGTAAGGAATTTCTTCCTAATACATATCTAAACCTACCCTCCTTCAGTTTAAAGCCATTTCCCCTTATCCTATTACAACATATATCCTTGTGAAAAGTCCCTCTCCAGCTTTCTTATAGCCCCTTTAGGTACTGGAATACTGCTCTTTGGTGTCCCTGGAGCCTTCTCTTCTCTGGGCTGAACATCCCCAACTCTTTCAGCCTGTCTTCATAGGAGAGGTCCTCCAGCCCTCTGACCATCTTTGTGACCTTCTCTGGACTAGCTCCAACAGGTCACTGTCCTTTTTTCAGGGTCCCCAGAGCTGGGCACAGCACTCCAGGTGGGGGTCTCATGAGAGCTTCTTTTGATGCAGCCCAGGATGCCATTGGCCTTCTGGGCTGAAAGCGCACTTTGCCAGTTCGTGTTCAGTTTTTCAGCCAACAATACCTCCATGTCCTTCTCCTCAGGGCTTCTCTCAACCCACTCATTGATCCTGTATCCATGTTCAGGATTGCCTTGTTGAACCTCATGAGGTTGCATGAGCACATGGAGTGTGCATATTGAAAAACTGGTTGCTGATATTATTTTTTGATTTAACAATGAAAATATAATTCAAAAAGAAAAGTCAGTTCTGTTGGTTTTGTTTGCTTTTTTTCCTGCCTCTCTCCCTTGATTCAGTATAATTTCCATACTGCAGCACTAGCTCTGTCTGTGTCAAAGACTTGGGGGCAGTGTGGTGGTGGGGCATGTTATATAAAATGCCACAGAAACTTGCAAAAGAAATGTGGTCTCAGTCATGAAGAAAACTCTACTGTGAATATATCTTGGTAAGTGTATTTCAGATGGGAGTACTATAAAAAGTGCATAAATTACTTGCTTGATATAGCATTTTCAGGACTATGTTATTAAGGAAGGTGAGACTGGGTATTCTGCTGTATCCCTCACATCATTTAATGGTTTTATATTTATCAATACAGTTGTCAATAAAATTTCATTGCACCATTTCTTTTTATCACTTGCAAGCTTATGGGGCTACTTGAGATTTTATTTTATTTTGTAAATCAAGGAGTATAATGAGATTGGTTTATAATAATAAAAAAAGGGGCTATCCTGTGGATTCCTCATTCTAAGAACAGCCCTTCTAGACCAAGCTTACTCCCTGATTCCACCAAACTGTGTAATTGCATCTGCTTAGGTTTGAAATAGGGAATTATATAGCAGAACAGAAGTACTTGTGCCAAGCTTTAATAAGCCAGAGCACCAAAGCAATGATACTAGGCTGAATACCTGTTGCATTTATTTTACTGTGCTAGGTGTTTCTTAGCAGTAAGAGATTAAATATGTAATTAATTTTGAATGAGTGTGTGTAAAAATATTGCTAAGTTGTCGATGCTCACTCTCCAGATGTATCTTTTGTGTTGAATTAGGTGGAAACAGCAACTGATTCAGATACTGAAAGCAGAGGCCTACGGGAATACCACTCTGTTGGAATACAAGTGGAAGATGAAAAACGGTAATTCAAGCATGTACAAAAATCTGTAGCCTTTTATAACACAACACACATTTGTAAACAGAGTTAATAACAAGCATCTGGCAAGCGCTGCCCCTAAATAATTCACAAAGCTAAATTTATATACATGCTTGTCATTTGGTAAAATTTGCACAGATTACTTAGTAGTTGCTTCATATTTAGCTAAATTTCCAGTTTTTAATTGGAGGGAAGAAAGTAAGAGTATTAAATTGAAGTAGTGGTTTAATATAATTTCATTATTGGCAGAACAAATACAAGGAGCTATATGTTGGAACAGCCTTCCTTCAATAGGACTTCTCATGCTGATCCAAGCTTTTCTTCTCCACACAAGGAGATATATCGGTTAGGATGTAATCCATGGTACCTTTTTCCTAAATTAGATTCAGCTTTTACACTTGTTCAGTCCTCTAGTTTTGTAAAGCTGCAGGACCATCTACTAACCCACAGGTTATCCCTGTCAGGCACTGCTTCTCAAGTGCTGGACTGAGACCATTATCTCATTTCATGGCAGTTGTCAGACAGTATCTGGTTGCTAATTACCTTTTGCTTTCATTGACTAGAAGTAATTTGAGACAATAGTCTCAGATATGAAAAGATTTCACAAATAATCTCTGCTTCTCTAACTTTTTAACACAATGCTTTTCTAAAATGTCATTATTTGGTGTAGAAAATCAACCTGTAATGGGCACCCTATAAGCCAAAAAAACCCCCAACCCAAAATCTTAAACTTGCTGCTACTATTTTTATTTTATTAGAGGATTCTCAGAAGTCTTAAGTTAGCAGATTTTCAGATTTTATCTAATTAAAATTCTTAACATTTGAATTTTTTTAAATAAATGTACTTTACAGACTTCTGTCAGGAAGTTCTAGTTCTGCTAGTTATTTCCAGTTCATTTACTAATGATACATGTTATTCTGTAGTATGAGAATAAATCAATATTTGCTTCCAGAGGTAATTTGAATTTTTCCTTTGTATCCCTGCTCAGATCAATGAAGCCACTATACATTGTGTTTTTCCTCTCTGTTGCTACTCACTGTCTTATTTCAGAGATGTGCCTCTGTATTATCATATATGCTATTTATATGTCTTAATCTCTTTTCTTTCTTCCCTCTTCGCCAAGGCACGGACGATTCAAGCGCTCAAACAGTGTAACAGCAGCTGTCCAGGCTGACCTGGAACTGGAGGGTTTTCCAGGACACATCACCATGGAAGACAAGGGGCTTCAGTTTGGCTCATCATTCCAGCAGCACTCAGAGCCCAGTACACCCACCCAGTATAGTGCAGTGAGAACTGTACGGACACAGGGACTGTTCAGTTACAGAGAAGATTATAGGACCCCAGTTGATACAACAAACCTTCCACCACCAGAACCTTGGCTGGAGCCAGCCATTGAGACAGTAGAGACTGGTCGAATGTCACCTTGTCGACGGGACGGATCTTGGTTTATGAAGTTACTACATACTGAAACTAAGAGAATGGAAGGATGGTGCAAAGAAATGGAAAGAGAAGCAGAAGAAAATGATCTTTCTGAAGAAAGTAAGAATATTTTTTTTATGCAAGTCTGCTAAAATAAGAAATATGTTACGGTGAGCTGTGGTTTTTCCTTACTCATACTGTAGGACCAAAGACTCTCTACAGAACCATAAGGTATAACAACACTATCCTGCAACTGACTGCACAAGACAGCATTTCCCAGAGTAAGGTTTTGTGAAAGTATTTAAGGAGCCAACTCTAGAGTCAAATACAGGATCAAAATCTGGTATTAGATACAGCTCAGGTGCTGCAATAGCTCCATCCACAGCTCCAACTCTTGACACATCCTTTCCACTCACTTGTATGGCTCCAGTGCTTGACCCTTTGCCAGAGCAGACAGAGTGGTCTTATGTGAACACTGGTTGCTGAAACCTGCAATTTTAACTCTTATTAGTGAACAGCCATTTTAAAAATGTTTCTATGCCTTTACAGGCAGTTCAGCCTGTTGGAAGAACAGAAAGAAGTAGGCAAGAACAGTAGTTAAAGCCGTTTTGCAGTTACACAGGCATATGCATTATGAGAAAATTCAGTTGTATTTTCTTATTACAATTTTGTCAAGAATCATTGTTATTCTCTCATGTCCTATAGACCTTGAAAGGAGTGATGGGTTAAAGTGAAAAATAATGTAGACTATTTTGGAACAAGATCCAAGCCAGCACTAATGATAGTAATATATCAAACTGGTCCTAGCACTCAGTAGCCAACTCCCTGTGACTCCCTTTGAGGTCAATTATCCTTGTTCTTCAGGCTCAGTTTTATAAATATTTCAATCCATGACAATCTGAATTATTGTCTCAGCTGAGATTTTCTCAGATCACAAATTAGTTCATGTTAAGTTTTCTTACTAGCATCTTTCCCTGCACTCCCTCCATGTACTCCTTCCTGATCATCTTCTTTCCCCCTCAGTGAATTCTTGCTATGATCTACCCCCAAGTCTTGAGACAGGCCAGCATGGTGACTAAAAGGCCAAATTTTGTTTCTTGTGCTGACCTTATCAAAATAAATAATGTCTATGTTTTTACATCACCTTTTTTTCTTTTTTTTACAGTCATATTTCTACACTGTATTGTGTCCAAGTCTGCCAAGAAACAACATAGGACTTGGGAGGGGGGGAGCGTGTAAGACTGTTTTTCCCTCCTTCAGCCTCTGGTGCTTTCTGGACTGTAGGTTTTGTTCTTATTTCATCATGGCAGAGCTGAGCTGAGAATTTTCCCCTTGCATTGATACTGTGAAGACTTTAATACCCTCCTAGGGGTTATCAAAGTATAAATAATAAAATATTTTTATTTTATTAGCTCACATGAAAATTTCCAAGCTTTCTTTCATAACAGTTATTTCTCACTACATTTTACCACGTCTTATTTTTCAATTCTCCAAATTTTTGCACTGCTGAATACTGACATTTCAATGCCGTGTTGTAAGAATCCCTAAGCACCTGCTTCCCAGATCACCTGTTACTGATGTAGGAACATCAGTGCTTTTGATCTGAAGCAGAAGTTCAAAGAGCAAGACTTTGATCTCTTTAGAAAGAGTAAAATTATTTAGAGTGCAAAGGGGAGAAACACACAGGCAGTTAGCCCCTCTCTTTCCCTAGGATGCCACTGAGGCATTTGCAGGCAAATGCTGGACTTCTCCTACCTCCTCTCTCTGCAAACTCTTCCTTGTGCACAGCCCTAGTCAAATCTGCAGCCGTAAGAAATGAACAGTGGAAACACAGTATTCCTCGCTGGGAGACACAGAGAGGTAGTTAGCAGTGTTATTCCTTGGAATATGAAACTGTGTACTCCATGAGGAAAACTTGGAGGAGCTGACTTTAGCTGACTACCTATTCTCAGGTGCAGAATCACCCTGCTTCCCACCATGTGAAGTTATACTCTTGCACTCCAGAAATACACTAAAACACCTTGTTGCATGGTGAAATGGCAATCAGGGAAGTAGTTCTCTGTAAATTGTACAAAGGACATGAAGACAAAATGGACTTCAGTAATTTTTATTAATATTTGGAGTTAGTGATACCCTTTAGACATAGAATATTTCAGTCAGAAAACAAAATATAGTATCAGGATTTTGTTTCCCCATCTGTACAGTAACTCTAATCTGTAAGAGAAAAAAAAGAAGGGTAAAAAAAAGAGCAATTCCCTGACATAGAGTTTATAAAACACAACTGAAATGGACCTTTGAAATCCCTTTATCAAACTAATAAAAATGGGTTAATTACTTGTGTTTGGGGGAACATTTTGGCTTCCCTAATAGATTAAAGAGGGTCTATGTAGCGTATCCAAAACTGGAAGTTTGTGTTCAGCTGATTGTCAAAAGGCAACCCCAAAGTTCCAATATTCTATTTTATGTGACTCATTTCAAGAGATCTTCCTGAAATAATTTTCAAATTACATTATCTTTGAAATAATATCCTTTCACCTAGCAATGCTTAGATCAAGTAAGAGGAAGTTTTCAAAGAATTAATTTCACCAAGAGAATGAGCTTCACAGCATTTTAAAAATTCAGTGTGAATAATTTTTTTTCTGTAGCGTCTTTATCATATTTTGTATCCCCAGTTTGAGCTACAGAGCTTGTAAGGCATGTACCCACAAGAACTTAAGTTTAATGATATCCCGGCATGAAATAGATTTTGACATATTTAAGTGTTTGTCAGTTCCTTGAAGAAAATACACAAAAATGGCCGAGCCAAAAGCAAATAAATATGGTTTTCCATCTTCCAGCAGGAGCTGCTATTCCCAAAACACTTCACAGCAAAGTTTGCACATTCAAACCGTCATTCTTAATGCTGAATCATCTCTTTTTGGCCTGGGTATATTAATTGTACCTGAAGGCCAAATACAGCTTTGCATCTCACGGGAGAAGGCTGTCCTTATGATACCACTTCTATTTCATTTTAAACATGAGAAGAGTGAAAGTAAAACTGCATTTTAGAAAACAATTTCATTTTTGGCTTTAACACAATATCTCCGAGATCACCGAAAGCTGTCTGATTGCTGTATTGATTTTTTCTTTCACTGTAGCTTTTGTCCCAGAGTGCTGTTTTAAGAATTTCACTCATCAGGTCTTAGGAAAAGAGAAGATAATCATTGCAGCAAAAATAGCTTCTCTCTCTTTCTTTTCATAGGATTTGTTTGTTTGGTCAGTTGCCATGAATTATATTTTGAAGTCTCTGCAAAGTTCATATATTGTTTGTGGGGGCAGTCATTTGTGTTCTAAGTGTTTAATGTAACATGGTGGGTAGGTAGGTAGGTAGGTAGGTAGATAAATAGATAGATAGAGATACAGATGTAGATATAGAGGTATAGATAAATATAGATAGATATGTGGTTGTAACTGTTCCCAGGGTTAGTCATCTGATCATTTGCACTAGCAGGGTGCCTCCAGGCAATGATATGTGTTTCTCATGGGTGCTGACTGGAGTTGCAGTTTTACACCCTGAAAATTGTGTTTGGCTATTACTGGTGTGTAGGTGATGACAAGAATAACACACTCAGCTGTCACAAAGCTATTGAAGACCAAGAGGGTCAGGGCTCTGCCTCCAGTGAGCGCTGTGATGGCCCAGGGAGAGCAGCTCAGGGAGGGGGAGAGAAGGCCAGCCAGGAGGGAGCCACAGTCCCTGCACATGGCTTGTGGGCAAGGTCTGGCAGAGGGAAGATGAATTCCTGAGCTTCTTAGTGCCACATGAATGACCTCTTAAATACTTCATTATGGAGAACAGCTGCACAGAGTTTACTCTTACATAAAAACACTAAAAATTAACAATATAGGTGCAAAAATTAACAATATAGACTATGCCAGCAGAAAAGTTGTTTTGCTGGTATCTTCTGCTCCATGGTTAGCTCTGCTGGCATAGCTACATACTAAAGTGATCTCTAATGGGGAAAAAAATAGAGATATTAGAGTGAGAGCTCAAAGTGTCACCTGTCTCTTCCTTTCCCCTTCACTCCATGGATGGATGCTGGATTTTTCCTTGCTAATCCTCTGGCTGATATTTCCACAGTACTGCGAGGGCTTTACTAATAGGGCTGAATAGTAAAAGAAAACACAGAGTTAAATCTCTTATAATTTGTG
Organism: Lophotriccus pileatus; assembly: GCA_035583135.1. NCBI lineage: Eukaryota > Metazoa > Chordata > Aves > Passeriformes > Tyrannidae > Lophotriccus > Lophotriccus pileatus. The sequence continues at coordinate 94,722,773 of JAWWES010000115.1, read as the reverse complement.
CGGGGGTGATGGGGGTGGAATTAAGAACCAACAAAAAAACTCTCACAACCAATTTATTTTAGTATATTCATCAATTAATTATCCACAGAAGCTTTCTTAGGTGTTTGACTAAATATGGGTTATCCTTTAGCCAAAGAGAAATTACTGGCATAATTTTCTAATGCTTTTCACAAACCTATCCTTCAGGAACTGCTGAAATTTACATTTGCAGTGTTGTGAATGACTAAAGAATGTCTTAATTGCCCTGAAACAGTCTGTAAAGTCATATAAGGTGGAATCCAGTAATTCCTCCTATCATTTCTATTGTTCTGCTGAGATTTTCTCCTCTGTGAACTAGGCTTTGTTGAGGTAAAGAGCAAATTTGCAGCAAGTCCCACTTGGTACATAAGGATTTCATTGTCCTAACTAACCTCCAGAGCACTGCCAGCTGTGTTGTCCTAAAATGCCATCTGAATATTATACATTTATTTTTGTGCCAACATGCTCTGTTGATAGTGAAAAAGACATTTCTAAAGATTACTAATTTAGGTTTAAAGATTAGACAAATGTCATGCCCTACTTTGAGTTAGGAGGATGAACTAGCTGCTAGTTTCAATTTTTTTTCCAGGCATATTTTTCAGATTGTTTGTGGAGCAATTTGTTTACAAGTAGAGGGGGGAAAATTGAATTATCAAATGGAATGAAAATTTATATTAAAATACATCATTTAAATAAACAGTACTGAATGCCAGAAACAGATTGATTGTTACTAGTTTCTCACTGCCAGTGTAGCAGTGGCACAATTGAGCAAAGCTTTTAACCTGTCAAAAACAGTTACAGAATCAGATTATCATTGGTTTCATCAGTATAGACCTCTACTCCCTTTACCTTTGTGATAGGAAATCATTTTTGATTACAAGATTTTGTAGAATTTCTCAAGCAATTCCACCCATATATATTACTGCAATTTTGTAACATGATTACTTCAGGGGGAAAGACACCACTGTGTTAATTGTGCAATTTACACAATATCTAACCAAGATGTAAATCCTGAGTCTATTTGTACTGAAGTCACGATCAGTGTTTTGTATATGTTCAGAGCAGAAGTCAAACAGGACCATACAACAGAAATGGAATGCTTCATACACATCAGGGAGCAAAATGAAGGTTGTGTGACTCTTTCCTGACATTTGAGCAAATCTAATATTGTCTTAATGGTGGGATGTATATGGATTATATGAAAATTATATCTATTTGTGTGTGTTGGTAGATTTTATCATCATTTATTTACTAGAAAAATCTTCTAGGCACCACCAAACATCTCAATCTCTCCAGTCTCTAGCATTCATCATTCTTTCATGGAGATAATCAATCTGCACTCATCAGAATAATTCCCCAATGCATGAAATTAATAACAAGGCTTTGGATGTCTATTAATATTGTGCTAAAGATTATGAGTTGAAGTGTTTTAATACTTTAATTTAATTACAGCAGAGTAGCATGAATATGAGGGATTCTAACCTCTATGTTTTATTACGTCTGATTTACTTATTAAAATGGAAATAGAGTTAGATCTTTAGTAAATGCTAGGGCTGTAATTATACATGTGCATTCAGCACTGTGACTGAGTGACACATGCAACTAGCCCAGTTTTACATCCCTGACAAATTTGTATCACACAAAAATTTTGCACTGGTCTGACTGGGCTATAAATCACTAATGCTTGTTGACATGATCCTTTGGAGTAATGAAGATAAAATAAATGCTTATTTAATATGGTGGTTGTGGTAACTTTGAGATTCACTAGAAAATATCAGACATATATAGATTTTTTCAGGATCTATTTTTACAGTAGGTCTACAACCAGTGCCTCTTACTCAGGCTAAGTGAGTGTAGTTCATAGATGTTTGAGCTATGAACTATAAAATTCAGCAGAGGAAACTAAAACTGAACTGTATTATCTATGAGATAAGCCCAACAACCATCAGCCTATGGAATCATCTCACTTTCTTTCTGCCCAGTGAATAGTTGAACATAGCTCGAAATAGGCGATGTCAGGGACCTGCTACAGCACAATTCCTCATCCTGGAAAAGAATGAACTCTGACCCCACACTGGGAGTTTGTCTAATGTCCTGAGCTACAGAGCACCAAGAGAAAAAAGGAGGATACAAGGGTGTTTGCCACGGAATTCATCACCTTTATTAAAAATGCTGGAAACCAAATTAAAGCAATTTGTTTCAGATTAAATGAAACATTACTTTTTTATTCATTTTTTTGTATGTTTGTCCAGGTCCTAACACTCAAAACATTTTTTCTGTATGCCAATAATGCCGTAGAGGAAAGTGAGGGGTTTGGTGATCAAAAAAACCCAAACCAAGTAAAATGCTTTATTTCATTTGGCCAACCAAAAAAAAAAAAAAAAAAAACCAAAAAACAAAAAACAAAACCAAACCCCAGTGAATTAATCATGAAGCCTTGAACCACTTCAGCCTTTCATAATGGATGTCACACAGGACTGATGAATTCTGTGTATTGCTGTTTAATTTAGTATTGTGTCACAGCTGTACTGTTTATCTAACAGAAAATGGAATAGAATTTGAGAACAGCTCTACACATTAACACATGCTTAGAAAGTTACTGAGTTTGTAACTGGAGCCCAAAACTTTCAAATTGTCTCTTGCTGCTACTTGTGGGTGAGCAGATGTTTCACTGGTCAAGAGAAAGCAGAATTAAAATGTAAAACCTACTCCCAAGATCCTGGTTTCACATGCCATCCTGTACTTATTCTAAATAACAACAAAATGTTAATGCCCTGCTAGAGTTTAATGTTTCCTATATCATGGGCTGCAGATCAGTTCTGCTGTACTGTAGCTTCATTCCACCCTCTCCATTGTGTCTGAATTATCAGTTTGGTTTCCCCAAATGTAAGTAAAATACGTCAAAGTAATTCTGTCTACCCTTACTTCACCTCTCTATATCTTTAACGTTCTAAAAAGATCTGGAAATTCTCCAGCTAAAATCAGTCTTCCATTGAGACCACAGTTTATTATGCTTTTTAACATGTTGCATTTTCATCACAGAGATGGATGTGGAGGAAAGGAAGTGTAGGAAAGGATATGTAGAAAGGAGGTGTAGGAAAGCATGGTGTTACCTAACAAAGTATGGCATATATCCCAGCAACTGTGGGAGTCAGGAGGATTTAGTTTCTTAGGGATAAGCCAATTCCCCTAGGCACTATAGTCAATAGAAAGACAGAGGCATCTCCAGGAAGAAATTCAGCTCACCTAAAAATAAGTGCCTAACATGGCTGAGCTGACAAGCTCAGATCACTGATTATAGAGCATTCAGAAGTTTTAATTTAGACAGATGACTCTTGGAAACAAAGTCAAGTAAAATGAGTTTGGTTCCTTTCCCCAGTGTTTATGCACACTGTAAATGGACAGTGGGGAAATACCAACATATCCATGGGAGCTGATCCTGATTCAGCAAAGTCCTGGAGCATCTGCTTGTGTTTTACTTTTTCTGAAGCTCCTGTGCTGAGAACTTTGTGTCTTTTCCTTGGTAGACAACCTGTAAGTCCTAATGGGTGTAACAAAACATGTTTCAGAGATGTAATTCCTCTGAGGATCTCATCCTTATGGTAGGAGTATGTTATATTACAGTTTAATGTATTAACCTTACCCTCAGAACAGACAGGATAAAGAGAGTTCAGCCAGGGATCATCAACACAACTGAGTGAAATAATTTGTGATTGCAGAACCCGAGGATATTATGTAAGGTACATGTAAAGCTCCCTTTGACATCAAGGTGCCACTGAGCTTTCTTTTATCTCAGTCTTTAAAAAAAATATTTAATGTGTATAATCACAAGCAACAAATCCAAATATTTACTTCCCTTATAAAATATACAGGAATTTCAGCTACATATTTTTGAGCTGGATTTGGCATTTAGTGCCAAAAAACATTTATTGGTAATAATCTGTCTGTGTGTTTAGTTCTAGGTAAGATCCGAAGTGCTGTTGGAAGTGCTCAGCTCCTCATGTCTCAGAAATTCCAGCAATTTTATTGGCTTTGTCAGCAAAATCTGGTAAGTCACTATACCTGACTATTCTTACAGAGTTTATTTGTCCACAGAATTTAATATTTTTACTTCAAAAACAACAACAGTAGCATTCTGCAATGTTATTTTCATGTCCCATGTTTTGTCTTATCACTCCCCTTCTTTAAACTTTATCCTTAAGTATGGTGCTAGTACATTTTTTTTTCAAACCAAAAATGTAATTTCTGTCTGATCATATTTTGTCTTTCTCTTTTTGCTGTCTTTATTAAAGCAAAGAAAATGAAAAGGGAACTAATGCAAGTTTTCTGAGGCATAATATTATGGCTTATTTTTGTAATACCCTAATATAGTAACTATATTTCAGGTAAGAAAGGAGGAAATGTTCATATTACAGTAAGTGGAGAATAGTAAAATGGAATAGTGGAGAATACATGATTCAGCTTTCTACCTACCTGAAAACAGGACTGATCTTGGAAATGAGATACACATAATGTTCATAAAATTGGGTTGCATAATTTGCATTGCCAATTATATATAAGATGTCCTGGGGCTAAAGGAACAGATGCAGTATATTACTTACAAGAGTTACTGCTATTGTTCTGGAAGTTCATTAGAGACTAATTCAATTCTAAATGTTATCTTCATTAATATGACAGCAGCCATCAGTGATACAAACATTGTGGCAAGGTGATGCTAATCAATAGAAGAATGTAATTCTTCTAGCTACAGTTGGGGGTAGAACATCTTTTGATTCTCTCAAATATCAAGTGTAACTTTCTCCTTTTGACTGTCCCCATACCTCTGCTTAGATACTTTTCTTTGCTTGTTGGCAATTGCCACATAACTTTTAAGGCAGAGCATCCATTCTGGAGAGACCTACTTGCTACTTTTCATCCATAAAGTTCAACATTCAGAATTCCTGAAACTGAAATCAAATATTACTGAGAAAGTCGTGCCAAAAGGTCATACCTTCTGATAGAAAATAATAAGATACATGGTCTTCATTAGGAAAGAATCCAATTATCCACTTCAAAGACTCTGTCAAAACAAGAATTTTAATAGATGTTACAGAATGACAGAGGAAACATACAAAGTCAGGCAAGCAGATGACCACGACTGTATTATCAAATACATCATGTGTGTTCTCTCTCTAGTAATTTGTTTCATATAAAAAGGCGGAAATCTTCATCATTGTCTAAAAGTTTCTCACTGCAAATTTAAAAATGTCCTCAATTACCTGATTAAGCTATGCAAATTAAGATTTGGAGAGCCTAACCTCCACTCCACTTCATTTATCTTCGAGTGGGCCCAGCACTTCTGCTGAGAGCATTACTGTGATAGCAAATGCAATTCCTGCTCAGCACGGCTGTCAGCTATTTGGAAGTGAGAACAATTCATTACTGCAAAAGCAATAGGAGCATAAGAAGAAATCTACAGCTTTGCAGACAGCATGACCAGAAAGCTGGCAAGATTTTGCTTCTCTCTTTCTTATTTGGATAATAAACCTTTGAACTCCATAACAGCAGCTTTATCCCACTCTGGAGATTTAGACTGAATATTCTTCAGTTTCATTAAACCAGTAATGGGCTCTGCAGAAAACAGCCACTGCAAGACTGGGCTTTAGGTCATTCATGTTTGGAGGCTTTTCATCCTATGCCTAATGATAGAGTTTATTGCTAAATAGTCACTTAGTGTATACCCACAGCAGGCTTTCCATATGCTCCTAAGGCAGCATCTCAGTGCCCCATGGGAATGCTGCCAGCTAGTCTGTTCCTCTCCTTGAAAACATCCAACATACACAGGGCTGCCATGCGGCGCTTTCATTGACAGTGTTCAGCATCTATAAACATAAATGTAGGGCAAAGAACAACTGCATTTAATTCTGCCAATTGAAAAGGAAGAAAGGGTTTAAGAAGAGAAATATACTTAAACTGAAATTTAACCAGGAAGCTCACCTATCTCCTATGGACTTTTCTAAAGGGTCCTGGGAACTTCAAGGGGCACATTTGATTACACTCCGGTTTAAGACCTCTTATCAAAGACCCTAATTTAAGGTAAATTTACAAAAACTTAAGTTTTGATGAAGTTTTTTTTACAAATCTGGCTAGCTATCTGCTACATTCATCCTGTTCACAATAACTACTTGGAAAAAAACCCTATTACTGACTAATAACTTCTCCCTTCGACATTATTCACATTAGTTCTTGTATCTCACAGGTTTTTTTACCTTGAAGTGTCCTCCTGCATACTCTCTAGTCAGCACAGATCCTGCTCAGCTAGTGGGATCATTGCTCAATATGTCATAATTGCAGACAAAAACCGAGCAGCTTGAGCAGCAGCTAGGTACTTGTTGCTTGCTCTAGGCTTCCTTCAGAAGGAGGGCTGCAAACTGAATTCCAAGTACAATACAAATAAATGACCAGCTTCTGAGAGGAAGCAGATTTAAGCCATTTTTTCAAAACTTAGCTGTAATAGTATTCATTTGTGCCAGCACTTATTCGTGAACTGCGGATCTGTATGAAGCAGGAGGCAGCCCTCTTGTGTCCAGACCACAAATGGCACAGCCCTCTGCAAGAGCCGTACTGGAGGCCATGGTCTTAACAAACACCATGAGCAGAGTGGGGAGCACAAAAATACAGAAGAGCAATTAGCTTTGCTTCAGAAGGCCGTGGCCTTGCAATGGGCGGCATCATTTTCTGACTGTTTAGAGGAAACTGGGGAGAGTGACTGAGGAGACCAGGCCGGAGAGAACAAATTGCAAGATAAGATATACTGATGTGGGACCATCCTGACAAATTTCACAAAAAGAGTTGGATCCTATAGCCTGAAATATTGACCTCTGTAGAGTAACTAACACCACTGACATAAATTTTAAATCACTTTGTTGTAAAATCTTTGTTGTAAATTGGGATCTACCCAATGGAATAGTTTTCAGTAAACACTAATCTGGAGTTGAAACCTTTCTCAGAAGTCTGGTATAATCTGTATGGCCAGTTCTGTTAAATCCCTGAAGCTCCCTATGAAAAGGAGACTTTTTTCTAGTGAAGAAGACTTCTAAGTTGTTCTTTGCCCAGATTCCAAAAAGGGTATGGGTAACGCTACATGTTGTATTTAATATCTAAAATGCCTTTCCTCACTAGATTTGTAAAAGGTGGGGCACAGCGCCTTGCATCAGCAGTAACAGCAGTGATCTAGTCATTACAGCTGTTGCCCAGGAATGGGGAGATCCAGAGTCCCTTTGGCCTGGTTTTGATTCCATCTCTCCCAGTTCCATTCTTTAGACCATCTTAATGGCTTTTTCCTGCTCTGGAAGGAAAAAGACATCTCTCTTCTACCTTCACAGACATATTTACCAATTAAACCCTCTCTCATTAAACTGACAAAGCTATCTTCCTGAACTAGTACCAATGCTCAGAGAGCATAGGGTTAAAAATCTGCGTACCACCTTGTATTGCAATTTTTATCCAGCATTGATAGCAGGTTAATAATCAAATAGAGGGTCATCTTGCTAATTGTTACGACCAATGTTTGCTCCATTAAGTCTTGTGCACATAGAGCCACTTAATTGCAGTACCTGGTGGTAATGCCTTCCCAATTCCTTTGTGTGATTCAACTCCCTGGAGAACAAAATCCTACCATCCCCATCAGAATTTCATACCTCATGTACACATTTGAAAATGCAAGCCAATGTAAACACTGAATTCAGCATAAGCTGGCAAGTCTTTGTGGTATTGTCTTCTAATCAGCTATCGTGAATGCAATTTTTAAACAGAAAGACTTCAGGCTGTCTGGAATACAAACCACGTTCCCCTTCCCTTTATAAATCAGCAGGCAGAGGCTGTCATCTTGTTCCTTTTTAGAAATGCAGGTCAGCACAGTGTATGGTGTAAGGAACTTCCCATGCTGCAAATTCAAGAAGGCTCACATGTGGCATCCAGCTCATTCATGTTTGGGTTGTGTAGGAGGCACAGCTTTCCAGTCACAGCTCCCAGCTGTAAAGCGCAAAGGGCCTTAGCACTGAGCAGCACTGCAGAAATGTAATCTGGCACAATGCCTTTCCTGCCTCAATGCACACTCTGTAAAGCCTCCTGGTCTATTCATATTCTCTCCTTTGCTCCTGACAGGACCCGAGTGCCATGCCGAGACCAACTTCCCAGGACCTAGCAGGTTTCTGGGACTTACTGCAGCTCTCCATTGAAGACGTCAGCATGAAGTTTGATGAACTGCACCAGTTGAAACTCAATGAATGGAAAATAATAGAATCACCTGAAAGGAAGGTAAGCAGACCACGGACAATACCATTTACTCCCCATTTGTAGTCCTGCAGTCTCCTCGTGTTAAATACAATAATGAAACATGATAGGCTTCTAATCCTGGGAAAGATTTAATTGGCATGGCCCAATTTTCTCATGGAAACTTCCATCAGATGTGAGGATGTTTGTCTTTTTAACAATGTTGAGCCTAATTGTTTATGAAATAAAATGGGGTTTGCTAAGTTAGTTCGCTCCATGACACTTTTGTTCAAATTATTTCGATTCACATTCTAAAGGCTAAAACTGAAATATGTTCTTACTAATTCAGACTGAAGACAATAGCCCAAGAATTCAAACAAAGTAAACTTGGCACTGTGCTACATTTCGGGCAGCCCAAACCTGAGCACTTCACTGTTTAACCCTGCCTGCACAACACAACTGATATTAAAACAGAAATGAGATGGAAGTATATGACAAAACATAGTGCATACTAAAGCTCAGCTCACAAAAATTTGGGGGACAAAGAGTACTACTGGCAAACTGCCCACATTTCTGCCCTGCAACTCCACCATCTAGGAGATGCCCCACCATGATGCTTACAAAACAAAGGTGGCAAATTGCCCATTAAAGCAAGGTAATTCTGAAACTGCCTTTCCCCTCTCTAGAGCTCTGTCCCTTACCCTGATTATCCCGCTATCCTTGTTGATGATTGTATCAGTCAGCTGAAAACAGCATTTGGTTTGAGTCAGTACTGTTGGCCTCAGGTGAATACTTGTTTGGTTTGGGAGGAATTAGGAGGCATTTTGACAACTTTTTCATTTCTTCATGCTCCTCTTGGATTTTAATTTTCAGCCAACGGGTTGGTGGATGGTGAGTTTGCAACTCTTGCTTACTAGTGACAACTGGAAGTAAGAAATTATTGTAGTGACAGCAACAGTGATGTTCCTAAGAGGGAAATAACTAAAAGTGGAAAAAAACCCAAAAGATGGAACAGGAGGAATGGAGCCCTTATGTTCCTGGCTGAAAACAGGAAATAGAGAAAATAAAGACTGAAAGAGCTGGCTATCATGGGAAATAGCATCTTAGGCTGCTGCACTGTTCCTGTTGAATATAGAACTATGTTTTTAAATAGCCTTAGTTATTTAGTCTTGACTACTGCATTTTGGTAGTAGACTCAGAATTTTTTTTTTTTAAAGACCAAACAACGAAGAGTCTGTAAACCATAGGTGTAATTTTTGTATTATTTGAATCCTGCTGTGCATCAAATTAACTGTGTTCTCCATAAGGAACAGCCCATATTCTGTACTATTACCATTACTTTAAGAAATTATATAGCAAAAAGATCAATCCCAATAAACATAAATAAACATGGGAAGTTGTGGAGTCTCCATCTTTGGGGCTATGTAGTCCAGTATTAAACATGACATTAGAAACCTGGTTTAACTTCAACGTTGTGTCTGATTTCAAATGGGCTTTGAATGAGGATTGTATGAAATCACCTCCAGACGTCCATCTCTTCTAATCTAAACTACTGTACAATTCCTTGATTCTCCAGTATCTTTTTAAGGCACTCACATGATATTTCACAGTCTCTAAGTGGAGTAAAATATCCATTTCATACTTCAAAACAGTTCTTGACTTAACACCTGCAGAGAGATTTACAGATACTTTGATAACAAAATCTACTGACTTTCACTTTATAATTTAATAATTCTTCAGAATAATTTTCTTTAAAATGGTCCAGGCTGACAAGCAGAATAATTAGCCCTGTGTTCTCTCTCTGGTTGGCGCTTGAATGTTTCCATTTAGCAATTCATGGAGGAGACTAAACTAATAGACATGTATACACAGCTGCTATCTCATATCCAGCTGAGGCTAAACTCAGGATGAGTAATTTCATCAAAAATCCTGTCCTGCTAATCTTAGAGAGTCTTTTCACTTGATCAGACCACACAGATGTGCTGAATTCTTATTGGAGAGCCAGTGTGTGTTTCTGTTTCTAATGAGTGTAATAATGTGTCAGCTACAATTAAACAAGTCCATATGAAAGTGAGGTATGCAGATTGCATGTGCCGATACCTGCAAGGACAGTAGAAGGAAGCGCAGTCCTTTTTCAGGCACAGGACTGCAGAATGTGTAATGGTTGTCAAAAGGGGTTTTGTCAATGTCCCTAGTGTGGATAGCTGTTCATGTAATCCATTAGTCAGCTGATGGGCAAGCACAGATTGAGCATGCTTGATGTATGTAATCAGTATTTTGCATTTCATGTCTTCGATGTGCATGTTCTGCTGACAAGTACCTTCTGCATGCAGCTCACCCTTGGTTTTAATGCCCTATTGCAGGAAGAAAGAAAGATTCCTCCTCCTGTACCAAAGAAGCCCCCAAAAGGAAAATTCCCTATCACAAGAGAAAAATCTCTGGACCTACCCGACAGACAGCGGCAAGAAGCTAGAAGACGGCTGATGGCTGCCAAGCGAGCAGCCTCTTTCCGACAGAATTCAGCCACAGAACGTGCAGACAGCATCGAGATCTACATCCCAGAGGCTCAAACCCGGCTTTAAAGACAGAATGCTGCAGAGTTCCTTTTTTAAACAAAATGCTTGTACAGTTTGTCACTTACCTGGTAATTTTTGTCTCATTCTCTCCACTAAATATGCCCTTGCTGTTGTGTTCTTTGTGCCATAAGCACAGTGGAATGCTTTTGATTTCCTCAGAATTTGCTGAGCTCACCGCAAGAACGACTTCTTTTTGTATTGTCTGACTTACAATCAGCTACAATGGATAGGGCTTGTCAAGACCTGACTTATCCAATATATTCTCAGAGGACAACAAGAAACACCTCTTGAGATGGAACCCAGCTTACTTTTTTGTTATTTATATTTTTATAAAATGTGTGATAATTAGGGATAAGAATAACAAACTATAAATGGGTGCATCTCACCATTCACTAGAGGCATTAGCTATTCCAAGTAGAAGGTGCTACAAATGAAAAGAGCAGGAAAGAAAGAACCCATTTATCTCTTTGACCTCCAGTTTCTTTTCCTAGAACCCAGCTAACATATTTACCCATGTGCTCTACCACTCTTTTCATCTTTGTTACTGCAAAATAACATTAGGCCTCTCATCTCATGTCAAGTTTCTGGAGATGAACAGGGATACCCAGCCACTAAAACTCCAAAGTTCATCAGAAACCAAGAAGCATGCAAGTCTGGTGGTGGTGGGAATGTCCTCTAAGAAACATTTGCTGTTAGCAGCATAACGACACTCTGAAACCTAAGCAAAATTGTAATGCAAGAGGACTTGAGTGATGGGTGAAAGAAAAACGGAAGCCTTAAAAGTTAGATCTTCAGTAGTAAGATGTGTAAAGAAAAAGTTATACTCTCTCCTTTGGAACGCTCATTGCATTTTTAACAGTTCTTTTTCATGTTAACATTTATTTTATAAACCTTCTCTCTTTCATTTCAAGAGCCGTGCTACATGTACTATTTAAAATTCTCAAATTGTTATAACAATTGAGTTTCCAGGGTATCCTTGAGAACAAAAAATCTTGCTTGTTTAAAATGCCAGTTGTGATGTTGTAAACAGTTTAAGAAACATGAATGTGAGTGGTAAGTATATATAAGTTTAAACGGTTATGTTTAGGTAAAGGTGAACTGTGGTTTACAGTTGTATTTTTTTTTAGAACTATTTTTCTATGCAGTATCATTTATGGCAAGAATAAACTTCTTGCTTGCTTCAGACATAGAAAAAAAACATGACTCGAGATAAGTGATTTCCAGCCATGGAATATAAGGAAAATAATATCTTTTCAAGCCTCACATTGTCAGGAGAGAAGTGGCAACTGCCACAGTCAAGAGGCTTTAATTTAAAACAAATTAAGACAGAATTATTCCACTTCACCTACCTTCCAGAGCCAACTGAGCAATCCCGCACTTAGAAGTCTTCAGGTGAAGACGCAATAAGATGAGTAACCTGCAGCCCCAATTCCAAGGTTTGAATCCTACTGAACACAACTTTAGGTCAAAACAGTGTGAACCCAGTGAGACGAACAGCCCCAGCTCCCACATTCCCTGTTTACCTGCTTTAACAAATGCAATGCATTTAGCCATAGGCAGAACAACTATTTAATTATACTTGAGCACTTTGGTTCTTCACCTGATGAGCACTTTAAATACAAATCCCACACACCCTGCAGCCTGATGGATGACTGAAAACATGAAGTATTGTAGGTTATGCAGATCTGACATTGCTTCAAATCTGTTTTCTTTTGTTTGCTTTTTTTTCTTTTTCCTTCTCTTTTTCCTACAGTGTATGTTATTAAGCATGACTTCTGTCTTTGGAGCACAGCTGATAAAGCATGCTTGGCTTCAAGGTTTGAATCTTTAGAGATGAAGTTTTGAGAAGTTTCTGTGAGAAGAAACCCCTGTAAATTGAGCCTGATATCTGGTGTATACTTTACCAAATAGCCTTAAATTATATTTGGAAGCAAAAACCAAGACGAATGTATATCCTTCAAGAATGCAAAAAAAAAAAAAAAAAAAAAAAAAAAAAAAAAAAAAGAAAAAAAAAAGAATAAATCCCTGAAATATTCTTCTATAGATGAAAACATTATATTTCCCTTCCCTTGCATTTCCAAGGCATTTTCTATTATGGAAAGAGCTGAATTCTAGGTAGTATACAATACTGATGCTACTTCCTATAGTTGTTGTACTATTTTAAATGCAAAAGTACGTGCAGACACTGGCATCTTTTGACTTGAGAACTAGTATCGTTAAGTGGAGCTGCTAATTAGAAATATCCAAACAAAACCAAAGTCAGTGTCTTTCCTAGACTGAAGAAATTTAAAAGAGAAACACACACACCGGTACAAGCATATATATATATGGCAGCTGATATGTTTTATCTAATTTTCCTGTTCACTTTGAGGAGAAATCATACTTGCCTTACTCACTTGAACCCTCCCATCTGCAGCAACAGGTCACGCGATTAAGACAAGCTGTACCTGATCCTGCTAGCAATCAGACTTTATGAAGGAAAACTGTAAACCCAAGAGGTTGCAGATAAGCTGATATCCCATCTGGCCTAATGATGCAGACTTGGAGCAGTCTGTGTTTTACATTTCCCATGCCTTTATGAGAAAATGTTCAATAGAAGATTTAGAAATCTATGACTGATGTTTGTTAGACCTTGGTCAGGAAAAAAAAAAAACAACACAACAAAAAACAGCAACCAGAAAGAATCAAAAGTAAACTAGATGCCTACAAAAAATCTGATAATGTATTATCTGTGCACATTACATTTTGAAGTGCAATATATTAACTTATTGTTGGGTTAAAATTATATCATTTAAGGCAAATAAGCCATTTCTACTTACATATTGTACATCTGGTTAGTTTAGAAAAATAACATTATGCTTATCATACTTGTGTTGCAAATAAACCAAAGTCAGATTGCTTCACTATATGACATGAGAAACACTGCGTGTGTTATCATAATACACATTTAACCAGAACAATTGTAATCTGACCCCACATCATAAAAATAAAATTCAGTTACAAAAACAACGTAGGAGGAACATAAATAAACAGGAGGATAGGAACTGGAATACTTTCCGCTTTGAGTTCATGGTGTAGACCCACACAGAACAGCTAGATAGAGCAGAATAGTCTAGTGTTTAATTAAATATTAATTGGACTAATATTTATTTTAACCCATTAAAATTGCAGAATGTCCCTGTTCATTTAGTCATTGCCTGTAAAACACAAGTATAATAAACAGAATTCAGAAAATTTAAATAAAGAAAAAGGCCTAACTGGTGAAATAGTTGATATTTGCCATACTTATTTTTACTTTGTATATTTTTTTAGATTTTTAAATTCTTTGTAATTTGGTGAAGTACATTATGAAATATTTTATTAGTTCACGTCAATCCGATTAGAATGGCCTTTGGCAGAATGCAAAGACTAAAAATATTGTACAGTTTAATACCAAAAAATGATATTTTAATTCATACTTAAACCTTGACACTATGTTAGATTTGAGATCAATCAGGAAGGAATTAAAGTGTGCATAGGAAATTGTTTGGATGTCATATATATGGATAGATAGACATAACATACTTTTCATATGATAGAAATTATTTGTTTTAAAATAAGCCCATGTTCTGCTGTATCAGTAAATTAGAACTCTATTTCTTCAGCACTCCATCTATTATAAAGTGAAGGACTGTTTGGTCATTGGGAGGTTTTGCAAGGAAAAGAAGTAACTGCTACATGGTGGTGCCACATGTGATGTGCCCTACGTGACCCGCAGCCTCCTCGTGCCCTGTGGGAGCGGTATCCTCGAGAGGCTCCTGATCACATGGCACCTCAGGCAACACTGCCACTCTGTCCCAGGCCCTCTCCGTGCAGGTCCACCCTGGCCCCCTCTCCCAGAGCAGCGTGCCTCCAGATCAGCCCGGCTCAGCCTTTCGCATTCAAAGCCTTGAGCCTGCCCTGTCCAGCCAGTGGGTTTGATTTCCTCCTCAGCATTTCAGCACCGGTGGCAGGGGGCACACTGGGGGCTCACCCATCAAGTGTTGGTTTGTGCATGTCAATTTCAGCTCTGAAGCTGGTTTGGCAGCTCCAGGTGTCAAGCTGTGAAACAGAAGCCTCAGTATTAGAGACTTGAATGGATTGTGAAGCAATGTTACTCCCATTACTGTTCCTAGAGCATCTTATGTTGGAGGGATACCGCACACAAACTGCGTTTGAGGTGAGGAACATCAGCACATGTGTCTAGAGAGGTGCTTCCTGGTGTATGACAGGTTGACACCCACATTTATACAGTGCCTTTCATCCAGAAGGATCTCCAAGCACTTTATGAGCCAACACACAAACTCTAGGTTGGGCTGTAGCTGGGGCAGGTAACCTGGCATGGTGGGATACTGGGGGTTCTCCCGCCTGTCCCCATGCTGCTGGGAAGTTTCCTTCCACAGCACCCTTCCAGCAGCTGGGAGGACCCTCACAGTCTGAGCCTGTGTTGAAGGAGAAGCAAAGACTAGCTGAACTGAGAGGAAGACCTGAGCAAAGCAGACATGAGGGCAATGCTCATACCATCTCTCCAGAGAGTAGGCAGGGAGTGATGAGCACCAAATTAACCTTCCAGAACAGTCTCTGCTTTTTCTGTTCATGATGATGGCAGTGAGGTCCCTGCACTGGAGGAGCTCCCTGGGAGGAGACCCTTGGTCCGCACCAGGTTCACGAGCTGATGGCGTCTGCAGCTGAGCCCTCTTGGTCAGGAATCTTGGCAAGTCTCCCCTCACAAGTGCATTTTCCCCCACTTTCTTAGCAGGAGAGCAGGAGAGATCCATCCAGGATACATGCTGCAAAAGCAGACTTCCCCAGGCACCCTGTTCTCTCCCTGAGTCTGCCCTCCAGCCCAGCTAACATGAGGGATGACATGGGGCACAGGACTTAGGCATGATAATTGTTCTTTGGTTTGGGCAACACAATTGTGCTTTGGTTTGGACAACTGCTCTTTAATGAGACCCAGCTCTACCCCTAAGGGTTCTCTGTATGGCAGAGCAATGGGGACACCTCTCTCTGCATGGACAGGATCAGCAGAGGAGAAGCCGCCATTTCATACTGCATAGAACAGAAAGAGAATATATACATATATCTATATAGATAAAAATTTTTCATTGTCATGGTCCCAGACAGCTGGATCCAGGAACCAGTCAGTGCTCACATTCCTGTAGGTTGTGCCACTTTTTTTGCAGCTCATCCTCAATACTGATGGCCATGGCAGGTTCCCTGTCTACTGCAGCCCCACGGCCCATCAGCAACTATTCACCGTGTTCACCTCCAGGGACCATTGGGAACAGCTGTTTTATGGCATACTCATATGCACTCAAGAGTCCTGTCAGGAATTAAGTCCTCTGTATCCAGAGAAATTGCTTAATTTATCTCTGAAAAGCAGCTACCTCAATGGTGTAATGCTGTAGCTGTTTAACTACATAAGAGGCTGTTCAGGACAGCAAGTATAAAACCAAAATTGAAATGGAACGTTGCCCAAAAGAAAATTTGGCCAGCATATTTAGGCTGATTTAGGCTCCTCTTAATGAAATAAAATTCTAATAGCTGTGAGAGGCCATGGCATTCGTAACTGAATGTCTTTTCCAGCATAAATGATTCTATGATTCTATATAAAAAAATGTATTCCAGACTTCTTCTCATTAAATGCATATCACATTTCTTAAAAGATGATTGCAGAAGAAGACTTCATGTTCACAGATTCACCTTACCACATACAGCTTTTATCCCATTATCCTTCATTGCCGAAATAGAACTGGGCTTTTGAAGTCAGATCATAGATAAGTTAAATTAGTGGGTCTACAAGGCTTGCTTTTTAACTGAGCAAACTCAGAACAGTTTTCATCAGCTGGCAATTTAATTCTAATTTTTATTAAGGCCAAATTGTTATTTTTCTAAGTTGGTTTTATTGGACAGGATTTTTTACTTCTCTAGGTACAAAATCACAAATATTTTCACCTAAGCTTAAATGAGGGGGAGGATTATTTGAATATATGGCCATTGTTTACCAACACAGCCCATCTGTGAGGAATTTCCTTCTCCTTCCCTTGCCATTCTTTCATTGAACACAGTATTTCCCATTCCTAAAGCTCAACTGTTGTACAAATTTCTTATTTGTGAGATGGATTACTGCAGAACTTAGGGCTAAGTTCTGTTCCCGATTGTATTAGAATCAAAGCTAAGAAACTGAAACCGGTATAATTCAGATCAATATCTGACTCAGCAAGACCTGCTGAGGTAGGAAAGACCCATCATTCGAGTTAGCGGGTGCATCATTTCTTTGTATGATCTCGTTCTTCCATTCAGGTAGATCGCAATCAAGCAGAGGGTTCGGTATTGGGTTTAAGTGTCTGCAGGCAGTCCTGACAAAGAAATGCTAGCTTTGTTTATAATTACCCATGGAATCCACATGCTTGTATTTATGCTTTGATTTACCCCTTTGGAGATTTAATAGTATGGCCATCTTGTTTTAAAAGGGCTCAGCATGTATGTATTGTTTAGTTCAATTTATATATTAATTTCCTGACTGAAGAAAAAATCCCTTTCAAGTAGCCTGGCTTATATGCTCTAGAACTGTTCTTTCCTGAAGAAAAGCCACTATGGCTGTGCAGGATATTCTGTGCAGAGACAAAACTCATAATTTCATTTACCATGTGACATGCCAAAATAATCAAGTGTGGCCTAAGGACTAAATTAAATGCCTCCTATAGAATTTCAAGGAATGTTAGAACCAGGAAACTAGCTGTTTAGTTATCATTAAAAGTATATATAAATATATATAAATATATATATACATAAGAAATCGTATCAACAATGAGGATGAACTGAGTGCCAAATATTCACCATCTGTATAAAGCTACACTTCACTAGAATTAAACTATTTTATGTAATTCTCTTTCTCATGCTTTTATGGTTCTTTTGATAAATTCTATTTAGTAGCATGCAGGATACCTAAATTGAATGTACAGTATGTTGTTTCGTTGCTACAATAATTTCTCGCTTCTCAGTAATATCTTCTTTACCAGAATGTTATTTGTTACTTTGAAGACATATTTGAAAATTGTTTTAATATTGAGTTATTCTTTTTTCATGGTTCTCTACTCACCTCCAGCTGATTGTAAGAAAATGTGCTTCACTATTTTGCCCCATGGCTCTTTTATGAAGCTGCCTCTTTCAACTGGTTTATGTATTGTTTCTGTTTATCTCCTGTAAATAACTCTGCAATTAAATTTTTTGAGAAAAAATAGAGTACACTCGTTATTACATTTTAAATTTTGCATTAGTTAAAATACAGCATTTCCAATCAGACAATTTGTAGGCAACACTAAATTATTACTATAGACTTGCAGCCTTTGGAGTGTGAGGAAATTAATTTTTTAAAAAATATTTTTACAGGACTTTAGCTGAATTCAAAGGAAGACACATAAAATCTGAAGGAAATGGAAACTAACAGAATCAGCTATGCAGTGCTATCGATGTGTTTTGATTTATAGTCATCAATACTATAGGTATAGAATATCATGTACTGATTTTGAATCAGATCATTGTGTGTCATTAACAGGAAGAATAGCAGTCTCTTTTGCTTCTAAAACACCCAAAACTGAATTATTTGTAAGCAGTCATTAGTGGACAAAAGTACCTGAATTGATTTGTTTTGACAAGGTGAATCCTGGAGCTGTGTGTTTTTACTGTTTGCAACAGAATAGCCAAAAAGAACTTCTAGTCTCCTTCATTTTTTACAACTCCTTCCAGGACAGACAAGTCTCCTTCTGGGAATGGCTTTAGCAACTCAGCAGAATATTTGATCAATACTTTTCCACATTTCTTGATTAGAAAAAAGTCATAGTAGGCATGAAACAAAGATGTGTGGAGTCCCTGAGTCTAAACAAAGGAGGTACCAGAACTACTATGACAAATATGAATTTCTTTGGCATAGAAAAGAGCTTACTTACTTGAATCATTAGATTTTTACTGCTCATTTATTATATATACTATTGTAACACTTATAAGCTCTAGCTGTGGACCAAGACAACATTGTACATTTACAAAATGAATATATTTCCCATAATACAAAGAGTTTACAACCCAACCAATAGGTAAGAAACAACAGACAGGCAGACACAGGAGACAAATTGATCGAAAAAGTGAGATGCTGTTAATTAAAATGAAGAGCAGCATCTCAGCATCCCATCACTTGTCATTTGTTTTACAGACAACAGAAAAAGAGACAATAATGAAGTAGGTTGGAGGATACACTCAGAGATGTCTTCCCATGAAGGGAGTGAATCCAAGAAAGATGTTTGTTTGAAAATTTAACATAGAGATGGTGAATTTTGGCATCCTGGGTCAACTGGACGTGGAAGCTGACATCTTCTTGTTTAATGAATGATGCTAGGTTGGCAAAGATCTTCGCAGTAAGACCAACAAAATTCAATATTCAGTACTCTGCTGGCTCATTGCTTCTATGAAGGAATTTTCATCTTTAATACCTGTTGTGGAAGGCTCAAAAATTTTCAGCTATACATCATCAGTATATAAGAATGAAATTTAGGGTCATTAGGGCAACTTAGTGCTTGTTTTTGTTTGTCTCCTAACACTAGATGTTATGACATAGAGCATCACTCATTGCAATTCTGTACTGTTATATTAGAACTAAGACCTTGATCACTTCCTTTGCTCACAGGCAAAATTTCAATAATGTTGAAAACCTAGCCTGCTAGCCTCCATGAGTTCCCTAAAATAGGGTGATCCTTCCTGCAATCGGGAAAAGATCTCAGAACTAACAAGCAAGCTGTTTCTTGTACAACAGCTTCACAGATGGTTGCATGTCAGCCTTAGAATTATAGGCATTGTTTTAACTGCAGCAGCACAGCTGAAGTGTGAAAATTTTGAAATGTAGGCAAGTACCTTACATAACCTATTGCAGCCCTACCACAATCCCTGGAAAGATTCTGCAGTGAATTTTTAAACAAGCAATTTATAAGTAGCTCGGGGATAATACTGTGATAAAAATTAGGCAACAGAAGTTTGCCAATATCCTATCATGACAGTCAATTTAATGTTCTTCTCTAAGAGGATGTTTTTACCTAAGAAAGTAGGTAAAATAGATCTTTACTTCATTAAGGCCTTTGATACAGTTCCAGTGTAAAATTAAACTAGGAAAATATTTTCTAAACAAAATTATTGTAAAATTAAAACTGATACAGCTGAAAATATTATTTTTAAGATACATATATCCTTAACCCACTGTGAAATCCAAAGGGCTTTTGAAGTGTGAGAGAAAGGGAGAATCTTAGAAAAATCTAACCTGCTCTCAGTACTAGTCAGAAATTTCATTGACAACTTTGGTGTTTGCAAAAAAATATAATATTCATAAACCTGGGAGTGTTTACATAGAGGACATGATCAAAATTCACAGTGATCCCAAAAAAACTGGACATGCTTTCTAAATTCATTGTGATGTAATTCAGTGAATAAAAAATGAAAAAATGCTATACTGAAAGATGAGATCAAGCTCAGATATGACAAAATAACCCTTTAAGAAAAAGTAAAGCAAAGAAAATGTGGTCTATGGTGGATCACAAGCTAAAGGAGAGTCAACCTGATGCTAAATCAACATATACTTAATCACATGCTCTTAAGAAAAGGGGAAATCTAATAGTGAATGTATTAGCATATAATTAAATTAGTGTGGCTTAAATTATTGTGCTGTGTAATCATCCGTATATATGCAATCTTAATTTGTGGCACACACACACATTATTGGACTTGACATTGCAAGCCAAGCTAAAACAAATTACCCATAGAAGGAAGAAGGCATCAGACCTATAAAAATCGAACTCGTGTATCTGAGGTATGGCTCATCCTCCTCCATCCAGGCTGCTCAGTAGAAATCTCCATGGCCACTGCATTTTGCTCTATGTCAAGTGTCTAAGGACTTCCATTAAGCTGAACTACTGCCAAGCCTTGGGTGGAGATGGTGTTTGTCTCTGTCCTAGCTATGAACCACGTCAGGCCTGGAGCACAGGGCAGGAGAACAGGGCAGGATGCTTTTTGTGTCCTTGTCTTCTTGTTTAGGAACCAGACTGTCATGTTTGGGCAATGGTGGGATACAGACTCTCTGAATCTTGCTGTCTTCAACTTAGCCACTTCCACCCACGTCCTGTCTGGGATGGCAGAAATTACCCTCTGAATCTCAGACAAAACTCAAACACAAAATTTTAACAAGTGAGAGAGGCAGAAGCATTTCAGAATACCTAAAAGTTACACTGGATGACTGAGTACTGAGTCATGCCACTGAGAAAGTGGCAAGTCGGATGCTAGGGATGTAGGGACATCTCCTGTATGCTACAGAGGTTCTTGTTTCACTCTATTCAATACTGTTAAGGTTTTGGTTAGAGTATTAAATCCTAATTGAGAGGAATTGAGAAGCAGTGGAGAAAATTCGGAAGAAAGCAACAAAGATTACAAAATATTAGAAAGAGCAACCTAAGCGAACAGAGTTGAGAAAATGAATCAAAAAAAGACCGACTTGTTTCAATACAAAGAAGTTGTTATGAGCTATTAATGAAATTGTTTCCCCAATCTCTGGAAGGAGGTTATTGTCATCATAAGCATAAAAGTCTAGCTTTTGTTTGTTTGTTTGGATAAGGGTAGTGAATCCTGGTAAAAAGCTATTTAGCTCAAGGACAAGGTAGCAAACATGCCCTATGCAGCCTTGCAGCTGTGATCTGCATGTCACCACTCCCTGGAGAGCTACAGGAACCACCATCCAGCATCCTGACTGTACACATGCTCAGAAAGGGATGTGCCCAGACCACCACCTCTTTCATCTTACTTGACATACAGTCCTATTTATAAGCAACTGACCAATTACGAGTGTAAAAGAGGTATTCGCCTGCCAAAGCTGCAAGTGCTGCTCAGTGAGATGTTCCCCAGCTCTTCCCAGAAGGAGAAGCTGACCAGGCAGGTGCATTTGAGAGGACAGTGCCTTGACTGACCTCAGCACTTGGGGAGGTGAGTGCTCAGGATCATGGCTGAATCTCCACTTCTTCTCCTATGTGTTATGGGTTTTTCAGCTCACAAAGGAATGAAGCTCAGCTGTTCTTGAATAAAAGGCCTTAATACTAAATAAGGGAATTGCAGAGAATTGGTGATACTGGCTGAGTCAGCAATGTTCTTTTCTCAGTATGAGGTTTTGATATCCCTTTTTATTAGTGGCAGGCATTGGGCTGCTTGAGGTGTTGCAGTTAAGGGAAAAATCTAAAGGAAGTTTCTGCTCCACATGAGGAGTAATATCACCTCAGCCTTTACCACTGAATGGAAGCCCAGATCCTGACCAGGCACAGACATTATTAAACTGCTCAGATAAAATCTCTTACAAAGTCTTTCTGGTTGTTTTGTGGCATATGTATTCTTTGTGACCCACACTAACTCACCTGCATAGGTGTGAGCTATCGAAAACACAGAGGAACTTGTCAGAAGGGCTGTGCACCAATCACTGCCATACTTGGTTTCCTCCTTGTAACTGAGCCTCATCACACTCACTGCAGAGCTTGGCACTAATATATTTGAGGAGGACAGGGCTTAGGTCAATGGAATGGAAAATAATGACAAATCAATTTAAATGCAGGCCCTGGAGGAGTATATTACAATAGACTGCTTCAGACAAATCTTAAAAGGAAATTAGCTTTGGAAAAAATCAAGGATTCAGTGTATTAAAAAGTGACATAAACCAAATCATAATAGAGGTGATTAATCAGTTTTGCCAGATAGGAAATAAATCATGAGTGAACAGTAAGGGAAGCAGATGAAATGTTACGCTTTGGGGTTTGAATATGTCAAAGTGAATTTTGTAAAATATTTATAAATTTATGAAGCACTGACAACATCTTAAGAAAAGCTGGTATCTAGAATTTTATGAATGTTTATATTTATATATTTGTATGAGTTTATGTGGCTTTGTATGTGTGTATGTATATATATACATATGCATATGTGTATATATAATATGAATGTACATATTTATCCATAGAGAAATAAAAGAGGAGTAACTGTAAATTTTATATATATTTACTTTTTTTTTAAATGGCCAGAATTAATATTCAGTTTGGTTTGTGCGTGACTGTATCAGGATAAAACCATTTGCTTATCTAAAAAGGAGGAAGCTGAAAAGAAGTATGAGGAGAATAGGGCTGAGGAAAGGGAAAACCTATAGACCAAAAGAAATGTAAATGCTATATTCTTTACTCTTTGCTTATTAGGAATACATGATTGCTTTAGCTGATTCATAATTTTACTTCACAGTGAAAAAGCATTTTTGAGTTAATTCACAATACATATCAGTTTCTACAACCAGATCCCAAATCAAATACACACATGTACATTGTGCCAGAAAGCAAACACACTCTGCATGAGACGAGCTAATTCAATTTTACACCTTCTAGCCTCAACTAGGACAGGTGTTTTCAGACAAGCTGGTCTATAACAAATTCAAGATCTTATATTCCTCCACTCAGATTTACTCCATCCTCCCAAACGTTTCCAAAACAAATTTTTTTGTTGACTTATTTAATGTGACATGGAATAAGCAAATTTTACAAGAGTGTCCTCATTTGAAATAATTAGCGAGAAGCTGTAACACTCCATCAGATTTCACATTCTGAACATACTGACCAAAGAAGGAAAAAAGCATAATACCAGGAAATAAAAGTGAATCTCTATCGATTCAGTTAGAAGGGTCACTTAAGGCCACACATGTACCAGCTGTGACAGCACATGTGGAAGGGACGTTCCCTGTGCGTGATATTTCCCACTTTGCTCATCTCCAAATATCAAAGTAATGTAAGTGTATTAAAAATGCTGTTGTAAGTCAGAGGTTACAAAGTTCTCCCTGGAATTTACAGTGTCAGAGGAGAATGAGGCGGAGCGGGTTTGTGCAAAGGAGGACCTGAGGAACAGACGGCAGCACTTCATGGACACTTGAAAGACTTGTAGGGAGCCTCTGGGGCACATTTACCATCTGTGATATGTTTCATTTTGGTGGCATTTACCCTGTGAGACATAACAGATTGTGCCCCTTGCTTGGCTTCTTTCTGAGATCAAACTTTTTTTTTGTCTGGAAAACAGACACAATAGCAGGCTTGTGAGCTGCTAAGTATTTGTCTTTATTGTCACAAATGAAATATCTGTAAATATCTTTTGTAATGATCTGTGTCAGATGCTATACTGGGACCACTGACTTTTTTTGGACAAAGATTAATGGCTTCCAGTGAAGTCGATGTTGTATTTTCACCCATCAAGAAAAGGTTAGGTGAGTTCAGGAACAAGATGAGTCAACCCATGAAAGGGGGTAGTTTGCAAGGTAAAATATATGGGGGAAATTGTTCCTGGGGAAGTGGGTGGGAGATGTCAGAGATGGATAGGGGTGAACAATAGATGCTTTTCAGTCACAAGATTATTTCCAGTAGCTAAAAATGAAACATGATTATGATCAAAATAGTATCTAACATGCTATAATTCTCCTTGCATTAACTTACATTACCCCAGGGAAACGTGGATTTCAGAAAGCTTAAGAGGGGTGACGGCACTTTCACACCCAGCACACTACCATGCTCTCTCTGCTAATGTGCTTGTCCTGGTTTCAGCTAGGATAGAGTTAATTTCTTCTCAGTAGCTGTTACAGTGCTGCGTTTTAGACTCAGAATGAGAATGATGTTGATAACACTTTGATGTTTCAGTTTCTTGCTAAGTCGTGTTTATCCTAAGTCAAGGACTTTTTTCTTGCCTCATGCTCTGCCAGTGAGGAGGTACACAAATGAAACTGGGAGAGAGCGTAACTGGGACAGGTGAGCCAAACTGACTGAAGGGATATCCACTCCACAGAATGCCATGCCCAGTGTATAAACTGGATGGAGTTATGCAGAAGTGGGGCCAGTTTGGATTCAGGAAGAGGGGTCTGGCACAGGTCAGCAGGCGGTGAGCAATTGCGTTGAGCATCACTTGTTTTTCCCTTTTTATTATCACTACTGTTATAATTTACCATTTTACTGTATTTTACTCTATTTTTAATTATTAAATCATTCTTATCTCAATCTACAAGTTTGATTTTGATTCTCCTCCCCTTTCCATGGGGGTGGAGGAGGAGAGGGGAGTTGAGCAAGTACCTACATGATGCTTAATTTCCAGTAGGGCTTAAACCACGACAGTGTCCCCCTTTCTGAATCTCTCCAAAGGTATAACTGTTATTTCCTTTTCCTCTAAACAGACACCTACCAGGGTCCTGGGAGTTCCCTCCTTGTGTGTTGCTGGTTAAAATCAAACCCTCTTTGACCCTTCCTGCTTCATTTTACCTGACTCTGGAAGGAATCTTACTGTTTCTTACATTTAGCTAAATAAACCAGTGTAACCTGTGTAGTAAACCAGTATAAATGTCAAGAAGGAAACACAGAAACAGATTGAAGGATGCCTTTGAACACAGTCTGGAGGGACAGTCTGGGGAGGCACTAAATTTTTCAGTTCTGTTTGGCTATGTCAAGACAGAAGAAGCATTCAGCAGTGCCATTTTGCTAGTCTGAAAAGTGTGAGGAATGAGAGGTATACATCACATCTCCTCCCAAGCCTGCCCTCCTGGATGTCTTTCCAAAGGCAGGCAGAATGCAGCAGAGTTGCTGCACCCTCATGTTGCACTCTGCTGTGCAGCTGGGCTGTGGCTGCTGCCACAGGCAGAGCACAGCTGCTGTGTCCAACAGGCACAGCCAGCACTTCTGAACACAGCTCTCAGCGTTTCAGAAGTTTATACTGCCACCCATTGCTGTATCTGAGCACATTTTCCCCGAAAGTGATAGCAAATTCCTGAATAGACTTCATTCGCAGTAACACGTTTCCCTTGCTGGTGTCACAGCTCCCCATCACAGCAAACAGATATATTTGGGAATAAGTGTGTCTGCGTAGGTTAGAGTGGAAATGCTTTCTCAAAGGCAAAGTGTGATCAGACTGTGGAGTCATTGGATCTATTTTCAGTCCCTGCTTCTTCTCAGCCAAGAATACTTTGGCCCCAGCTTTGTCCCTCTGCCACAGGGGTTTTGTTCCAGATGTTGTCTGCATGTTGCAGTGGTGCAGAGGAAAAAATTCAGGTCTTCATAACCTCTGAGGCTGAGCATCCATTGCCTGACAACAAAATACATTACAGCACATAATTAGAAACAACTGCACCTGCAGAGCAGGTGCAACAGGAACTATGGCTCCTGTAAAATATGATGAGAAGGAAACTACATTTGGGACTGTGCTGATACATCTGAACCATCAGTTGCTGCTGAAACAAAGAAATCTATGTTTTTCTGTAGACAGAGCTTACAAAAGAAAAAAAAAAAAGGCACCAAACCAATATATCAGCAGTTGGTACAATAAAAAGCACCAAATTCAAGAATTTTTTTCAGTGGTGTTGATTCACTCTTTTTCAGAGAGTTTGAGGATTTCATGCCATATAGTTCTGCAAATGTTTCCTTGCACCATACTTGTGCTATTCAGAGAACTTTAATTTCATTTCCTCCATTTGGCACACGTGTGTGCAGACAATAAACTCCTTCGCACCAGTGCTTGTCATTAATGCAATTCAATTTCAAATTTTCCATGCCATTGGTCAGCATGTAGTGAAATTATCTGGCAGGGCATTTGTAGGCAAAAGAATGCATTTCTAGAAAGCAGGACTAGGAAGAAAATGCAATTTGTTTGTATTAAAAAAAAAAAAAAAAAAAAAAAAAAGTGATACTCTGCATGACCCACGTGTGGAAACCAAAAGAGAAGCCATTTGTGCATGGGCAGTTCAAGCTGGAGGGATTTTTGGAGCTTCAAGGAACAGCAACTGTTCAGGGCCCAGTATAGGACAGGATAGAAGATCAGGATTTTCCCTCTATTTGTTTTTGCCAGCTTTGAAGAGAATGGGAAGGAACTGATAATAAGGAACTGAGAAGATACTGTTAACTGGAAGCCAGGGAATCTCTCCAGGGATTTTATTCTTTCCTGTTTAGTGCTCAGGATGCAAAAAGTTATTGAGGAAGAAATTTAGCTCATACTGAGGAAGGATGACAGTAAGTCTGGAGAGGAGAACAACAGAAGAGCCAGGGGTGGAAAGAGTATGTTTCAGAAAACAAGAAGAAATACACATGAAAAAGGTGCTTAAGGTGACCAGCTGCTTGGATTGAGAAGGACCTTCTCCTCCCTGGCCCAGACTGAATCCAGGGCTACTAAACATAAATGTTCACTACTCCTAGTCCATGCCTCTGAAAAAACAGTAGATCATTACTCAGCTATGTCTCAGCCCTCTTCAGAGACCAGTTCACATGGCAGTCAGTAAAAATACCGGAATGATCGAGTCCTTTCAACTACCAAACTGGATTTTAGTTTGGGGTTGAAGGGTTGGGAGATTTTAAAAACCTCTTGCAGAGTGCTTACTGTGGTAAAAAAAACCCAACCTGACCCTCATCCTATAAAGAATAGCTCTAATACAGTTATCCTTAGGCAAAAGACCTGTTTGGAAGAAGGATGAGAAAGCTCCCAGCCAGGGCATGGAGGGTTTCTCAGCATCCTCCCTCCATTTTCCCACTGCCAGTGCTGCCCCATAATATGCAAGTGTGAGAAGCTACAAGTAAACACAGGGATTTATGATACAGTGAGGAGGAAAAGACATAATGAAATTAAACAAGGCTTCTATCTGAACATAAAAGAACTTCAATAATTTTAATTAATGGCCAGGAGACACATTAGAAGGTACAAGATAAGCAAAGAGGCATAAATGAATAAATAAAAACATGAAGAATCCTGAATCACAGAATACATTCTTCTCATTTTACTTGTTGCTTTTTTTCATTCAAATTACAAAAGAAAAAAAAAAAACAACAAACCAAAACAAACCCAAAAAACATTCAGAGCTGTAGGTAATATACAGACCTTGTTAACGCTTTAAAAATAAATCAACAAATCAAACCCAGTACAAAATATTGCAGATGTAATTTAATTTCAGTAATGCATAATCAGCCATAGTATGCCAGCAAGGATCAGCACTATATTCACTGAACATAAGCCAAGACAGGTATAAAGATCTTATAAAAATACCTACTGTTGACTCTGTACTCACACTTGAGCAAGCTTGACCCTCACTTCAGTGGGCTGGGCCTATCCCTGACGATTCACAAATAGCACTTGAGTCTTAAATCTATAATCATAAATTTTCTGTATTTGTCCTCTGACAAATTTGTCCTCTAGATTTAGCCCACTGAATCAAGCAAACAGAACATCTCATTTTATACCCCCAGGTAAAATATTTTAATATACAACTGAAGTGCAAGCCAAGTTAGATACCATGTAGTTTCTTCACAGAATGTTTCAAAAGAAAAAGCAAGACTTGGTCCATAAGAGTGATACTGCTTCTTTATGATAGGCAGATTTTTTGATTCCAAAAATAATAAAATTATTATAGTTTTGTGTGAAAATAATATATAATTCAGTCTCTTCTAAATTAAAAATACTGCGAAAGACAGTTCTTGCCTGATTGAGTATTTGTTCAAGTAGTAATTTTAAAGGGAGTGTTTAAGTGACAATTCCATTCAGCCCATATTGGTTTACCTTTAAATTACTCTGAAATTCAGTGATAAAGGAAAGTTTTAATAGCTGCAGTGGTCTACTCCACACTACTGACTTATACCCTTGGTAGAAAAAGATGAGTTAATGACAGCTCGTGGAATAGAAATTCCTTGCTTTGCTCTAGAAGAAAAAATTGTCATTTATTTGCAAGAAGTGCATGAGGATTTATGGCATAAGCATTTGGGACATACCTCTGCATACCAGGGTGGGGAAGAGGGAAGCTAAGGGAATCCTATTATTTTCATATGTAAAGTACAGTATGAATATGAAAAAATTGGCATAAAAATCAGAATGAACTGTCACAACATGAGAACTGACATGAGAAATATCTTCTCCAAGGACGTGATTGCCCCTCTTCCCTGATCCAGCCCACCAATATAGGCAATGGTGAAGCAGAAAACTCACTAAAAGCAGCTTTGCTCCTGGTTCATTTCAGTCGATGCCAAGCAACTTTTCTCTAATGAGAAAAGTAACATCATTTAGTATATTTGGGGATGGAAAAATCTTCTGTTCCTATTCCTACCCTGTTAATTAAGTATCTCTTGTGTTTGTCCACCTAGAGAAAACACACAGGTCAGTTCATGATTTACTTTACTGAACTACAAATGGATTTTCAAAGCACTAATAAAGGTTCATTTACTGCAGTCTGATGCTACTGGTGCAGCATAGCTAGTCAGGGTCAAAATGGAGTAGGTCAGGGTACTAGTGCACACCCTGGTTGAGGGTAGAGAAGACAAAGGATATTCCTCACCATCTGTAGATGTTATCTTCCATAACATTTTGACAGCAATTTTCTTCTAGAATTAGACTTCTTTTGCAGCATGTTGGATTCCTGTAGCTCCACTGCTATTAATATTACTACTACTTTCTCTGGATAAATGCTGTCTGCACCAGAAAGAAAGAAAGCATGGAGAAACCAAAAATGAAAAAAAGCCATTCAACAATGAACTGTCTAATCCTTTACTAATTTCTACCTACCTAAAATAGCCCAGCTTTGCAAATCATCTCAGCACTAACAAATCAGAATATTCTGAAAGAATTAAAAAGTTATGAACAGAAAGAGCAAGTTCAAACAAGCATTTACATGTTAAACAGCTAAGAAAGTAAGTTCAGCTCTAATTAGGCTTAAAAACAGTCCTGCCTTCATATTTTTGATGTAGAACTTATGGTCCATATATAGTCCTTCAAAGACACCCCCAAATTTAAAGACTCATGAAAGTTATATTAAACTTCAGAAAATGTCTCACCAGGTAAGCATAAAAATAACCTATTTAGTTTATTAAAAAAGTCCTCCCCCACAGCCCATCCTACCCAAAACTCAAAACCCTAAAATGTCATCTGACTGCAATGTATCAGTATTTTCCCAGGGAAGAAGTACTGGGAATTAATAGGTTTCTTAATCTAGCAAGGAAAAGTGTAGCAGGCAGCACATAAGGGGAAGCTAGAGTGCTTCAAACTTCTGAGAAGGTCTGCACTTTAAGACTGAAATTAGTCACTGGAACAAGCTGCTAATAAAAGTAGCAAATTCATTTCTTTGGCCTTCAAAAGCACAATAACTGGATTTCTGAAAATAAGCATTAGTCAAACTCAAGTGATGAAGCCTGATAAAGGAACAAATGTGTGAATGTTAATGGCTTGTGATGTGCAGGAGGCTGGATTACATGCTCTGTTGATACCATCTATCCTTAAATGCTCTGAGCAAATACGGCATTGTACTTGCTTCTGGCATAATGATCAGAATTCAGCAAATCCACCTTTTTCTTCCCCTCAATTTTATGCTTCTTTTCAGAAATCAGGGTGACAACTGCTATGTTCCTGTCTATGTCTGCTTTTCTATTTCCTACACTCCTAAACCTTGAAAAGAAGCAGAATTCACTTTATGACCCCTTGACACTAATATGGCACTATTGCAAACAAGAGCTAGGGCTATTATATTTATCACTGCTAAGTCCACAGAAATGACAGGCACTCACTGGGCATGCTGTAGCCTCAGGCATGTGGGATAAATGGTAAGATTTTAGGGACTCCTTGGGACCTTCAAGTCTCCTTTCAGTCTATGAACAAATAAACACTAAAGATGTTTAAGGTACTGTTTGCTTAAAAAGCTTATTTATTTAATTGAAGCCATAATTTAAATTCTGTGGATTTGTGTCACGCGTGTCCCACACCAGCCTTCTGCCTGCTGCATCTTCTTCAGAGTATTGCCCCATCTACCTGCAAGGGAAGTTCCCACTGCATCTTCCATTCTTGAATGATTTCTATTACTAAGTTAAGTTTAAATGGCAAAACAGATTTGTTAATAGCAATGTTCTTGAAAAGTGTGGAAGTGATACCATTAAGCAGTGGCACTGCCCATTTGCTCTGGGGAGTCGTTCTGCAGGGGAGAAGCCATATCCCTTTTTTTACGATCTTTCTGAATATCCATGTGTCTGGCACCGTGCTTTCCGAGTGACTCCCGATTTCACCATAGTAGCGTTGCTGTTTATTTCCCTGGAATTAACATCCATGCATCCTTCCTAGCATCGGGTCCTTGCTGACCCGGTGGAAGGGGCCAGCAAAAGCTGCAGCCCTGTTTTAGGGTGCTGGCAGAGAGCAGGACACAGGCAGCAGCGTCCTGTTCCCAGCGGGGCTCAGGGGTCCCACAGGGAGCGTGCTGGGAGGACGTGGGTGACACAGGCGGGAGGTGCGGCAGCCGGGAATACCGCGGGCTGGAGCTTTGACTGGGGCATCAAAGGGTGAGCCAGCAGTGCTGTGACAGGTGACTGGGAACGGTGTAACGAGTCTGTGTACCAGTAAGGAATAATGTCCCTGATCTGGGGCTATTGTCATTTTGGAACAGGTAACAAGCAGCCTTCCCACTCCGGGGCGAGTGCTCCGTTCTCTTCCATTTGTAACCCGCCAGGATTAAGGTTCGAGCCCTCAGAGGGAGCGTCACCTCCACACGCCGCCGACCCGCTGCCCTCCGCATAGGACCAGCAGTCACTGCGGAAAACTGGCGGAGGCCTCAGGACCCCCGAGCTGCAAACCCGGAGGTTTGGGACCGTCTCGCAGCACCGCCGTGCACCGCTGCCGCATCGGAACACAGGCGAGACCGATCCTGCCCGGTGCCAGCGCTGTGTGCCCGTCTCTCCTGGCAAACAGGCCAGGAGCTCCTATCCCTGTCCCCTCCAGGTGGCAGCAGAGCCGCAGCGGCGGGCGGGAGCGGGCAGGGGCCGGCTCGGAGCTTGCGCCGCGCCCGCCGGAGAGTTGCAGGCTTCCATTTTATTTATTTATTTATTTATTTTTAATCGCGGAAATATTTTTAATTTTTTTTTTGCATGGTTTCAAATAAATAATAAATCAAAAGGAACACAGTGAAAGCTGGGAGCGCAGGTGAGTCCTGCAGGACGTGACCTGGCCTCCCGAGCTGCCAGGGATGGCGGGTGCGCCACGAGCATCTTCGCAGGCGCTCGGCTGGGTACCTGCGGCTGCGGAGTCACGGCCATACGATGTTTCTGCAGTGAGAATTTAGGGCAAGGACAATTTGTCAAAGAGTGATAAATCCCATGAAGAATTGTTCAAAAAGGGTCAGATCTTTGTAAAGAGAATTTTTGGAAGTTGTGACCAAGTTCCCCTCCAGAAGACAAAAATCTCATTCATTCTCATCACCCCTTAACCTCTCTTTCTGTGGTGTATTATAATGTCACTCTGATGACTTAATCTATAGTGAGACATGGCAAGAAATGTCTTTTTAGTCAAAATTATTGTTGGAACCCGCACCCAAAACCTTTCTGAGCAATGAATTCTTGAATGCTGAAATTCAGGAGGGTTTCCTCAGAAATTCAGTCCTCAGAAGAATCTCAGACTTTCACAGGGTAGCCACAACACTTCTACTATGAAGCTCATGGAAGTATTGATTATGAAATTTTTATTATAGAGGTCACTCCTACCTTGGGCTTGACCTTTTTTGTAATAATTATAAGTCATGCATTTAACCTGTTGGTGGATAAGAATAGTAAGGCGACTACAATTTGTTGTTGTTGTACTATTTCTTACAGGCTGCTCTTAGACTATATAAAGCTGTACGTTTGAAATTCAGGAACTAAAGCAAGAAATTGTAGAGTTCTTGTTTACAGGAATTTAACCAGCCTGTCCCAGCTAATGTTGCATCACACCTTAAAATAGCACAAGGCTGCTTGTCCCCAGGACCATTCAGGGCCTGACAGACCCTGTGCCACTGACTGGATATTGTGCCTCACAACCAACCACCAGGCAAAACCGCATCCCTCACGCCTGCCTCAAGCCAGATGTGGACTCGGACATTTAAGTTGAGGGTGAGACCCCAGGCACATTCCCTGACTTATCGTGTGCCCTCCACGTCCTGCCTCCGATAGAGGGGCAGCCAAAGGCCTAAGCTGACCTTACAGCCCTGGAAAAAGCATGTACATACCTTGCAGTATATCCCTGCCTGCTCAGGAAGTCTGTAAAGCCAAATACAGCCACAGGGTGGAGGAAGAACCGTGTAACCAAAATTGCACCCAGTAACCCAGACGGGTTGTACCTTCTCTGGGGACTGCAGCCCCTGTCATCCCCTAGGAATGCTACATCCAGAAGCTGGGTGCTACCCCCACTTTACTTCATCAGAGGAGCCCTTGGAAGAGTTGCAAGATATATCCATGGATGTGTTCAGTCTGTGAATACACACTTAGTTAGACTGTTGTCTTTCTGCAAAGCTTAATTTCTGAAAGAGCTTGCTTTATTTGGGGCCACTGCAATAGTTTTTGTGAGTAATCACCTGTTTTAATTAAAGAAAGTAAACAGAAATGTGGAAAAATAAATGTTAATGGAATCTGCTTTCTTCCCAGTAAAGCCTGAATTCCAAAGCTTCATCTGTGAGTCTGCCTCTGTACAGTGCCTGGGTGCATACAGACAGGTGGTATGGGACCATAAAAGCCCCCTGACATTACAAAAGGCTGATTAGAAGCCTCTAGTTCAGGGACACACGGCTGATGTTGGATCCTATTCCATGATGGGACACAAATGTTAAGCACTATGAAGGCATCCATGTGTGCTGTGGCTGTCTCCATCTCCAATGTAGCTAAGCCCCTACTTGGTGGGTTAAGGTCTCCTGGAGCCCTGATGGCCACAAGGCTGGAGCTTGGCAGGATGGAGCCATGGTGGATATCCTTTTCCATTGCTTTCTTCTCCACTGAAGTACTCCTTACTGAAAGCAAAAGGAGTATGGATAGAGAAAGTGAGACATAATGAGCACATTTCACCTCCTACATTGGAAGTATATTGCTATGCTGCTTCCTTGTTCTGTCTCTAATAGTCTGATCTGAGTAGATTAAGAACCAGCTGCTGCTTCAAGCTGTCTCTGACAAGAGAATGGAGAATCCTAGGCAGCTGATGAAGTGCCAACTCCATTAGCTCTGCAGCTGATGTGTTCTCACATGCTCCCAGCTAGTCTGAACAAGCATGGTGGGCTACTGGGGATGCTTAGTGGCCGTGGGCTGCCACCATGGGTCAACAGCTATCTGGAGTGCCAGATGAAGGAGACATTTGTCTTCCTTCTGTCTCTCAAATGGTCTTAGTATACCAGATGATCAATGTTCCATAAAAGGGACAAAATTCCAAAGTCCTGGTAAGAGGGACCTCTCTTTCTTTCTCTTCCTCGAACTTGAGATGTTCTGTTCCTGTGCTGTCTTGAATCTCTCCCAGCTGTTTTCATTTTTACACAGAGGCTGTTCTGTACCTACAACACCCATGTGAAATGTCATCTTTTCCCCCTAATGTGATGCCAGATCATTTCTGTGGTGCAGAGAAATTAAAAAAAAAAAAAAAAAAATAAAAAAAAAAAAAAAAAGAAAGAAAAAAAAAGAGAGAGATATGTGGAATATTATGCACTTGAGGGTCAGAAATGCACCCTCAGACATAAGGTGGCCATTCATGAAGGTGGGTTGACAGGGCACAGTTGCAGGTGTAGTGAATCATTGTTTGATGTGGCTTTCAAAGCTCATGAAACACATGAGGGAAAAGCAGAGATCACTTCTGCCATGGTAGATGGGAGTCTATGTAGAGGTTTCTCATCTCTGCAAAGAGTACTGTGCTCCTTCTGTAGTGGCCTGGCTGACAGAGCTCACTGAAGTAGTAGCCAGCATGTTTTCAATGCGAACTCATGTGCCTACTATATTGCATTGTGACCTGTGTTGAACCTTTCTGCTTACATCACATTTATTCTGTAGTCCTTGGGCTGCTTCATGGGAATGCATGGGGCTGACAACCCAGAAAGAAATAACCCTAGCTGGCTGGCTCCCAGGCTTTGGCAGGCACATGTGGATCCCTGGCCCTGTCATCAAAGCCTCACTGGCACTGCTTTGCCTTCAGATCTTGAGAAGCTCACTGTGCAATTGCCAAGGAGCCAAATTATTTCCAAAAACATACTCGTCCCTTGCAGGTTTGCACGACCTACAGCCAGCATTGCTTACTGCCCTGTGTGAAACTGACCTACCCTGACAGCGGCAGTATCTTCTTACTGCTGAGTTCGTGTTCCTAAGAGCCAAGCCATCAGGAGAGGTATGGTCCTAGAAGATACTGACTAAGTCACTGATGCCCTTTGGGTCCCAGATCACTCAAAGCTCAGCTGCTGAGAAACATTCCCTAGTGAACACACTTATTTTCCACTGACTAGTGGAAAACTGAGGAGGTATGATTATCACACTGAGCTAGGCACCATGAAGGCCCTTTCTGAAGACCTCTAGGATTTCTTTTCTCCTTTTCTCCTCCACTTACCAGTTGCCTAAAGGCAGAGCCAACATTTGAAGATCTGTGACTTTTTTTTCTCCAACAGAACTTTTGTAAATAGAGTAAATATTCATACTGCACTTTGTTCTGTTTTATAGATAAGTTGCCTGAAGGATGTATTCAAACAAGAGAAATCACAAGCACATGTCTACTTATTTTTCCACATACTAGGCATACACCCAAGGCTCAGCTTAAGGAAAACTCTATAATGTCAATGGATAAATACATAAACACGTGTGACAAAAATGATGCAATGCTGAAAAGAACTAACACCATTTTTCATTTACCTGGGATAAACCATACCTTGTATCAAAGCAATCCTTCTAATACATAGTCAATGCCTAATTTAGAATACACCTATTAAAATGAACTAACACACAGATTAAAGAGAACAGCTAAGAGGTATTAGGGAAACCTATGCTAGAAAAACAAGTGGCTGGCAAATTAATGCTTTCACAGTGTCTAAGCAGACCTTCAACCTTCAGAAATAAATATTTTGTAATATTATCTCACTTTGTAAAATTACTGAATCACAGCAAAGAAACTGAAAATTGAGGCTCCTTTAAGACATATCAATGAACATAATCTACGTTTTTAACTATAATATGAAAGCAAGATTGAGTAACAAGGTAACAAAATGCAGCACTGACAAGAGTGTGAAATTTCTGTTCTAAAGTAATTTTGCGCTTGTTTTTTCCCAACTGTCAGGTTTAATATGGCCAAACAAATTTCAGATATGGAAATTCTTCTTAAACTCAACAAGGAAATTTCTATTCTTTTTGATGTAGAGAAAGATTAAATATCACAAATCTCTGCAATGAGGCAGTCCTCAATAAATATTTTTCATATATTTAAAATTAGTATTTATTACACCCCAAATACAGTGTAGGGTTTTTTCCCCAGAATCACTGTTGTCTACCCTCTCTTTTTTCCCGCATTTCTCCTCTGCAGAGTCTTGTAGTGTACAGAACAAAGATGATGATTGCCTGACAGTCTGACAGTTCTGCCACATTATCTGGGCTCTGCTCACTAACTCTGTCCTCTCAGCTATATTCTCCTCAAATATTAATACTGCTTTTCATGCAGAGAAATACTTGTATTTAAAATACTGTCCAATCCAAAATGTCCTTGAATTTTAGAGGGTGTATATTCTGTCCTCTATGTCAGGCAGTTGTGAAAAATGTGATTTACACAGTAATTTAAATCATGCATGGCACAACCTTCACAGTCCTCAGATGGTGCTTAATGACACTGTGCTTATAAAACTGGGCACATAAATGTTTTTATGGTTATGGACTTGCATGGGCTCAATTCCATATATCTTCCTGAATTTAAGCATTTCTGCTGAATTAGCTTTTGATCTTTTTTGGCCACCCAATTGTGCATCTGGTAAGAGGTCTGGGCTAAAAGCAGCTAAGGCATCAAGCCATTTGTTTCTTCAGGGTTGTCAGTCCCTGGAGAAACATCACTTGGCTGTTGAGAAACACTAAGTAAGAAATAAGTAAGGCCTCACTTGTTGTCTAGCTTAAATTTTGTTCTTCAAGTGAAGAAGGAGCTTTTTAAAGCATTAATTTTAGAAGATAGAAGATTTAGCTGCAAAAGATTCCCTTCAAGCCATCTCAAGCTGTTATCCTGTCAGCAGGAAAGCAAACATGTTACAAATACTGCTCTGAGAAGTCAATCTTTAAGCCACTCTCTCTCCATCTTTCAAAGCAGTCTTACAGAAACTTGACTTGTCAAGTATGAACAAGCCAAACGATAGGAAAGGAATACTGGGGAAAGGATTAAAAGACTAAGGCATGGAGACGCTGGGAGGTGGATCCCATAACTTTGGACAAAGAGCCTCTTTGGATAAAGAGAAAAGTTTGGTAGCTTGGCAGCAGAGGTTTAAGAATGGTGCACAGCAAAGAGAAGAGGTACAGACTGGAGGATTGTTATGGAGGGAAGAGAAAGGATGCTGAGGATATCTCACTTTGCAGTAAGTAGTCAGGAGAGAGGGGAGATGGGCACTGCAATTAGGTGAGAGGGATTTGAGAACTGTGCCTTAGGGTACTGCAGAATGAAAGATGGGAATAGACATGACAGGAGTATTTATTAGACAACCTGATGACACTGATTGTTGTCAGTGCCCTCCCCATGCACACACAAGCACACTCCCAACGCCTTCTTTCTGGGCAAGCAGCTGCTGACAGTGCAATGGGGCACATAAGGATGTGTTTGCAGTAGCAGATTAGCTGTCCTTTCTGTTGAGTAATCACTATTCAGCCACAGCTAAAACTGGTTTATTCCAGGATGAATGTTTTCTGTTGAGTGCCTGCTGCCCTGTAGAAGGCTGACATTCACAAGAGTCTAGAAGCAGTAGCCTGATGTTGGTCAGCTGAAGGTCCTCATGACCCACCTGGTTGTCTTACTGTTAAATTAGTTGTGATTTCAGCCTAAATGTCTCCTCTGCCTGGAGTCTTATGGACAAGATTCATACCAAGCTTGGACCAGCAGTTTGCCTCACATTTTTTCAGCTCCCATTCGCTGTTCTTATATCATCACAGTCCAGCTGTTTTGATATGGATCTGGCACATCACATCATGCTTGTTTTTGTGGTTCCTTCAGCTTCCTTAATCTAATGTCTGCCTATGAGCTGCTTTCCTGAAAACAAAGCATTTTCACTTAATATGTTAGAGAGGAAAGTTTTTTTAAACAATTCTCCTTTTCAATAGAATAGTTATGCCATGTTCTCTTGTTCAGAAGTGTTAACAATACTAACAGCTGTAGTTGAATGACTTTATTTAAAAATATGTGCACAAAACCACTTTCCTCTAAAAGTGCATACCTTCTACTGCCTATTTGCATGTAGATAAGACCCTCCATATTTTGTCAGATCAAAGGTCCTTCAATAATGTTTTAAGTTCACCATCTTGTCTTTCAGGAATAGACTAGCAGAACTGACAAAGCCAGTTACAGCTGAAGAATTGTTTAAAAATCTATCATTTCACAACTACAGCCTCTCAGTTAAAACCTGTGCTACTGTGAAGAGGCTTAACACCTACTTGTGAGTTCAATGCGAGTCACAGTGTGAATTAGTGGGAGATCAACAGTTGGATGACATAGGGAATGTCTGGACAGTTACCCCAGTCAGAAGTATGATTGACTTCAGACACAAAGAACATAGGACATGCCTCCACAATAGTGTTTGGGAAACAGAAATGTAGAAAGAAATTTGGAGATTATTCTGGTAGTCTTTGTGTATAAACAGGGAGCTAGAAAATAGAAATAACTCCTAGAATACTGTGTCCAAAGGGGTAAAGATTCAAAATAATATAGACGAAAACTACAAAACTTGGTATAGATTGCTTAATCATCCTACAAGCTTGTTCTGTTTAAATGATCAAAGATTAAAGGCCCCTTGATCACAATTTATAAATGCCAAACCTAGCTGTTGAAGGTATAATGAGATTCAGTGGCTGGGAGATGAAGCTGAACTAATTCAGACCATAAATAATGCTCTCATTAGTTATCTGTGTGCATACTAACTCTTGAAATAATCTATCAAATATTGTACATCACTAAAAAGAATTAAATCAACATTGGGTTTTTTTTAATTTGATAGACATGCTTTAATTCAGCAACATCTATTGGACTTGAAGCAAATTACACAATGAATGTCCAGTGACCTGTTATACTCAAAGGGTTGGAGTAAGTAATTGTAAAACCTATATTAATCACTGAGTTTTTAAATTTATCCTCTGCAAGTAACAACCTCATAGCTTGGTTATGTGTTGCAAGACTTATGGCTTGATCTATTTGTCCTAATCACAGTATTAGGATATCCTTTGCAGGGAATACTTCCTTCCTCCCAGAGCCAGCAACAACCCTAAAACTGACCAATGGGATACGTCCTGTCCTCGAGATCGTGTTGCCACCTTTGTCAGCAAGCCCTCATGGACACCACACTGGGACATTTTCACTGGCACTGTTGTCCAAAAGGATTAAAGAGAAGGTGACATTATTTGGGGGTGAGAGATATCCCATGACAGTTTTATTACTGTTGCATCTTTTAAAATGCATTGCAGTGCAGCCTGGGAACAATGTGCTCATTTTTCAAGGTAATAGATATCTAAGTGTGCCTCTCATTAAGCTCACAGTCAGTCATTTCCAAAGCCTAATCATAGCTCTGCCTTTTTGGTTTTCAGGATGATTCCCTTACCTGCCTGTGACTGCGGGTCCAAAGACAACAGTAATCTGCTTTTGGGGGGCTTGGAAGCATTAGGGGTGTGTGCTGTAACTTGAAAGCATTATGTGGTGTGCTGTAACTTGAAGTTACATCTCAGCATTTCATCCAGATCAGCATTGTGACTAGTCTTTCACCTGTACTGGTGATGGCTGAACAATCAGTTTAAAAGCTGAAGAGGAGCCTGTGAGGTGACCTGATTGTGGCCTTTCAGTACCTAAAGAGGCTTTAGCAAGAAAGCTGGAGAGTGGCTTTTTACAAGAACATGTAAAGATAGCACAAGGGGGCATGGCTTTAAACTTAGAGAGGGTAGACTTAGATTAGATATCAGGAAGGAATTCTTTACTGGGAGGGTGGTGAGGCACTGAAACAGGTTGCCCCAAGAAGGTGTGGATGCCCCATCCCTGGAAGTGTTCAACACCAGAGTAGATGGGACTTTGGTGTAGTGAAAGTTTTTCCTGCCTATGGCAGAGGGGTTGAACTAAATGATTTTTAAGGTCACTTCCAACACAAACCATTCTATGATTTCACCCAACCCTTGTATTACAGCTCGTCATTTCTCTTTCATTAGTTATTTTCTAACAGCCAGTGGTCTTGCATCTGACACATATAGGTAATAAGAATTGTGTTTTCAGGGAGAAGGCTGCTTCAATTTGCTGATAGTTTTAGCCAAGTTATACCCTATTTTGCTTTTGGTGCAATGTTAATTTTTGCTTTCTTTTGCCAATTATAGCCATGCTGCACAATAGCCTAACTTAGGGTCTGTGGTGTACAGATTTGTTCATGGATTTCTCTTCTATAAAGCCCTTACACCATTTTTTCTACCATTAAGGACTGGTGCTTTATGAATCTTTTGCATATGGAACTGTGCCAAACGGCAGCCATGGAAGTCACCACTAGTTGCAGAGAGCCACACAACGGGCAGAGCTCCAT
This sequence comes from Lophotriccus pileatus, assembly GCA_035583135.1. Taxonomy (NCBI): domain Eukaryota; kingdom Metazoa; phylum Chordata; class Aves; order Passeriformes; family Tyrannidae; genus Lophotriccus; species Lophotriccus pileatus. The sequence continues at coordinate 94,682,327 of JAWWES010000115.1, read as the reverse complement.
TTTCAGCTCAGGCTGTGTCAGCTAGAAGGACATTACGGCTCTCCTGCCAGACACTATAGTTCCTTCCCAGCTGTTAGCTGAGCAGTTTGCTCCTTACCTACATGAAGCTAAATGTGACAGATCGGAAAAGGGTTACTGTTCAAGGTAACCCAGCTTGCACTGACAGGAGCATAAGCAGCTCAGCAGCAGATTAGAAGGGGCAGTAAGCTGCAACATGAATAGTGAGGGAGAGGTGTTCAGCTGAAGAAAGCAGCTTCTGCTAACACAGTCAGATATTGGAATGAACACGTGCCTAAGCCTTAGTTTTGCTTGATTTCTCATATCTCTAAAATAAGAAGAACAATAGAAATTAGGATTTTCTAATTTCTACTTTGGCAGCTTCTACTTATCCCAATCTCATATGCACATTCCCCATTAATGCTGGATTTTAATTTGCCCATTGAGTCCTCTAAAAGCTCCCTTCTTTGTTCTTATTCACTTCCCACTCACTTCTAAAGACAGTGGCTGTGATCATATTGTGAATTCCATTATGCAGCAGTACCACTCTAATTAGTACTTGAAATTATTCCTGACTGTTACTTTGGAAAAAAAATGGAGCTATTTTCTCATTTCCATTCTTCAGGTCGTTTCATGAAAAATTTACCTTCTGCAATAGATGATACATTTACAAGCCACAATAACCCAACTCAAAAATACCTTAATTTAACAGATTGCACTTAAGAGATTTGTTACTGTTGCCAAAGTATTCAGTTCTTTCAGGCTGCTTCCAGCTACCAGTGCCAGCTCCGTATGGAATACAAAATGGAGAATGGGGAATGTATAACTACTTAAACGGGGTAAAATAAGAAGCGTGTATCTCTATCCTCATGTTTATGCTTCAGGCAAAGTTGGAATTTTATTACTTGTTGTTGCAATATGTTTTTGATGGTCAGGTTTCCTCAGAAACCTGTCATTCTGAAATACTCACAGTATTTTTTTGTCTTTGAGTTTATCCTCTTCATCAGTGGTAATGATTAATCTGATTCTTTTGGCAAGCAGTTTTCAATCCAGTTACTTCAGCAGAATGAAAACTTTAACCTTAGCAAAGGGAAATCTACTGCCTTGTCAGTACAGAGTTCTTTTATATGTGGTGAAGATTGAATGCTCAGTAAACTCTCCTACAATGATTTCATGAGCACACCTGCTATCTCCTTGATGGTCAGTTGGATTTCTGGTAGTGTAGGTAAATTTAGATTTCATTTTATAAGGAAAAGTGAGCTCACTCCTGCTGAGAGACCTTAAGGGAGGTTTCATGCTGTTCAGCCATATCACTCCTTTCTGTGAAAAACATTTCCCGAGGAACATTTTATTTCATTGAATATTCTGAGTTGGAAGGCACGCACATGGATTTTCGGGTCCAGCTCTTAAGTAAATGGCCCATACAGGGATCAAACCTGCAACCTGGGTGATATTAGCACCATCTTCTTAACCAACTGAGCTAAGAGGAAACCTGGAATTACCTCAAGACCAAATCAGAAATAGAATTACTTGGCAGCTAAAGTGTAGTTTCTGATAATAGCCTATCCATTGAAGGTGTTGGAACAGCAGAGATTCTGCAACTTGACACTGTCAAAACTGCCTCTTTTTAGCAGAAGTGTTGACTAATTAATTGCCTTCTTTTGCATTCAGTTTTTTCTCTTTTTTCAGACACTGATTTAATTTTGATTCCTTATTTATAAGATATGCCTGATGCATGGGGGCTTTGGCCTTCTTTTCCAACAACTGGTAAAGAATTAGAGTTGTTGTTTTCTATAGCTTGTGTAAGCAGGTATCACTTTTCTGCAGATCCACAAATACAGCAACTTCAGTACAAAGTTCAGTCCAGACAGTCACCAAGAAATGTACTCTGATTAAAGACGTCTCCTATAACTCTCAGTGAGACTTTGCCCTTATTAACACAGTTTATTGCAAAATTATGTATTGGAAGACATAGAAAGGCTAAGAATCAGTTAAATATTCATAGAATGAGGGTTTTTTTTCCACAAACAAGAAAACCAGCTGAGTTCACACTTAGGGAAGTTGTCAAGTTCTGTGGAAGTGAGAAGATAGTGTCTAGTAGGAAGTTAATCATTATACTGTGGCCTGTTTCGTTTAAGAGTCCCTATCAATGTAAAACTGCAAAATTATGCAGAATATATTGTCATTTTCTTTGTGCTGTATTTTCAAATGCTTCAGCTTTCTGAAAGAAAGGGATGCAACAAACAGTAACCAATACCCATCTCCCACACACTGGGTACACAGATAAAGCCTTGTGCTGTAGCATCATCATTTCCAAAGGAAAGAGAGTCGGTATGTAACTGTAGCACAGCTTAACCTTCAGACCACTAAAATCTGGCTGTTTCCATAGCCTGCTGGTCACCAGCGGGGTCATCCACAGCCCAACCCTTTGAACTTGAGAAAATATTTACACATAGGTTTAACAGATCACAGCCTCAGTCCACAAAGACTCACTCACGTTTTTTCACTGCAAGGAATCCCACTGAAATATTGATAAAGTTGGGTGTCAACCTTCCTGAGAATGAAGCTTGAAAAGCTTTTTTGTGCTTCTGAGTGGCCACTTACTATTCGAAAAAGCAAATTGTTTGGAGACAAGCAAGGCAAAAGAAACTTGTTTCCTTTTTCCATCAAAACTTTCTCTCAAACTTCCATAACATATTACTCCTGGTAGTCTTGCAGGGTACTTAGCAATTTGCAGAATGAACTGCCCCTGTGTGTGTATCTGGCGATGTGCTTCTGGGTTTGGGCTGCCTCTGGTAACTGATGGACCTGTAGCTAAACAGGAAGAGAACTGTTGTTTTGTGGTGCAACCTTTCTTTTCATGGGATATTAATCGGGAGTTCCTTTCTACTGATTTCTATGAAACTCTTAAGAACATATTTACTTAGGATGAAACCAGCTAACTGGTTCAAAAGATATTATGAAAATCTCCTGTGGGCTGATGTGCAAAAGGGTAAAATTACATAAAGCCTTATTTCTTTTAAATTCTATGAGTTGTTGATTGTGTGTTTCCCTTTAAATCTCCTTAAATACTTAAAAGACTACTATAATGGCTTATATCCATAACCTGTTATGATTTATTTCAGTGGGGTTTTGATTAAGCTTGCAAGAGATAGGAGAGAAGAACACCTTGGCAAAGAATTGTCTGACACATTTCTCTTTCTTCTCTTCTAACACTTGAAATATAATTTTTCCCTCTGTGGATATGGCTCATGAATGAAAGGTCTGAAGTTTTACCCTTCACATTAAACTACATGATGAACTGACTCTAGTAGCAAGGGTTTATCAAAATAGTGAAAAGGCCAGTTTACATTTTACTGAAGGTGAAAATTCAGGAAGGATGGAATAAAAAGAAATGTGAAAAATACCACACAGGGCCTGACCACAAATTGTTATATATATATTGCCTTCTGTTTCAGCAAACCACACCAGTGCATTAAACAGCAGACCGTAAAAGGAAACTCTAGGTTCACTTCACACTCTGACAGATTTGTGGCAGGCATCAAATGCTTTACTCTTGACTACTGCATATAAAGCTAGTTTTAGGGAGAAAAGAGGATTTAGGAAGGTTTTCCAGCACCAGAGGCTTAGTTAAATTAAAAACTGTATTAAAGATTAAAAGAGGCAGGATAACTGCTGTTTACTTATATTAATACGTGTTTGTAGAATTTATTTTTTAGAAATACATGAAGTAAATGGTAAGAATCTTTTTATTCCAAAAGAATTTAAATAGACTAAATAAATAAAAAAATATTTACATCTTTTTCAGGTCTAGAATAATGTGCCATGAAAGCAGTTCATTCTCAGCTGTTGTTTTAAATATAAATTACATTTCTTCCAACCAATCCTAGCAAAATGTTGTAACAAAAATGATTTTTCATTTAATTTTTAATATTAATTGTTGCTTTATACTGCTGTCATTGTTGCACAGTACTGCAACTTTTGAAATAACTGAATGTCTCCACTTGGATCATGCTGAAACCAGGAAAATATCTTGTCACCTTCCATCTTCTTTACTTCTTATGGACTGTTTATTCCAAGAAGCCATTTAAGCTGTTGAGAATCTTCTTACTATGGTGGATTTGCTGTCACTTTACTGAAATCTCCAAAAGTAAACTTATCAGATTACTGACTGAGGCCACAGAAGTGTTTCTGGTTTCTACATACCATTGCCAAACAGGAATTGTAAGGTCCTTGACTTCACCTCAGAGAGTTTTCTCTGGGACTGTTGGTAGCTGTCTACAGATACAACTGAAAGATAGTCTGAGGTAATAACCTGGAATTAAATTCTTGCTAGAGACCCACTGGTAAGCCAGTCACTGCCTGCTCTAATTTGACATCATTCTGCCTGCTGGTAAAGTCCCCAGTTTCTATTCAGGCAAGACTATCTGGAGCTAAATAAAACCCCAAAATGATAAGCATATATTCCATGAGACAGTCACAGGATTGAAGAGGCACTGAAGTAACTGTGTGAAAAATGATAAAGAAGGACTAGAGATTCTGGGTAAACCTGAAACACCAGTTAAGGCTAACCTTCATGACTACAGCTGTAAAACAAGAGTCTACTAAGGCAGAATAACTTGTTCCAGTGAACATTGTTAAGACATGTTGACAGGTGAGGGAGGAATAAAAGCGTTCAACTGTGAACCCAATCTTGTATTATCACCTCATGCTAGTTACCTGAAGCCAACCAGAAGCAACTGAGGAACTGGTGTCCAGGTCTGGATACAGTCTGTATTATTCTTACTTATTATTCCTACATTGTAAAAGAAGGGGCTAGTGTCACCAGTCATACTAGGCACTAGGAGGTGAAGATCCTCAGGGAGGGCCATAAAGAGGAACTGACTGGACAGAGTTAGGAAAAAGAGGGGGTAAAAATATATTATTAAATATATTTAAGCAGTGATTCAACACAATAGAGCTTTTTGAGTGAAACTGGCATGTATAGCATGACTCAACAGTGGTTGCATACCTCCAGCATTTTCATGAAATGTTCATAAAGAGAAATGGAGAATGATCTTGAGACGGACTGAGCAAAGAATCTCCAGTTTTTCTACATTACATCCATTGTCTGGAAAGATTCAAGCAGGCAGAAACAGACCGTTTCATTGGTGTGATTTTTCCCACAACTGTTAGCTCAAAGTCTGGGTTCTCAGCAAATCTGAATTGTTTAAAATTTTGAGAATATCAAGTGTTTCCAGGCAACTATTTTCAATATCTGTTCTGAAACATAAGGAGTTGATTACTCACTTAAATCTGACCATAAGTGAAATACAAAAAGAGGTTGTAGAAACTAGTGCTGATCTCCAAATACTGAGGAAAGCAAACTAGTCTGGACAGATGAATATGTTATGCAATGTAAAGACATTCTGAATCCTTGGCACACGTGAAAGCCTTGTAATACAGGTTTCTAAAAAAAGGCAAGTATATTTCCTGTTAGCTGAGAGGAAAAAGGCCTCAAACAAGCGTGTTCAAAGTGCTCCTTTGAATAACTGTGGTTTGCATCTAGGAATAGTGCATAAGTACTTGTTGGACAAGAATCAGAAGAACTTTGAGAGTATGTGTAAAGCCTTAACCCCCCCTCTCCCCAAGATTACACATTTGATATTGCCACAGAGTTCCTTGAAGTGGGCATTTACTAAACCTCCCACAGACTTGAAGCAAAGCTCTCTCAACTAGTAGTAAAGCTCCCAGAGATTTGAACACAGATAGATTAGTAGACGGTAAAGGTGTAAATTTCAGTTTAAAAAAAGAATTCAAAAAATATGTCATTGAAAATACATGGTTGTATGACAGATCAGCACAAGTTGTGCATATACACGTGAATCTGCATCTGTAAATGTGTAAGCTTCTCTAAAACTTTGGGAGCAGAGGGCTAATACATTTTGAGAAGTCAACAAGTTCTTGACTTTTAAATTAGCAGTAGACATTTTAAACTCTATTGGGAAGATTACCAGCTGAGGTCTTATTTATGATCATATGACTTAACTCAGGTCTTATTTACGATCATATGACTTACTTCAACATACACTAACTACAAGTGTTTGGTACTGTGGAATTAAAAAATGAATTAAAATAACCTTAGGCAGTAACTTGAGTTCCTTCATATGCTACTCAGAGGATGAAAAACACCTATAAAATTATCAGAAAATAGCCTCATCAGGAAGGCTTTCTTCCAAATTCCATCCCTTTGCTTCTGCCACAGATAACTTGTGGTCACTTTGTCATCACGCCATGTCTCTTGCAGGCAGAAGAATCCCCTCTGCTGCCACTGCAAAAGGCAGAATTCAGCATGGCTTATTGTGGACTTTTCTGCCACTACATGTCCAAGGGAAATATTTACAGGACAAACATTATCTGCAATAGATGGATTAATTTGATAATGGGATTGAAACTCCTTTCTCAACTCACCCCTACAACACATTACTCAACTTGCTGTCAATGACAACAGAAGCATCAGCTGGCCATATTCTGTATTCCCACCACAGACACAAGCACCCCTGCACATCCTACAGGAGTCATCTTGAAGCCTCTGCACAAACAGTAGGCTCTCGTCTCACTGAAGATTTTGCTGACTGGCCTTGTGTCCTCCATACATGTCCTAAGTCTCTGCCTTTAAGGTGCTCTAACACCACCGAGAGTGCTAATGTAAAAGTGTTAAAACTAAAGACATTTTTAACTATCATCATCTATCTGTATATTTGTAAACAAAGCAGAAGAGCTACTGATTTGTTACCAAATGTAGTATCTAATTATTACTATACTACCTGGAAGGAGTTTCACTTGTCTAGATGGTTTCTGGGAATGGGGCATGGGTCCCATTTGAAGCAGGAGTATGGTCAAAATTACCTGCTGAAGCCAACATTTATATAGATATTTTGGGAATATCTATATGTTGGAAATATTTGGGAAACAGCCACCTATTTCAGTGTAAAAAGCAACACCCACATGATGGAGAATGTGTAGATGTAGCCATTGAGGCAACAAAAACTTGTTCTTGACTTCAAGTAAGCACTACTGAACCCGTATGAAGAGGCTCAGCTACAAGGAACAGGTCATCCAGACCACAGGCAGGGCTCCCTGCTGGATGTGCTCTTGGCTCTTTTAGCCAGGACATTTTAAAGATGCTGAGAAAGTCTTCCAAAACTGAGACAGTGTAGATAGGAAATTTGGCTTTGGACAGAGCATGCTGTAGCATCCAGACAGAATAGTTGTAAAGAGAACTGAATATGACATAATAGAGAAGATGAACCTCACTGCTGGAAGAAATACTTTGAAATACCTGAAGTGATCATAATGAGGCACCTATTAAAAAGCTATCACTGAGTATGGTTGTAGTATCAGGAGATTCAGAAAGTAACACTGAACTATTTCAACATGGCTATAGTTGCTAGTAATCAAAAAAATGTGATTATGCTTGAGAAGGCAAGAAAGGCAGCAAAGACAAAGAAAATCCACAGAAAGACAATAGACTGTGATCTTGCTTTTGACAGTATGATCACAGGTCCTTATATGTAAGTAAAAAAATCTTCCTCAAGATGTTACAACTTGAAAAAATTTAAATTTAAAGACAGCTATGGAAAAAGCAAAATTAAGGGAAGGTAAAACACATGCCCTTGGCACATCAGCCCCTTCATGCTACTTGAGAGAGCAACTTCTTCCAACTTCTTCCCTGCTTTTGCTTGATCAGTTTATTATCCTTTTCAGGTTTCCCAGGACAGGGCTGACATCTCCTAGGGAACAGAGGTTAATAAATGAATGTTCACCACCAGCTAGGAAGCACTTTCCGAGTCACAGCTCCTCCAGAACTTCTGCTTTGCATCTCTCAAGCTACGCAGCCCTTTTTCCCCTTCAGGATTAGTAAATTGCTCTGACCATATCCCAAAGCTTTGCAAGAAACTTACTCTCAATTTTGAGCAAAAACTAATCCTTCTGTCTACAAGACCAATTTGCCAGCTCATGTCATTACAGCCTGTGTCACTCAGTCATGCTCGCTGCATGAAACAGGTATTTTGGCTGCATTTACTTGCCCTTCATTTACTGCTGAGCCTGGTCCTGCTGAGGTTACGGTGGTGAAGTGGCAGGTGTGCTCCTCCTGTGACTCACCTCACTGGCACCCGGGTAGTGTCTGGGTGTGTAGGCAGGGCTTCGTCAGAGCCCTGCTGTCCCTTGCGGCTGTCTGCAGAGGAGCTCGGAGGGAAGGTGCCTCACACCCAGCGCATTAAAAGGAGGCAGAAGCTGTAGGTTTTGTCCCCGGACTTTTCCAACAAACAGCTGGCACTGCCTGTACCTAAACTACTAAGGTGGCACACGGACAGATCTTGCACAGAGCTTGGGGGTCCGCAGGGACAGCGGTATCACATTAGCAGTTAAAAGCAAATCCACAAAGCCCCTCCTGCCCAGTTATCCTGCTGCTCTGGCAAGGCCCTGTTTTCCTCAGGGAATGGAAGTATTTCCCTCTTCCCCTGCGGAAAGCGAGCACGCGTCAGACTTCAGGACGGACTTCCCAGCTCTGGTCTCTCACCACATGTAGACCCAGTTTAGGATGTCAGTTTAGCTGTTGTAGGCCAGTACTGCGTGTGAGAGAAACTATGGCTTGATTTGTCTTTTTTCGCTCACTTTTTTGAGGAATCCCCCGGTCTGTTGCGGGACTGAGCTCTTCCCTGCCAGAACTGGCATTCCCTGCCAATGACTCCCGTTGAATGGCAAGTATACCGCCGGCGCGGGGCTGGCAAACAGCCGATGAACCCTCCCGGGGTGGGTTCAGTGACCGCGGGAGATCCGGCCGGCCCGAGTCACCGGGATGACAGCGTCACTTTTCACAAGCATGGAGAGAATCACGGAACACAACATCACGACATCCATGTAATAATTTGCTGCCTTTAATGAAACTGGATAATTATGGGCAAAGGTATTGGCTATGGCATCGCTGATACTTCTCTTTTACTACTATTCTTGCTGATCAGGCTGGTAAGCGTTGCCCTTTCCGCGGCGGTGACGTGCTGTGGTGCTGTGAGGCAGACGCCCGCCCCCCGCCCACAAACCTTCCCCCCGCCCCAGTGGTACCGCCGCCCACCCCCGGCCCCGCCCTGCGCGGTGGTTGGTGCCGACAGCGGCGCATGCGCAGAGGGCGCGCGGCGGCGGGCGGTGCTGCGGGACCGGCGGGTCGAGGCGGGTTGGGGCCTCCCCGGGCGGGTCGGGCTGGGCCGGGCCGGGCCGGGCGCTCCCGGAGGCCGGGGAGGGCAGTCTCCGAGCCGAGCCGGACCGATCCGATCCGAGCAGGGCCGTCCCGTCCCGCCATCGCGAGCAGCGCTGTGGGTGAGGAGCGGCGAGTGAGAGCGGGGTTTGTGTGCCGGGACCGGTCCTCCCGATCTGCCTGAGGGGCTGGGCGGGGGCGGGACGGGGACGGGGGTGTCGGTGCTGGTGCCGCGTCTGTGCCGTGTCTCTGCGGGGGCGGAGGAGCTGTCCCGTCCCTGCTGGAGCCGGGGCTCACGGCAGTGGATCGCGCTGTTCAGGGCCTGGCCGTGCCGTCGGATCGGTGTGTTTTGTCCCGGTTTTCCCCCGGGAGATGAGGGAGAGGGGGCTGCTGGGACTTCAGGTCAATCTTGCCAGGTGGCGTGGGGTGGGCGAAGGACCTTCGCGGCTCCCAGCTCACCCCCTGCTTGGAGCGGGGCACCTGAGCAAAGGGCAGGGCGAGCAGGTGCCTGCGGGATCTGGGCTGTGGCGGTGGGATTTGCTGCCTGCTGAAGCGAGGCCGGAGATTCTCATTGGGGGTTCTGCTTTCGTTGCTTTTTGTGGCTTTTTCATCTGGTTCGCACCAGACTGCCAAACGCGTAGCGGTGTTAAGCATTTACAGGCTGCGGTGGATCTTGTGGTCGTGCTGATGTCGTCTGTATAATTCATAAAACGAGCTGGCATTCAAATCTTTCAGTACTGCCTGGATTTTCTCTCCCCACTTATCCTTGTTTTTGAACTACAATGTGTTCAGGAAGTTTCACCTAACTTGAGGCACTTGATGCTGGGCTGTTCAGTTAATTACACTGATGTTGCTAATAATATATAATAATGTTGCTTGTCTGCATTCCATAGTCTCTTTTCATTTTTGAATATGTTTTCTGTTGGAAAGTGGCTTAATGTTCAAATACTGATTGCAGAGCCTTGTTTTAAGCCATGATGATGACAGCCTTTTTCCAGTGTAAGTGGTCCCGCTTACTGCATTAAGTTTCTGTAGTTTTATGTCCTGGATCTGTATTTGAGATACTGAATTGCACATAAAGCCATAGCAAGTGGTGGAAAATCAGTAAAGGAAAAGCAGGGGAATAGTACAATAACTGTGCAATACCGTTGAAATAAAAGTCTCATAAGTAACAAAACAGGATTTGTTTCTTGTATTTTATCTTCCTGTTTCTTGCCTTCCTACTTGACCCTCTTCTGCTTTTGCTTCAGTGCATTACTTTGTACTAGTACAGATTTCACAGGCCGGTTTTTAATCTGAAACATGTTGTTTCAGATTTTTTTGTCTGTCTATCTGCCTTTGGGATGACTGCCTAATGGCAACAGGACCAAAGTCATAACTGCAGTGGATGTGAGTTCTCTGTGGTTTGGAAGCTGTGTATATGGATGACTTGAAAATTCACTAAATATTTTTCTCCTTGTTCCAGATGGAAAAGAAGAGTTCGTGCTTTCTGGTTTACGTAACAGCAGAGGCTGAATAGGCATGAAGGAGACTATAGCGGGAATGAGAAGTGTCAAAAGAGAAGAAATGAATCCTGCAAATGATGATGGAGTGTTTGGGACCATCTTTGACTGGGACTATGTCTTATGGGAAGTTCGTTTGACAATTTTAGCTGCTGGTTTTTTAATCTACTTGGCAGTATTTCTTCTGTCTCACTGGTTGTCTTCATGGAGAAGTACCACTTACCGTGCCTTGTATGCAAAGGAGAAGGTGTTTTGGAATATGGCAGTCACACGTGGTGTGTTTGGACTTCAGAGCTGTGTTGCTGGGTTATGGGCTTTGCTCATAGATCCCGTTTTTCATGCTGACAAAGTGTATTCACAGCAAAAGTGGAGTTGGTTTAACTGTTTAATAGCTGCTGGATTTTTCTTGCTTGAAAATGTAGCAGTCCATGTGTCCAACATTGTTTTTAGAACATTTGATGTGTTCTTGGTAGTTCATCATTTGCTTGCTTTTGGTGGCTTGGCTGGTCTGGTAATTAATGTGCAATCTGGACATTATCTGCCTTTGATGGGAATGTTGCTGGAGATGAGTACTCCCGCAACGTGCATTTCCTGGATGCTTCTGAAGGTAAGAATGTGATAATTTTCAGATTATGTTTGTATATCAGGTTTCGTGCATTTTACTTGTCCATAGGTAATCCGTGTGGTTTGTCTGGATAGCTTTTCATCAGAACTGTGTTAATCCAACTGATATCCATGTTATTGCCATACCTGCTCTTGTAGTGATGGTATTTCTGTAGTCCTCCATGTAGGTTTCTGTATGGTGCTGTGTGCATGTGCTTTGTGAGATGGTATAGATGTGTAATGAGTTTGGGATGCCATATACATGTGGAATACCATAGCACTATGTTGAAAAAAATGCCTGAGAGCATGTGTTTGTGACAGATGGATATTTGCATTAGTTCTACAGATGCCTCAGTTCCTTATCTTGAAGTAACAATCTCACTTCTGCATACTTTGTGTTCTTGTTTTTCTAGGCTGGCTGTGCTAACACCTTTTTCTGGAAGGCAAACCAGTGGGTGATGATCCACCTGTTTCACTGCCGCATGATTCTTACTTACCACATGTGGTGGGTGTGTATTTTCAATTGGAATTCTGTGGTAGAAAACCTGGGACTTCTTCACTTTATTGTTTTATTCTCGGGATTATTTGCTGTTACACTAATACTTAACCCGTACTGGACATACAAAAAAACTCAGCAACTCCTCAGCCCAACGGACTGGAACTTTGAAAATAAAGCAGTGGAAAATGGAAAATTAAATGGTGAAACACAGCAAAAGAAGAGGATATAACACTGAAGCAGAAGTTTTCTAGTAGGGTAACAGAAAAGTACTATGCGAAGTGATTCTTTGCACGTGAACTAGAAACTTACAAGAAGCTCACTGACACAGTGATTCCTTGCTGGTAGCATTCTGTATGCATCAGAAGTATTGAAAAGCGTTGTTTGTTTTTCATATGTGCATACACATTAGAACTTAACCCTCTTGGTTATGAATTATGCCAACACTTTTGTCAGATTGGGCAGTATTTCATAATTCAGTAGTGACATGCTCCCTATTGGCAGCCTTTGTCCTAATGCTTCAAAGTGGCTTCACAGTTGTTTGTTAAGTTCAGCTTGAATCAAGTTTAGCTGGAATCATATTTCTCATATGGCAGAGATGCTGGTACTGGAAATGACGTTGTTTATTAAGATCAATTATGACCCAAGTTAGGTATGCATAGGTACCTAGTTCCTGTGTGCCAGTGAATCATTCTAAGTGGCTGAACTGGTCAGTGGAAGAATGCAGTCATGGCTTAGGTTTGGGGTTTGTTGTTGGTTGGTTTGTGGGTTTTTGGTGATGTTTTTTTGGTTTTGTTTTGTTATTGTTAATTTTTTTTTTTATTATTTTAAGTTCACATGAGGAACGGGATGATAATTTGAGTTTTTTTGAATTTGAGTGTTTGCTGTCTAAGTGCGTTGTAGTTTCAGGTTGCCCTCAGTATGGGAGGAGTTCATATCCACCAAAATCCACCAAAACCATGCATGTGGGGATGCACACATTGTTGTATGTGTAGACTAGCTAGGTAATCATAGTGATCCCTTCTGGAATTGAAATCTATGAAATACAAGTGACAACAACAGAATGTGATTCTGCTTCATCCTTCAAAAGACTGCTGTCTGATTAGTAAAATTATTTTATTTGTAGGCCCCACTAGTTCCACTAGTGCTCCTGTTATGGTTCCTCTTATTTTTGGAAATGCACTTAGTTTTAGAGGATTTTAGAATCTGAGATGACTCCTCCGTGGAGGAAAGCCCGGCTCGCCTCCTGTAGAGTTCAGTTGTTCTATTAGTGTTTTTATTTACCTTTGAAGAGCATACAAAATGACACTAACAATCTTTTGCACTTTATCTGTCACATCACAAAAATCTTTCCTTGACTTGAGTAATTGGATTCCTTTTTAGATAGACAATGGATGTTATCCCACTTAAAATATTGGTCTGATTCCTGGGTGAAGTGTTGGGAAGCAGATTAAGGGATAAAGATCACTATAGAAGAGAGTGACCCCTAGTGGCAGGAGAATGACAAAGATAGTACTTTTGGTGCACGGAACTAGTAAGATAAAAAGCCTCTTAATTGGAACTGTGTGTGACATGACTGCTACACAGATTTATTTTGCAAAGCATAAGACTGGGCAAGTGCAAGCTATGAAGAATTTTAGGTCAAGCCAGGGGTTAGAGACTTAATGTACCGATCTGTGGTGGAGCATATTGTTTTAAAAGTGTAAGGAAAGCACTCTGGTGTAAACAGACCCCTTTTATTAAGTTTTAGTGGCAGTGTTTTTTGTTCTGAGTGAAGAGAGGAGACTAGTGGTCAGGTTGTTGTGTTACCTGATTCACTATGTATGAGCACAGAGTTGAATTGCTGCTCTATGAGGGAGAGGAAACATCACAAATGTATAGCCAGATCCTCTTGATAACGATGAGGAGGTGAATATTGGAAATTGCCCATTCAGAACTAGGCTGAGAGGGTCATAGAGAGGCACAGTTGTTTTATACAGCAACCCTGTGTGTTACTCTGCTTATACTCAATAGAGAACTTGGAGCTGTCTTCTTACTCCTAAGCTGGGCAAAATGAGGTTGCCAAAACACTGCAGTGTCACCTGTCTGGGCATCATCCTATAGTAAAAAGGATCTCCTGAGGATTTGTGGGGGGAGAGTACTGTTAAAAGTACTTTGGAAGAAAGCAGAGAGATTAATTCCTTGGAAATGAAACTGAAAAATGTGATCTGAATGCATATGTAGCAGAATCCAAACCTTACTTGCAGGAGTTCCAGGGAGAAAGGCAGAGAGTAAGTCACCAGTGACCAGATATCAAAATGATGGTGTGCTCTATGAAGCTTAACATTTGAAGGTTTGGATTCAATAAAACAAGGTAATAATTATAAAAGTCCCAGCTACAGAATTCTGAAGAATCCTAACAGAAAATGTAAGCATCAGAAGTAGTGTGGGCCAGGTGTGTAATTCTTACAATGGCTGGCTAAAGGAATTGAAGTTCTATGTGCTAAAATAAAAGAATATGGAGAGTGGAAGTTAGTAGTGATTTTTGGAAAAAGAAGACAGATGGAAATTTATGCCATGGTACCAGATATCTAACATTTAATATTTTGTATTATTAATTTGTGTAATTTTATTAAATGGCTTTTAAATATTTCATTAAAATTATGTTTATATCATCATAATTCAGTCTTTTTAGTTTGCATCTTAGTGTGAGCTTTTTCATGCAAACAGTGTTATGGTATATCTTAAATCTTTTGCATGTCTTAACTGTATAATGAATAATACCTCGGAACACCTGTTAACCTAAAGACTGGTAGACCTAGAAAAAGAATGCCATGCAATAAAAGAAGTAACAGCACTCATTTATGTTGGTTTGATGGGATTTTACAGGCCAGCTAGAAGTACAACACATCAAAAATAGACAATCTTTCTTCTTCATCTTGATGGCTTAGAGTTGGAGTTACCGGTTCTGTTACATAGAGCCTCCTTTTTTATAAAAAGACCTTCTGCAAAGGTGTGTGGGGATTGGACAAGGGTAATGGCTTTACACTGAAAGAGGGAATATTTAGATTAGATATTAATATGGAATTCTTCACTATGAGGGTGGTGAGGCACTGGAACAGGTTGTCCAGAGAAGCTGTGGATGCTCCATCCCAGGAAGTGTGTTCAAGGTCAGGTTGGATGGGGTTTTGAGCAACCTGGTCTAGTGGGTGGCATCCCTGCCCATGGCAAAGGAGTTGGAACTAGTTTATCTTTAAGGTCCCTTCCACCCCAAACCATTCTGTGATTCTTCACTGCCTTTTGGCTGCTTCCTTCAGGAGGATTTTTTGGTTTATTATTGTGGATGACTGTCTGATTGCTCTGAAACAATCTTGAACAAGTTCTCAAACTGAGGGTTTTGGTGTCTAATTACTCTTACAACTAAGTACTGCTTTTCAACACAAAGGTAGACTAGCCAGAGCTTGTTTGTAAATTTTGTTGATGTGAAACTAATCCCAGTCCCTTTGGGCCTCTTACATGGCCTCATCCACAGTCCCATGTAGAAAAATGCACAGACAGCTTTAGTAGTGGCTGGATCAGGTCACAAGGTTTGCTGCTGTGGATTTGGAAAACCCTTGCATAACATGATTTTGGGTGAATTTTTTGTTTGCCAAGGTGACTGTTAGGGACTTGGTTCTGCTTTCTTGTTGAACAAGCTTATTTAAAGGAGTGCTGTTTGAAGCTTTTTTTTTCTAAAAAAAACCCTGACAACCCAAACCAACAAACAGGGGGTGAGGGTGTTTGGTTTTTGGGTTTGGGTTTTTTTAAAGAAAAATATCTGATCTAAGACACCTTGACCAGGCATCTGGTTCTTACTGTCTTCAAGCAACATTCCTAAATCACAGTTTGTGTTTTCCTCCATTTGTGTCCTGTCATAAGTTTTTTTCCAAAAGTTGTCATTGTTTCCCTCCTCCAACCCCCCAGTTTTTCCATAGTATTTATTTGCAGTACTGGTCATGATCTTGCAGCCCTCACATTACCATGGTAATATTTTTGTCTGGTAGTTTTCAGCATTTCCTGTCAGGCCCATCTTTCACTAAAGAACCATGTCCAAATCTTTCAGGGTTTTTTGTGTTTTCCTGAACATATTGATAAATATAGATGTGATGTACAGTTATAAGAAACCTTTTTTAACCTCAGGGAGACTCACCCTTAAAGTGAATTTAGAAGTATTAACCAAACTCAAGTCTGCTCTTATACAGTGTAACATTTGCTGAATGGTACAGCATCTTTACTGTGTGTACATAAATAAAAGTATTTTATTGAATAGCTGTCTACCGTGTGTTTCATTTACTGATTAAAAAATGTCTATTGTGTTTTACTTGCTACTTGTAGCTTAAACAGCTTTTGCAATGCCTGCACTAAAAAAAAATATTTGTTTGTTTTGAAGTGTCCTATTAAAGTTGACAAAGGTATATCATACTTTTCAAATACCATATCCATGGAAATAGCTATAAAACCTAGTAAACTAATGTTTCTTCACCAGCATTTAACATATTATTCCCATGAGCTTGTTAAGAACACCAGACACTGTGGTATATGTAAGTATGTATCAAAAAGAGTTAAACATCCCTTCTGGCTTGTGTATCTGAAGTGTGTGGTCCATTTTTGTATTAGTCTGTAACTGTGAAGACACTTCATTTGGTACCACATGACACACCGTGGTTTAGTATAAACTACCAACAACAAAAACAACATAAACCTAAACCACCAAAAACTTGTCTCATTGCAAAAAAATACAATTCTAAGCATTAAAAACGTGTATCTTGCATGGTGCTTTGCAAGAATTAATTCCTGATGCTTGTCAGCATTAGTGAGTTAAAGGAACACAGCATCATTACTGGCACTTTAATTATTCTTATAAGAATGCACTGTGCAAGCAACTGGCTGGCTGCCTCTGCACTGAAGTCCCCAAGATTAACTGAAGCAGAAGAAAGACATTCATGTGTAAATCTCCACTAACTGGAATGTGTGTGGGTGCAGACTGGGATGAGAAGAACAACGTATAATAGTGTTTGTATGAATAAAGTCCCTTTTTTTTTTTTTTTGGTAAATGATCTGTAAAATGAATTTAAATGTTAATGTTTTGCTATTCAGGTGTTTTCAATTAAAAGGTGAAATTTTACTTAGTAGTTCTTACTATATTTCCCAAAAAGTATTGTAGTACACTTCAGCTGACAATGTTATTCGGCAATTACAATCTTCTGATCTTCTGTCATGGCATTGGTACCTTAAGTTGGGACAAAAAAATACAAGCAGTGGTCATTAATTAAGTAAATTATGCTTGTTGCTGTAGTTTTCAGACCCCCAGATGGGTTTCCAGTGTTGGAAGAGGTGCTTCATGCTCTGGATCTGATTGACTAATTAGCATGTTCTAGTAGTGATGGTGCCACAGAGCAGGAACAAATGTTTTTTTCAGCGCATTGTGCCTTCCTGTTTTCCCTGAGCTGAACAGTGATAAATGAGGTGAAATGACAAAGATAGAGCAAAGCTGTAAGAACATAGCTGTCCTTGTTTATAGCTCAAGGTGGCAAACAGGCCAAGCTTGAAAGGAGTGGTGCCTGCTCATGTGTCCACAAAGAAGAAGAAAGCAAGGAAATTGGCTGGGCCATTGCTTGCTGCTATTGTGCGTATGTTCTGATGAGTCAGCTAGGGTCACTGAGGAGTCCTTAGGGATATGACCTGAGCAGAGAGTGGAAATTTAATACTTGCTTTATCAGATGCATTACTTCTGGTCTGATATATTTATTTCCTCATATGATTCCAGCTGCCTCTGCTCCCTTGACTGCTTGGCTCACATGAGCATGCTGTATAAGCTGACAGTGTTTTCACCAATATGTCACCTGATACTTACTGTGAAGACTTGTGAGGGTTTAGTGCTGGTGATCGATTGTGGCAGCTCCAGGTACTCACTCAGCATGACTTCTATATTGCTCTATAGATCTGCAACTTCCCTCTCCTGCTTTGCTGCTTCTGCTGCCAAAAGCAGTTTACCATGTGAACACTGCATTTTGTCACCAAAGCTGTGTTCACTGAAATTTAAGCATGGGAAGTGCACAAAGCAGGCTACAAAATATACCTGGGAAAGGACTAATTTTGTACAAGGTAGAGGGTTGACTTTCCTACATTTCTGGACCTTGAAGCTCTGTCAGGATCTTGTAAGAATAAATCAAGATTATAACTATGATAATTTAAAAAACAAAGCCATGCAGGCAAACTGTAAAAGTACACGGAGTGCTTTTGCATGGAGGTTTGCATAGAGTAGGCATAGAGCATCTAATAAGAGTTTGCTTATCTTGTTTTGTGGGTCGTATTTACAGGAACAAAGTGTATCCTGGAAAGCAGCAGTAGCCTTGCTTAGGAGTCATAAGAATTAAATGCAAAAAAATAACCTAGGAGGCTTTGGGATGAAGTAGCTGGGACAGGTTGTTACGTTGTCCAACCAGGTTTCAGTTGGACATGAATATGTAGTTTGTCCGATGCTATAACTCTTCCTTTTTTTTTCTCAGCACCATATAGTTTTAAAGTATCACTGTGACACTGGTTCAGGCTAAGGTTAAGGAACTTTTTTTAGGACATCAAAATTCCCAAGCAATGTATTGCCCAAGGCTAAAAGAACCTAAAGTCTGTTCCAATTTAAAGTAATTTATTCTTGTATTATCACTGCCTTTTTATCTTATGTAATTATTTTTTACCCCCGAGACTCATTTGCATACTCATGAGTACAAATCAATCTGCTCTTTTATTTTCCTAGCCATCCTAATACACTTTGTTGGTCACTTTTCCTCCTTGAATTGCTTTTTATTAAATGTTGGCAGCTTAAGAGTTGTCCATAGCATTTGACATAAAGTGTTCTCAGTATCCTGTGTTACACTAGTACCTTTCCGCCCCTGGTAACAGCTCTGCTTCAGCCAAAGGCTGCATTCGTCTTTCAGGGTTGCACGACCTCAGTGCTTCGTGGTACTCTGGTGAGAGAAAATTCACTGAAGTTTTTCCCTTCCTCAGCTTCAGAATGAAACAGAACCATCAGAGCACAGTGAAATAACTCAAAGTAGGAATTTTGTGTTACAGAAACAATTTGTGCATATGGCTATATGGTGCCCATGTGTGGGCAGTAGGGGATGCAGAGGGCTCTATGAGGGAAGGCTGGGGCTGCCCCATGCTGGACACAGATGATTCCAGCCAGCTCCGACCTAGCACAGCTGAGGAGGGGACACTCTGGAGGAAGCATATGTCAGAAAGGGCAAAAATGCTGCACAAAAGTGAAGAGTGAGAGGAAAAATAAGTGAGAGAAACAGCCCTGTGAGCACCCAGGTCAGTGAAGAAGGAAGGGAAGAAGCTGCTCCAGGCACCAGAGCAGAGATTCCCCTGCAGGCTGTGGAGAAGCCCTTGAAGGAGCAGGTTTATCCTGAAGGACTGCAGCCTATGGGAAGGACCCACACTGAAGCAGTTGAAAAATGTGAGGAGGAGGAAGAAGTACAGGGAGGAGCTGTTATGGACTGACCCCAGTTCCCATCCCACTGTGCCCCTCAGGGTGGTGGAGGCCAAGGACTTGGGAATGAAGGAATGATGTTGAGCCTGGCAAGAAGACAGAGTGGAGGGGGGAGGTGTTTTTACTTTTGTCTTTGCTACTCACCATTCCACTCTAATTTTAATTGTCAATAAATGAAATTTCTCCGAGTTGAGTCTGTTTGGCCCATGACAGTAGTTGATAAGGAATCATTCTGACCCACAAGGTTTCCATCCTATTTTCTCCCCTCATCCTGTTGACAAAAGGGGGTGAGAGAGTGGCTGGGTTGGGGGTCTCTCTGCTGGCTGAGGTCAACCCATCACAAGAGGTTATGTCATCGGCTGTACTATCACTCATGTGCCACTCAGGACAAGGAGCTGATGTAACACAATGGCTCTGGTGCTGAGGGAGAATTTGTACCTAGTCTGTCTGAATTGTCAGTCTGAGAATTTGACTTGCAAAGATTCCTCATAAAAGAAGGAAAAAAGGGAAATAAAGTGCACGCATGAAAGAAATTCTAGTGCTGGTAGAAGATCTCAGTATTATAAAATTCAGTTGTCAGGTTAACCTGTACTGTTATATTCAGAATTGACAAACTGTCTCCCAGTAGTGGTGTTGGTGCTTCAGGGAGACCTGGAAGATAAGTCAGCAGTAGGCAGCATATCAGAATGTGAATAAGCAGTGCTTTTATAAAACCAAATGTTATTTTTGATGTAGTAACCAGAATTTAAGAAAACTGTGTGGCTTGCCTTTAAAAAAAAACCCACAAAAAACTATCTATCTATCTATCTATATATATATGAATTTTAAAAAGTATTGTCAGTCATCTGGTTTGGTAAAGGGAAGTAGAGGGTGCCTGTAACTTTACAAGACTTCAGTATGAATTCTACAGATGCTCAAGTTAAGCAAGGTTGTTGGATGTCCTGGGTTTGAGTGGTTTCTGAGGGATTACAGTAAGCAGATGACATAATGTCTTATTGGGGGACTCCTGAGAACAATAGGAGAAACAACTTCTGAATTTCCAGTGGATAAATATTCCCTAGGAAAAAGTACCAGCTACATCAGCTGTTAAACGGAAGGAAGAAACTGAGAAAGTTGGGTTTTGCTGGATAATGATAAGTTTTAGTTTCCTTGTTCAGATTTCGTGCAATGTTTTGGAAAGCAACCCGTAAGAGTGATATCATATATCCTTAGGTGTCATAAATTTAGGTTTACATTCAACCATGCCAATTTCCATGGAGAGAGAAAAAAGAGGTCTCATTTCCACTGCACTGTGTCACAGGGGACCAGGACACTGCCCAGTGTTGACGGGGTCCGTAAGATGGCCAGTAGCTGGACTGGAGTAGATGTATGGTATAGATGCATGGGGTAGCTGACCTATGTGTAGTATCTTGGAGGCGAGAGGTATCTTTGCTGAAGATCCAGTAATCAACAATGAGAGTAAATACATTCTGGTGAGGCCTCATGCAAGGATCACCAGGAAGACCAATTTAAACATGAGCTTCTTAGAATCTGGTTATAAAAAGCTTCATGTTAACAGTGGAGACAGCCATTATCTGCATTCTAATTATCAAAAACTAATTATGGGTGCATAAAAAATTAATTTGTGATTGCAATTATTAGGGTGCTAATTATTACTGCTAATAGGATGTTGCCTTAGAAAATAATAGGAAACTGCAAGTTTGGAAGTTAGTTTTTCTTTTTTACAAGTTGATCTGCTATTGTTGGATTTGTTGAACAAGGTTTCCACAGTGACCTTTTATTTGAATTAGAGAAAGATGTTTACATATGGCCACCAGAACCAAAGAAGTGGTTGTCAGTGATCAAAAAGGTTCATAAAATAACTCTAGGAAGGATTTGAATTTTGTCTAACAGTGAAAGATAATTATGAAAGCGAGAATTTAATGCACATAGTGAACTGGCCGCTGAAAGGAGAAGAATACTGCCAGTGAATGGTATTTTTAGTTACAGAATCAAGCTAGTTGTACTTGGTCTAGATGTGTGTCTGTTCTTTAACATGGCATCTAATGATAAGGACTTATTTAGCAGTTTGCTAAAGACTGACTCCCTGTCATTTCAGCTCCTGAAATCATAGATGGCTGTGAATGAAGTGCAACACATTTAAAAAATTACAGAAGCAACAGGATAGAGTGGTATTGTTACTGGAAGCTGAACTGAATGCCATAATGGTATTCCTGGCCTTAACCTTTACATATAGCCCAATTTTTTTGTTTTCTTTCCTACACAGAACCTATAGAGGTATGTGAGAACTATTTTGAGGTCATACTGTGTGTGATGAACTGCACTAAAAAGAAATAACTTTGTGAAAACGGAAACATTTTTTGAAAGTAATACTTTTAAATACTTAATTTGTAATTCAAATTGAATGAACCCATATGAAGACAAGGTTAATTGTGAATGTGTGTTGTTAAACTATAGACAAAAATGTAGGAAAAAGGTGGATTCATCGTGTTGAATGCCATAATTTAATACTAACGTTTTCATGTGAAGATAATGAATTTACTATAAGTGTGTGTATTTGATGTATTTTATTACTGGCTGTAGCATTGGTGCACTGAAATAGGCAAGGATCATTATTGGATGACATATGGATCTTTGAACAGCACTTACCTCAAAGTTTTCATTCTTAAAAGTAGTCTGAAGATTTCAAATAATATTTAACAATATTAAATAATTGTAATATATTTATGACTTACGTATTTAAGAACTTAAAACGTACTTTAGAGCATTTATTTTCGTCAAAGTGACAGATGTGTAAATGGATAATTTTTCAAAACAATCGCATCTTGTAAAGGTTTCTTTTTTTTTTTTATTTTAAGGAAGGGGAACGTTGTCCCGAATGTCCAAGTCGTTGGTGTTACTTCCAGGATAAGCATTCCATGATTGTGTGGCACACATGCAATCCATGCGCGGGTGTCTGTGTGGTTGGCTTGGTCAGTGGTCTGCAGCGATGCTTGCTGGCAGGACCATCACACAACAAGGATGCGGAAAGAGCAAAAAGACTCGATGTGAGGTTGCCAGCGCCTCTAGACAGCCTTTAATTCTAAAACCAGGGTTTCGAGTGATAAATGAGATTAAATTTCAGTATAGCGCTGTGGCCCAGTGTGCACACTGTCCTGCTCAGGGGCTATTCGTCAGCATGAGGCTGAGGGGAAAAGCAGTCCCGTCGCTCAT
Organism: Lophotriccus pileatus; assembly: GCA_035583135.1. NCBI lineage: Eukaryota > Metazoa > Chordata > Aves > Passeriformes > Tyrannidae > Lophotriccus > Lophotriccus pileatus. The sequence continues at coordinate 94,659,771 of JAWWES010000115.1, read as the reverse complement.
GTGCCCAGTTCTCCATCCCCAGAGAGCTCCGCTCTGCCCCGGTTACCCCGACGCCCCCCTGCCGCAGGGCCCCGGGATGTGATCCCGCCCCGGGCGGTGTCACGTGCGGCGGCAGGAATGCGGCGGGGTCCGGGGGGAACACGCTCTGCCCGGCCCGCCCCGCCCCGGCCCGCCCGGCTGCGCCAACCGGGAGCCGGCGGGGCCGGGCGGGGGCGGGGGCCGGGAGCGGCGGCGGCCCCGGGCGGGCGGTGACGGCAGCGGGGCCGCGGCGAGGCGGGGCCTGGCGGCTCCCGCCGGGGCTCAGGAGCTCCGCTCGGCGGCCACTGCGAGCTCCGCGGCGGTCGAGTGACGTGTCCGGGCAGCGGGGCAGCCGCCCGAGCGGAGCGGAGCGGAGCGGGCCCGGCCGGGCCGGGCGGCGGCCGCCTCCGAGCGCCTGGCGGCGGCTCCGGCCGCGGCGGAGGAGGTGGGTTTCGCTCCGGGCCGGGTCCCTGTCCGGTGTTAGTCACGGAAAGTTTGGTCCTCGGAGAGTGGGCTCGGTGTTGGGTGCGGAGACGCCCCTCGGGGGGCCGGGGCAGCCTCGCTGGGGCTGCGGGGGGCCCGGGGCGGCGGCTGGGCACGGCCCGGGGGAGGAGAGGGAAACCCGGGGGTGAGATCTGTCATTAAAGAGGTTTTGCCCGTGCAAGGCGGGTTGCTGAAGCGAGGGGTCCCTGAAACGCATCTGCGCTTTGGCCAAACTTCTCGCTCTTGAGCTGGGGAAGATTTTTTCTCCTGGTTTTCGCGGGGGATTTCTCGCGTGTGCGCCGGCGGCTCCAGCTTCCCTCCCCTCTCCATCAGATACGGACAAGGCTGTGAAAAATCGAGCTCCCATGAGGGCTGGAGTTTTTCAAAGCTGGTGTCGACCACAGGTTTTTAGTTGGCATCTGCAAGTGAATTGGCTGTGTTAAACCAGGGGAAAATGTACTTCACAGTAACAACTGTCTTTTAATGTGTTTTTTTCCAAGGGGGTTTTAAAATTGTCCTTAGTTTCTGTGTAATTCACGGTGCAACTGTTGAGAGGAGAAGTTATATAGTTGGTTGTGGTGATCCCAGACCCTGTAGTTGCTTTTGCAAGATGCTCTGTGCTTACAAGGTAAGGCAAGAACAGCTTTCAGAGATTGCCCAGTCATTCACCTGGGCAAGTGAACTAGCAGGCTGTGTCAGTAGGCAGTACCAGGTGCTTGGAAAAGCAGCTATTAATAATTTGTCCGCGACAAAGGCTTATTTTAAAGACCTTTAGGAGGTGATTGTATTTTTGACCAAAACAATTTTATCCATTCTAAATTCTGCCCTTTTTCACTGACATATTTGATACTTTTTTTTTTTTTTTTTTTTAATACTTCTTTCTTTCCCAAAACTACTAAGATCATGATTTTTACCTTGTGCTGCCAGGTTTGAATTTGTTTAAATGCAATGTAAAGACCATCTTTTTTTTTTTTTAAGTTGTGCAATTTAACTGTTAGCATAAAAAGGTGTAGGGTTTTTTTGTCTTGCATGAGTCAGGAAATAAAGAGGTTTGGTTAAGAACTGTTTCATGCTAAATAACTGCAATAAGATTGTACCACCATGTGTGACTTTGTGGCTATTTTTAAGGAAATAATTTTTTTCCCGAAGCCTTCACTCCACTGGTGAACTCCAGTGAGCAATCTGTTCTGCAGCAGAGATGAAGTATTACATTTTTTTTTTATTTTTCTGTTGGTGCTCAAGAGACACATATTTATTGCCTGAACATGGGACACGTTGGGTGCCTGCAAGTTGAAGCTCATTATTCAGGCAGGGGTTCTGGCTTTTCAGCTGTTTTCTTCAATGGGCACTTAATTCTTTTCACTTGGGTGATCTGTTTGATCTTGATAATCTGTCTGACTTGCTTTGTTTAATCCATCTTGTCTTTTTTCTTTTTTTTCACCCTCTGGCACAGCAGTCCATGAACTAGTTACATGTGTTTATCTGGTTATGAACAGTAGTTCTTTAGATGTTACCTTGAAATCTGATACCTCTGAAGGCTTTACAGTGAGGTTTCAAGGTTTTTATAATATATTCTGTGGATTTCATAGCTTACCTGTGGCATTGTACATGAGACATAACCTCCTGTGTGAGTGATGACAGGTGTCTTGTGGCTGGGTGTCCAGTGCGTGGGACTTCTGTGGCTGATACCCACAGATGGATGTGGTGGGAGAAAGGACCATAGAAGCAGAGAAATGCTTGAGCAATGTACTGTCCATCATCTCCTGGATGAGTGCCTGGAACCAGCAGGATCCTCTGTATTGGACACTACAAGATATGGAGAGGAACCCCAGTGCTGCATGACAGGCGTGTGTGTGCTGGCACTGCAGCTTCAAGACATGGAGGCCAAAGGTGCAAGTCTTGTGCTGTTGTCTCTGACAGGCCACAGCACTGAAAAGAGGGTTGGCTCCCTCTCTGTGCCCAGGAGTTCTCTCTGACCCTGAGCTGTGCTTATTCTTGGCAGATAGGCTATGGTTTCACTCATCAGTAGATAGCAAAAATCCTTTCCCAGCATAGAATACTGTGAAAATGTCCCTGACCCATGCATGGCAGGGAGGTTGGAACTAGATGATCTTTAAGGTCCCTTCCAACCCAAACCATTCTATGATTCTATGAAGAAATCTCAACACCAGAGGAGTTCTTCAGTTGATTCTTGGGCTGTTTGGGAGTCTTGGCATAGTTCATAAACATTTGAAGGAAAACAAGCTGGTCTAAAACCTGACAGGCTATTGTCAAACTTTGTAATTGTTAATGGAATTTAATACAACTGGGAATAGCACGTTACTCATTTATAAAACAGGAAGTCTATTAACTGCTTCTATATAAAGTAGAAATTATTTTTAGAATCTGTTGTAGAAAATTTATAAACTTCAGTCTATTTCTGAAGAAGCCTGGAAGCAAAATCTGCAGTCCAGGGGAGGAGCAGTTTTGATTCAGACTTTCAGACTGAACTTTGGTGAATGCAGTTGAGTGAGTCCTACTTTTTGAACACTTTGTATCTTATAATGGGGTAATAAACGAGGCTGCACTGATAGTGGTATGAATTAGTTTTTCATTTTGTATATATTCTACAAGGTGTGAGGGAGGCATTTTTTGTATCCAAGACCATATCTTGTTAAAAATCAGCATTCATTGCAGATATTTTTTTCCCACTCCTATTGCTATTCATACAAAGTCATTCTTGTCACTGCATTTGTTAGTGGAAAAATAATATTGGTAAATTCATTTCTGAATCTCGAAGTAGTTTTAACAAGTAAAAAAGCTGGAAGCCTGGATGCTTGGAAATTATCAGGAATTCATAACCTGAACCTTGAGAATTACTTAGAGAGACTGCAGGTGTGTTATGACTGGGAGGTTCTCTTTAATAAGGAGAGGAAGCACATGAGCAAGGTAAATGAGATTCTCATTATAGACATATACAAGTATTTCTTAATAGTCTTTCTGTTTTTTTTCAAATCTTTGTCGGTAATGTCATTGTGTGTTTGCATGTGTGGTTTGCAGAGAGTATAATCTCAGTGACTCAAGTTCTGTCACATATCCATGGAAGGAAACTGCTGCATTATTACCATCTTTTGAGATTTAAATCAGTTGGACATTTTCTTACAGTACTGAGTTTTACTTGCACCAAAATATTTTGGATTATTTTGAAACCAGGAAGATGTAAAAGTGCAACTTGTTTTTAAAGGAGTGATGACAAGTAATGCTAAACGAGATTTGAAAAATATGTTTTCAAACTTGTGTTTTTAGATCAAAAACTTGATTCATGTTTTATTCTGAAATGCCTGAATCAGCAAGACTGTGGGAAGTGATGCATAACTGCACAACATCGATTCATGTCCTACATGTTCACTGCTCAGTCAGGAAGCCTGAAGCTTAATGTCAAATGCGTGGGTGAAGCAGTTAAGCAGAGCAAAATAAATTGTTCTACTTATGTGCTGCTGAATAGGGGCATTATCTTGGGAAAATCTGTTTCAGTGACTTACTGTACTGTACAATACTTGTTACTTGGGACTGAACCATGAATGTGAACTATTAGGATCCAAGCTCAAGGTCAAACATTCAGTCTTGGTTTTGTTCTGCAGTCTTTTTTTTTTCTTGAAATGCATTAAAAAATTGCGGAAATCATATGAATATTTTTGTGCTTATTGATACAGAATATATGTCTCAGAAGCTTCAAGAAAGAGGATAAACATTATTTTCTTATCTCTAAACTGGGATAGTAAGTTATTGGAAAGTAGATGGCAATATTTAGATTTCCTGCTAGGACTATTGTGAGTCTTGAGCTTATGTCTCTTGTCTTTATATTTTTCACCTCTTTAAGGCACTCACTGACATCCTCAGTTTTCTTTTAGAATTTTATACATAATATTGTTGCAAACTGTGGACTGACTTTTGAGTTTTAAAAGCCTCACTTTTGAACTGTAGAAGATTGAGAAGAAAAAGGTCTAGTAGACCACTTCCAAATCAAGGAAAGAGCGAAGATGGCTGATGTTAGGTCTAGATGCAGAACTTACACTTCCATGGGAAATCACCTCCTATTATATGTTTTTTGAAGAGAAGGGCTGTTCTTTGCAGGTGCTATTACTATTTTTCTTTTTTACTGTAATTGATTATTTAAAAACTTTCTTACTTGATTTCTGTTTTATTTGAATAAAATTTTGAAAAAAACTTTATTTTTCTAGAGCATGCATTATGACTTTATTATTATTAGATATGTATTTCCATATTTTACTCCACATATTTTTGAAACTCAGAAATAAGACTGTGTTTATATTCTTAATAACTTTATTCATCAGGTGAAATAATTTTGTTCATCTGGATGCTTTTGTAATGATCAGATGTAACGTGTTGTCCTTGATGAGAAACAGCATAGTTACTTTTCCGGACAGTAATACCCAAAGAGCTGAAAATGTTTAGTAGAAGTGTTTCTGTCAGGGCTTAGTTTGCAGGCAGCAGTAGTAACTGAATATTCATTTCAGTATATCCTTTCACTTGTATCATTGGAAAGAACTTGGTGGAAATTTTCATCAGTTGTCATCAGCATCTTGAAAGACAACCTACACCTTGTAAAACTTGGATGCATGAATTTCATTCAAGTCTGAACAAGACTTTCTTCCTTTTGGTGGATGTGTGAGTGAAGTACAGCTGGAGGGGAAAAAATGCTTATTGACTGTATCCATAAACAAATAACATTTCCCCCGATTTTGGTTTACATCACAATTACAGCATGTGAGGATCTTCTCTGACTGAAAAATACAAACATTGCTGAGCGTATTTCCAATTACAGTAACACTTGATATCCACAATAGAAGGGGACTAGTCTGAATTAAGTTTAAAAAAAGGAAGTTACAGAAATAAAATTACTTTTCCAGATGAAGTTACTTGATTGCAATCAAATTATAGAGCAAATTAAGAAAAATATTTTCAGTATTCATACATTTTTATTTTGTTTCCATGTGCGAGATGAAAAATCATTGTCTTGACCCAGTAATGCAGTTCTCTAGTTGGTGTGGCACAGAACAAAATAAATCAAATCAGTCTTGACTTAAAGCATATGATGCCATTGTTCGCTTTTAATTCTTCAAATTCTTGCATTTTGTTATGGTAGTCTTGGCCTCCAGGATGGCCTCCAAAACCTGGGGTGATGCCTGTCTTCTTCCTTTGGGTGTTCAAACAGTTACCAGGACAAAAGACGGGTGCAAGGCTCATTCACTAAAACTCAGGTGCCCTACATGCATGTTCAGGAACCTCTTCCCTCCTTAGTTTCAATAACTTTTTATCCATACTCCTCTTATTCCTTAAAATTTGTAGGTTGTGGTTTTCCTGTTTGTAAAGTAAGTATATTGCTACTGAGCTTAATAAAACCGTATGCTCATGTTGGGTTCAGCAAGGTCTTTTGCAGAATGTCTTTGTAATCTGGGTGGGTGTTCTGCTAGATGGGTGGAAACCTGGTGGGATGGTTAGTTTTAGAGATGACTAGTTGGTTAGAAGTTGAGGCTCGTAAGCAATGGAGTGCCCCAGCTGTCTGTCACAGGATGTGTCCTTGTTAATGTTATGCATGATGTGGAAGTGTACCAGCCCTTGCTCATGGAGTTTGCAGGTGACACCAAACAGGGAAAAAGAGGTGGGCGGTGGATGTGCTTGAGGTCTGGATTGTCGTTCAGAAGGACCTGGGCAGGTTGGAGGAGCTGTCTGGAAGGAACTCTGTGGAATTCAATAATGACAAGGGCAAGGGAAGGAATGTATTCTCCGAGGGAAGGGTTCCTCTTCACTCAGCACTTGTCAGACCACACCTGGAGTATTGCTTCCAGTTTTGTGTCCACACCCCATCCTGCCCAAGTACAAGAGATGTGGATAAAACTGAACAAGTTCAGCTCAAGGCTGCCACAATGTCAAGGGGTGGTAGTGCTGCGCTGGAGGAGAGTCTGAGGGAGCTGGGCTTGTTTGGCCTGGAGAAGAGATGCCTCATGGGGGCCTGTTGGCACTGTGTTCCTGCCTGCTGGCAGGCTGTCAAGGGGACAGGACAGCAGGCTATGCTCCTAACTGAAGTGAGGGTGGTTCTAACTAGGTACAAGGGCGATGTTTTTTTCTAGGAAGACAACAAAGCAAGGAAACAGGATGCCTGGCGAGGTCATGAAGTCTGTCTTTAGAGATTTTCAGTATCTCAGTAGATAAAGCAGCCTGGTCTAAATGGTAGCTGACCTGGCTTTGAGCAGCAGGTTGAACTACATGACCTCCTGCCAACCTGAATCAGTCTATCAAGCAGTGATTCTGCGTTTTGCCTTGCAATAATAATCTGTAGAGGGGAAGAACATAAATATTAAAAATTTAACAATACTTTCTGATTGCACTATGGTCAGGATCCCTTTGACAAATTTACAGATGCAATCTGTGCTTTCATCCTCTTTCCCCCTCCTCTAGATGATGTACTGAGCAGGAATACACTCTAGGTGAAGAAGTGTTACAAATAATAGCTATTAGAAAGAGAGACTAGGAAACCAATCTTCACCCATGTTTTTGGGGTGTCTCTGTAGACTGCTTCTTGTTCATGGCTTCCTGCTGCTGTGTTGTTCTCTGGCTTTGAGCAGGCTGCTGCTTGGTGTGAGAAAAAAAAGCCAACCAGCTTTTGGGGAAGCGGATTCTCTATGCATTCTGAAAAAAGTGCATCCCCACGGATCTGACCTTGTTTGGATTGCTGCGGGTAATGGAATTCCCCCAACTTTAACTGAGCCAGGAACTGGGCTTCATATTAATTTTCTGAATAAACCTCTGTCCTTCCTTTATTATTCCATTGCCCATGATTTAGGTAATGTTCTTTGATAAATTTAAGAATAAAATTTGTATAGAACAGGACTGTTAGCTATTAATAAAACCAAATATACATTAAAAGAAATAATGATCCAGTGTTGATATAGATTTCTTCCATGGCTTATATCATGTGATGGGAAGCTGTCATAATATGAATGCTTGCTTCATTCATACCCCCCATAGACACCTCTTAAAAAAAAATCTACAGTGTGTGTTTCATAGGGATAACTTGTATAGAAAACAAACTGTACTGTTTTTTTGTTTTTTTTTTTTTTTCTCTGTGTAATGGAGCCTTCTTGATGTACAGCAGGGAAAAAAATAATAAGTTAACCTTCTACCTTCTGCATTCTTTCATCCTGTCTTTTCTCTGCACACCTGGAAGAGTCTTTATATCGAATTTCAGCAAGATTTACTTCCCTATGGGAATTCTGTAGTTATAGGTGGAAGAAGACTCAGTTGGACATTACACAGCAATATTCAGTGAGTGATGTGGACACAAGAGGTTTTTAGACATTCATGGGCTTTGCTTTCACAGTTTTTCTTGTTTTGGTGTTGTTTTTTTTTAGTTTAATTTTCAGACTTTAAGGTTTTCTCAGAGACATTGCTGCTTGGACTAAGATGTCTCCATGTGTCACAGTTCCTTGGAAATCAGTCTCCTTGATTCAGCTTCTGTTTCCTATGATAAAATGTTTATTGGCTCATTCTCCAGTGTTAAGAATGAAGAATCCTGATGTTGCTGCAGTTATAGTGCACACACATACCTAAGGAGAAGGTATGTCAATCAGCTTTGCAGTTCTTAGGGTAGTGGAGCTGGAAAAACTTGGCAGCATGTGCTCCCTTGGGAGCTCAGTGTATGGATACCGTGCCCCCAGATCCGAATGCTGCACTGCCCCGTAGTTTTGGCAGAGTTTGTGTCGGTCCCACTTCTGTTACCTACTGATCTCTGCATAAGTAGTGACTTTTGGAAAATAGTTTTGTTGAAGTGGAAATGCAGATGTTGATCAGTATTTGTAGTCCTGTAGCTGAGAACTGATGGTCTGTTGTTTGTCCCACAATTAGAGGAAATAATTGAATGAACTGTGATGTGCAGATGTAGGTGAGAAGCCTAGTCCTGGAGGCAGACAGAGTTACCAGAGGTTAGGAGAAGGGAAACTGAGTCGCAGAGAGGAACACGGACATTCTCCTGTAGTCTTTGGGTAAGTATAAAGGTGCCTTTGTTTCCTTTGCTGAAACTGCTGTTTGCTGTGGAATCAGAATTTGAGTCTCACAGATTATGCAGGTGTTAGCACTCTGAGGTTGTGAGGTCTGCTGTGGAACATCACAGACTCCAACTTCTTTCAGTACCAGCATTCAAAGATGCCTTCAGTACCATGGTCAAAGGTGAGTGTTCTTGGTGGCATATTTGAAGTAAGTGTTGGGAGCTGTCCTTGGGGTTCATTTCACATTTGAACAACTTTGGCTTCTGGTGTGAGTGCCATTGGAAATCTGACTGCTTCAACTGTGTGGGACTTCTCTGCATCAGAAACATTGCCCAGGAACGTCTGATTTTAATGTGGTATTTTAATTCTTTTTTTTTTCCTTACATAGCAATTTAAAATTTAGAAATTTAATGAAGAACTGAATATATTGCAGTATAATGAGGAATCCAATTTTCTTTTTCATTCAAAATTCATGCATTTAATGATTGTTCCTGATTTTTAATGCCAAACTTAGGAAATTATTAGCTAAACACCTGGAATAAAAGCATGCTACTGTGCTACAAACTAGGGTTTTTTTTACCAGCAGTAGTAGTCTCTTAGGCTTGGAGTAGTTGGGGTTTGCCTGGATGGATTGGTTCAGTTATAAGTGAGCAGGTAAACTGGGAACTTAAAAAATTGGAAAACTATCTTTCTTCCTTGAGACTGTAAATATGAGTAAGAATTATCTGTTCCTGTTAACAGTCTGAGAGGAAAGGACCCGATGAAAACTTCAGGAAGCAGACATGGGAAGTGTAGGGCAGTGTTGTGACTGGAATGCGTCAGCTGCCTTTAATAAGAGTGTCCAGGAGATCCTTGGCCTCTCTCCCTGCATCTGCTGTACATTTGGCCCACGGGGGAAATGTGGGGGAAGGGAGGGAAAGGAGGCAATTTGTAGATCACCACTGTGGTCCACACCAGTCACTGCTACCTCTACCCACATCTGAAGCATAGAAGGTGGTGAGCACTGAGATGAATTGGTCACGCGTCTGGATGACAATGGGAAATCTTAAAGTTTGGGCTAGATAACTTCAAGAGCTTCTTTCTGTCCCAATGTTTCTGTGACTGCTATGGAAGGAGCCTGGAAGGGTGCAGTTTGAGTCATTACGTAGAGGTTATACCATGTTTGAGAAATCAATTTTGTACGGGGGAAAAAAGCTCCATGTTTTTATAACTTCTGTGTCATGTCCAGTAGGTGAGGGCAATTGTTCGGTTACTCAGATTCATAGTTTTATAATGGAATACACATGAATATAATAATGCATGTGTTTCATATTTAATAGGGAATTTTTTCTGTTTGCCATTTTTAAATACCCTTGGAACAAAATTTTAATATTCGGTGTCTTTAAAGCACTTAGCTGTTAAATTTTTTGTATAATTTTATGTTAAGGCAAGTAACGTCTACTCAGTGGTCTCAGTGTTGCATCTGGAATTTCGTGCTCAGTGTGAGGCCCCAGTACAAGTGAGGGATTGGCAAACTGGAGTGAGTCCCATGAACTCACCATATCCTGTGATATGGTTAGGAGTGGGAACAGGTCAGAAGAGGCTGAGGGAAATGGCTTTGTGTCTTTTTGAGAAGAAAGAGCTGAGGGGTATTTAATTGCAGTCCTCTACTTCCCAAGGTGGGATTGGAAATAAGGTGGAGCCAGGCTTTTTTCAGAGGGGCGCAGCCGGAGGATGAGAGGCAATGGCTGCATGCTGCTGCAAAAGTAATTCCAGTATATGGGAAAAGCTCTTCCTGGAGTGGCTCATTAAGCACAGGAGCAGGATGCTCTGGGAGGTGGTGAAATTTCCACCTTCATGGGGTTTCATAACTTGGAGGGACAAAAGCCCTGAGCAACCTGATTTAATTTTTGAAAACACCTGTCTTGAGTGTGTGAGAGAACATTCAGAAGTCCCTTTCAGGTTAGTTTGAGCTGTTATTTCCATGATTATTGTCTGAATGCACCTGTACAGCTGTGTGCTATGTAACTCTGTTAGCAGCAGAATCAATGGGGAAAACCATGTGAGCTACGAATGCAAATGTACCATGTGCTGCTAGTCAAATTAAATCATCTGCCTTAATCTTGATTTAAACATCTTTAACTTGATTTGGTTCCCCTGCCTTTCAATAGAAGAGTGAAGAACTTCTCTTTGAAATATGGTGCTATTAGAGATTCTTCATAAATGTGCTGTCTGCTACATAAAATGACAATTATATTAATTTTATGGAGGGTATTAATGGAATGTATAATACACAAGCGCTCTTTGCTGCTGCAGGGTTTTTCGTAGCAGCTAAAAAGTAGAGAAAAATATGTGGAACTTCAAGATGAATTAATGCAATGTATAAATCAAGCCCTGAGGCATTCTTAAGTGAGACAGTGTATCTTTCTTCTTGTGAATAACTGCACTGTTTAGATAGGAGCAAGCAGGTCAGTGGCTAGGACTCTAACACTGGCTCTGTGTCCTTCCTTGACACAATTCTTGTGTAATTTGAAGCATGTAACTGTAAGCTAGATCAAAATGGAAATAAAGCTGCATAGCTCAGCTCTGTCTTGTTAATATTTGCTTGCAAGGAAGAAATTGATTTAAAAAATAATTGTTGAAGTTAACTTTCATAGACGTTTGAAAACTTGTATCATGTGTTTAAATAAAAAAAACCCACCCACATCCTCAAAGCCTTTTAGCTACTCTCATAAAGTTGCATTTGGAAAAGGTGTTGAAGCTTACTTTCAGAGATTTGCTGGTTTCACACTTGAAAACCTATGCTCCAGTGATGATGCAGCTTTAAGAGCATAAAGGAAAAGCCTTTTCTTTAAATCATAACTATTGCTTGTTTTGGCTGACAGTTTTGGTGTGGCAAGCTGCATTCCAGACATTTGTAAGCAGGAACACCCCTTGGAGCTCTTCAGATAGAAATTATAGAGAGGCTTTAGAAGGGACACTGTATAGTGAAAACATGTAATGAAATTTTTTTCTGTGTTTTAGACAGATGTATTTGTGGGTGAATCCCTTGGAGCCTTAGTTCTGAAACTACTTGGTTTTATCTAGGACTGGATTAAAGCTGGATAAGTTTGAAAAGGAATTTTGTATGCTTAGTAAATGCAAGTTGTTATGAATTGTCTCATCACAATAGGATCTTGCTCTACCAGAGTTGTTACCTTTCCTCGTACATCTGTCCTGATGATTTACCCTTGCATACCTAATGTTAGGGAGGTAAATTTTGTTGTACCTTCTAAGGCTGGATCCTTTTTTGAAGCATTTTCTTCCATTCACTGCCACTTCTTCTGTAAGTGACAATTCATTTGACATCTGTGTCCTGATCCATTTAGTCTGTTATTCCTCTGCGGTACCTTGAATTTTACTGTCTCCTTCAACTTAGTGTTTTCATACTTGGGCTGTGGAGACCTTCCGAGGGCTTGAGCTGTTTTGTGTGCCATTGCCAGCAGAAGTGGTAGCTTCTTCAGATTAACATCTATGGGCTCAAGAGGACAGAAAATTCAGCATTAGCTCTTCCACTGCCCTGTGGAGCTTTTGGAAACTTACTTTTCCTCCTCAGCCTTGTTCTGAAGAAGTGGTTTACAAAGTGCATAATTAAAACTTATTTCTGATTACCAGGTGGAGAAAAGCATCATCAAAACTGAGGAGCTTTCTAGAATTTTTATCCTTATCCCCTTTAGGAAGATTTTGAAACAGAATATGTACTCCAAACATTGAAATAACATGTTTTAGTAATCTGCTTGTGATTGTCACAATGGGAGCTGCAGAGCACCAGATAGTTTAAAAACTTCATCTTTCTTCAGCTGGCTTACTGAGGTCATTAAGCGAATTGGCTCCAATACTGAGGGCTGTATACATAAAAATTTGGATGGGATTCATATTGAAGAAGCCAGGCACATTTCCTCTCTTCCATAATGGTATTAGATAATAGGTATGAGCTTAGCCAAATTGAAAAGGAGTGTCTCAGTATTTGGAAATGATGTTCATCTACAAAACATGTTCACTTCATTTTTTGCAGGGTTTTACAGTCTGCTAAAGTTGCAGTGGATGCATTAGGATGGACACAGAGGATTTCCCTCCCCCACCACCAGAAGGTAATGGAAATAGTTTGGAGTTTAAATCCAATTTTGTTGTAACAATTTGATCATCTTTCCAAAACCGTTTTTCCTTCTCCAACACTCCCTTTCCCCATATCCCCCTAAGGCTTGGTCATAGTGGTATTCTGCTGAAATATGAGCTCCTGTCATCTACCCAGTCTTGTTCCTGAACTTTTCTTGCTGGTGTAGTTAGAGCATGATGGGAAGAAAGCTGGGGAGCAATTGGTCCTTGCAGTCCAAATCTGCAAATATGTGTTTTCTAATCTGTGTAGTCAGAGCACAGAGAGTTACAAAAGGATATTATGGATGATGGACTACAGGACTCATTGTGTAAAGTTAGCACTTAGTGCCCCTTACCTGCTGTGTGCTGGTAGCTGGATGGCCACTGCTGTAGCCCAGGTTTCGGAGGGCACAAAGGTAGGATCTACAAAGACACCATGTCATTGCCTTCTGTGTTTATGCTCTCTCTGAAAGAACATTGCATGTAGCTATTTTTTTATCCTATTTGATTTCCTGTAAGCACACCATTGTGTAGTGCTTTGTTATTACGTATTTTGATTCTTAATAGGATTTGGCTTTTGGTAGTTGGATGCCGGGACACTTCATAAAAGTATCGTGTGTTTCTTCTGACCTTATGGCAACATGGGTTATGGAGACCTATGGTTGAACTCAGTACAGCTGCTCTTATTTTGGTAAAGTTGCTAGTTAGTTTGTATAGGTAGTGATTTTTCCATAAAGTTTCCATCTGTTCCTTATATAGGACAACATTACTTATGGACTTGTACTCTATTATATACATTAATATATGTATATGTTAATGTATGTATAAATAATATACATTATTGCTTATAGGACATTTCACTTATTGCTCACACAGAACTTATACGAAGCCATTTAAGTATGAAAGAGGATTTAATCTTAGTTTTGTTTAGCTGTAACTCTTTAGGAATTTGGGAATTGCCATCCTATATCTTTTGATTTCTGTCTAGCTTAGGCACTGCCACAGATAGAGGTCTGTTACTAGATACTGACTAGGGAATAGGGAATGTGAAAGAAGCAGAAACTTGTGAAATCAGATTTTAATGGGTTAGACTACTGGCCAGCATTATTGGCAGTTTCATTAATGCTCCGAGATGTTACTGCGGTTATTGTTGGCAAAACCACTTTTGGCTGTCCTTGTCCTAATCCATGTGGTCAACACCCTGAATTTAACTCAGTTTTGTTTAGTGACAGTTACTGTGAAACTGTCTTTACTGGATAATCCATCTTCAAAGCAATGTAGTGCTGTGAGGGAAGAGTCATCCCTAAGGAATCAATATTTCCACTTGAGCAGGGGCTACTGTTTTTCGAAGACAGCCATCAGATTGGGGCAACAGCCCCACCTTGTGCAGCATGTCAGTTTGTGGGATACTCTGACAAGATTTCAGAGTGATGTTGTTCAATATGATTCCAGAATTCAGAATTGAGTATAAATTGAGATTCTGCTCTACCTGATCTTGTGTCAGTTGATGCTTCTTTTTTTCCTTTTTTTTTTTTTTTTTTTTTTGGGAAACAGACTCCCCAGGGGGCAGCATCAAGCCTGACAGATTGGTCAACATTCTCAGGCACATGGTGTGATTCTTGGGGCTGTCCTATGCAAGGCCACAGGTTGAACTTTGATCCTTGTGGGTCCCTTCCAAAGCAGAATATTCTATGATATCCCTATCCTCTCAAAAATCATGATTGGAAACTAATGGAACTTTTATATTTTTTTACTTTGCCATTGCTGATTCTCCTAAAAAAGCATATTTAAGGGATTATCAGTGAAGATAAATTTTAATTACACTAAAATACATTTTAGTTCACTTTCGAGATATTTCTCATGACCCATTTTGCAAGTGGAACAGAAGTGAGGATTTTAGGGTCAAGTACAACTGCAAATACATATAACAACCAGAAGAAAGAAACATACAGTATTTTTTGTAATAATTGAGGGGTTATTTTGGATGCATATACACTGGCCCACCCGTGGCCTGTTCAGGAGGGATGAGCAGCACCTGTCACTGCCTTCAGACAGGGGGCATGTGGGTGGGTTAGTCTAACTTGTAGTGGGGATGAGGCTGGGTGCAGAACCCTTTGCTACATCATAAAAAAAATATTTTTAGCTTTTGCATAATGGTTATAAAATCCTACAGGGGGGGCCACAGATGAAATCAATTGCCTTTTTTTTTTTTTTTTAAAGTTCTTATTACATTATGGGAATTTTTTCCTTTACCTATTTGTTGTCCTAACAAAGATAGCTGCAGTAATGAAAGTCATTTAGGTGACTTTCCATTTACAAGTGTATACCATGCACTACAAATACTGATTTTATTCTTGTCAAGTAGGTTTTCTATGGTTTTGACAAGTAAATTCCACAAGTTTATTTGAATCAATCCTAATGTATACAAAGGGGAAAAATAATAGTAAACTTTTATCTTTTTCATGGGGATGTTGTGAGAACGTAGATGAAAGTGACACAATTATTAAAATTAAATTAATATCTTTTCATTAGCCACAGCCATCTGAATCTATACCTTGTTTAAGGTAAGATACAGCTAAGATCAGTAGTGGAGCTGTGTCTGCCACTACTTGGTAAGAGAAAACTACATGCAGTAAAAGAATGGAATATAACGTATTTATTTAGTTTATTATGCTTATGTAACATATCTGTTCATTGATGTTTGGACATTCCATTCATGCATTGCTAATTAGGCAGTGGCAAGTCTGTGCTAGTTAATTTCCCTTCTTCAGAGCAAATTCAAGTACTGAGTAATGTGGAAAAATTACTGCCTGTGTTTCTGTTCAAAAGAGTTTCTTCTTCTAGCCATTATGAAAAGTTTCCCAGTATTCTTCTCTGTATATGCTGAGTGAATGTATTTGTTAGCAATGAGGGAGCAGTTGGAGTGGGCTAGATGCAAAGGCTTCTTTGGGTAAGAGCAAAATCCAAAAAAATACTTCCAAAATGGACACTTGAGATAATAGGGCAAGCTTGTGTCCCTTTCTTTAGTGTGTCTCTACATATGAATTTATGTGTGAAGTGTGAGTATTTAAAATTTCATACAGGAAAGATTTCTATGCCTATTTTGTGAGATAAAATAGAGGATGATTCTTGTTCTGTCAAAAAAAATCCTTTTTTAAAAGCTGAATGGAAATGGCAATTTTTTTCATGGCTGTAAGTTATAATTATGCTTTTAATTGGTTGCTGTAATGGAGTGTCCTTAACCAAGTCCATTTAGACAAGAAAAGGATATACTGCAGACTACGTAGGAAGGAATTACAAAGCTGGTAGTTCTGAGAATTGGGAATCACATCATATCTTTCCTGCAGAGGACTTAACTTCATGCTGACCAGCTAGGACTGGCGATGGGATGTTTGATGCTAGGGTGGTCTTCACATGTGATGGCCTATGCTTGTACTATTACTACTTTATTAGGAGATGTCATCTCTGGCTGTTTTTCATTCCTCTACTTGGAAAATATCAGATGATCTTTCAAAGTGAAAGTTCTTTTCTTTAAGTGAGGACTTGAGGGGCGTTTATCAGGGCCTGTTTCCAAAGGAAAGCTGGCTTTGTTTGCCTGGCAGGATGGATATCTGACAAACAGCTTCTTGCCCAAGGGAAGCTGGGGACAGGGAGCAGGGTGTACTTTCTTTGTCAAGTAAGGTTAGTTTTGCATCTCTGAATATGTCTGTCTCTCACTGTTTCTGGTACATGGCACTATGCCTCATGATTTCTAGATGAAAATTATTAGAAAGAATTGGGTGTATTTCCTCATACTTGCCAACAGTTCATCCCAGTTGTCATATATTGAGTTGCCTTTTACAACAGACCTCAAATAAGTTTTAAGCTCTTTTCCATAATTAATTGAGTCTATCAAGGTAGGTTAATATATGGTGATGAGATTTGGAATGTGGCTGTATTGCAGTACAGTTCTTGAATCATGAACAGTGATTTTTTTTTTATATTTACAGAAAATTAGCATGATTTATGTTAAAATTTTAAAGTGAAATAGTGAAATTTCAGTGTCTGTACAAGGACATTATGAGAATTAATTTGAATGCATAGTCTTCATATTACTTCCAAGTGCACTATGTACTTGAAAGAGAATCAATTTTAACTCTTTATTTCAGAAGTGTGAGGTGCTCTTTAAGACAAAGTGTAATGGAGAGCTGAATGTTCACTCACATACACCACTGTCCCCAGTACCTTGGGTAAAGCTAGGTGAGAAACCTTGTTATGCTAAAGTTTGGGAGTTAAGATGTTCTTCAATGAAATTAAGTTTGGTGGGTTTTTTTTAAACTGAAAATAGAATGAAGATATCTCCTAGACACCGACTGTAAAAGCATTTTTTACACATTTTTATACAATGAGCTCTCTAGAGCTGGGATATTTCTTTGTTTCTGATATGGAGACACACAGAGCAAAGAGGCCAAGGACTTAAATCTGGATATCCTGTAGGCAATTGAGTGCTGTGATTGTGTCTTTCCACAGTTATTTTTTGTCGTTCGCCTGCCAGTGTTGAAACACTAAAATAGTCCTGGTTCCTCTGTCCATGAGAAGGAAGTCTGGCCTGAGTCTGTGGGTAAGAGTGAAGTAGAAACAACTGCACTCTCATAGAAGTTTCCATTGGGATGACTTTTACAAGAAAAAAAAACCTTATAAAAATTTTTTTATTAACTCTGGTTAGGAGCTGCTGAACAGGTGCTGTGTTTTGCTGTAGAGACGACTGTAGTTCTCTGCTTTGGGAGCTGCTTTTTATTCTGCATCTTATATGTATTTCTTTCAGATTGATAACTTTTATGCTGTTTTTTGGATAATTTTGGAGTTTATTTAAGTTTAAACCATTTTAAAAAGCTAATTTTGTGACTGAGACTACTGGTGGTTAAATGTAGGCTTTTAAAATATTGATGAGACATTTTATGATTTAATTTATGAAAGTAGAGAACAGTGATGGCCTCATAGTTGTATTTCCTTACTCTAATTGGGGGACTGAAAAAAGAACATTGCTTAAATTAAACTGTAACTATAAAGGGAGTTGGTCTTGGGCTAAACAACATTGTTAGGTATCTATTTTCAGCATACAGACAGTTACAAATTATGTTAAAAGGAGAGCCAAGATTTCAGAAGAATGAGAACAGAATATGAATTGTAGTTATGAATGGTTCCTTGTTTTTGAAGCTGGCAATAGTTTGCTGGTGTCTGCCATCTCATCTGTAAAAGAACAATTTATTTATTTCCAAAGGTCACATTTCTCTCAGTAAATGAAGGAAGATGCATTGTTTAAGGTAAGGATCAATTATTCTTTGTGACAGTTCAGAGAAGTTGTGTAACAAAGAGTAACAAGAAAATTCCCATTGTATAAAAAAGCTATGGTGTCACATGTCTCTCCTGATTATGTATTTTTATTTCTAGCTGAGTGTATTTTAGTGTTGGGAAAAACAAAAAAATGGAAAAAAATTGATTAATAAAATGCTTATTTCTGTGTTTATCATCCACAAAGAAAACACAGTATACATAGATATAATGATATCTTATTTTGAAGAAAAAGAGTGAAAAACTTTGCTAGATGTTTATAATGTATAAAATGATCAAATATGATTTACCGTTATAGATTTCTTGGAGATTGACTTTATTATTTTATATTATTTGGTATTTTCTTTCTGATTAAGAAGTTATAGTTGGTTGGTTTTTTTTCTGTTTACTCAGCTCTCCTGTAAGGTGACTTTACTGCTGGCCTCAGCTTGCTAGCTGTGCGCAGGGGCAAGACCCAGACATGCTGATCAGAAAGAGTAGTTGATGATGAGATAAAGGCCTTTCGAGGGATTGGACAAGATTTGATCATTGGTCTGGGGTAACTAGTTTTGATTGCTTAAAAAACAAAACAAAACAAAAAAACCCAAAACAACAACAACAACAAAAAAAAACCCAACAAAAAATTGTAAAGAAATTTGCGCTGATTTTTGGGTATTTTTCTATGAATAATTGTGTAAACAAACCTCCAAAATTTTAAATTCAAACAATGAGCCAACATGCAGGGAGAAGGGTGAGATATTTTTTTTCTTTGCTTCATTTCCCTATTTAGGATTTGTATCTCATTAACTGGCTGGGATAAATTGCTGGCAAAGAACTGAAGGATTTGTTGATTTTTTTTAATTCTGTTTCACTGCTCCCAATAAATATTCAACTAACCATGCCTCAAGCCTCTGTAAAGATTCTACTTTATAGTTTACAGAAAGAAAAACTGGTTTTATACATTGTTTTAATACTTTTATCTTGTGCAGGAGCATGGATAAAAGCTTGTTTCCATTATGATAAATAAAGTGAATTATTGAATGGAACATTTATTAGGTATTGCTGGCTTTTGCTGCAGGGAGGAATGGAAACTATGCCTAGCAATCTGAGGAAAATACTTGATAAACATTTTTGGGAGAAAACTTCTCCAACCCCCTATATAGATTTTCTTTTTTTGTTCCTCATTGAAATAATTTTTCCAGGAAATGTGACCTTGTCATAGTTTCGTTAAAATGAATACAGAAGATGACTTAGTCTGACAAAGAAAGATTGTTGTAGGAATACGTCTCATTGTTAAATTGTCTGTTGTTGAGCTCAGTAACTTGCATTAGGTGAAAGCATGATAGATTCTGAATATTATACAGGTACAAGTTTCTCCAGGGGCAGTGTGGGGGCCAAGTCACAGCTTCCTTCCTGCTCCATGGCTAACTGGGAGGAGGCTCATGGACTGAAAGTTTCCAAGGAACCACAATTGTTGCCCAGCTCAAGCCAGTATCCACTGAGAGGAGAGAATTTCTGGTAGAAGCTGTGCTAAAAGGGTATTGTAAAACAGGATTTTGGAGAGTTCAGTCTTGTAAGAATTACCGTTTTCACAAGTTTGCTTGAATTCCACAAGCATCTTTTTTTGAGCTGTGAGAGGACCTTAGTATGTTAGGGCAAAGAAGAGCAAGATGTATTCAAACAATAATTAAAAAAAATGCTAAGAAAGGGGATGCTATTAAACTCCCTCCCCATTAGTTACTGAGATAACGGATTTGTAAAATTTTGCATATATTACACATTGTTTACAAATCAATCTATCTGAATAATTCTCTTTAGGCTAGGTGAAGTGGTAACAATAGAAAGGACTAGATGAGAAGCCAGCTGAAATCCAAAATATTTACAGTATTGTCCTGGATTTACTAAACGAAACCCTTCTGTTCTAGTGTATACATTTTTGTGTAGTAAAAGATACAGTAAATTTTTGTAAAATTTAATTTCTAGCTTGTTTCCTTGTCCAGAATACATCAAGGAGAAAACACAGATAGTTAAATCTTAAGTTATTTTTAAGCATGTGAACAGGTTGCATGTGATGCTTTGGGTGTTTGGTAGAGTTATTGTTGGGGAAAAAGGAATTTTGGCAGTGTGTCCAAAGAGATAAATGGATCCCTGAAGCCATGTGCATCTTGTGGACCCCGCCTGGGCCACTGCTGCAGAAGGAGGCTGAACGTATGAATTGTGACAGGCAACACATGTCAGCATCTGTTGAAAGTCAGATGCTTTCAGGTGTTCCAAGCTCTGCTTTTGGGAGTACCAGCAAGTGCTTCAGTTCTGACTTTGCTAGATAAAGGGTTCTTCAGCCTGGACCAATGACTCAGAATTTAGGCATCCCTTTGCCTAAATCATCTGAAAGTTGAGTCTAGGAAGTATATACAGTTGCTTCAAGGTACAGGAAGAAATATGATCCAAAAGTGAAGTCAAATCCCTTGCTACTTCAGCAAGGTCACAGTTTTGTTAAAATTAATACAGAAGACGATTTAGTCTGACAAAGGAATATGTCTCATTATTATATAGTCTGTTGTTGAGCTTAGGTCTTGGATCATGTCTAGCTACATCTTTCTACCGGGCAGACACCCTGGAGACCTGAAACAGGGAGCTTCTTCATATCCAGAATGTGTCACCCTGGTTGGGTTTCAGCTTTTTTTTTTTTAGTACGATGATCAGTTTGTGTACCTGAACTGTATGTTTTCTTGCTGTAGAAATGAGATCTTCTGCTCCCTGTTTCAGGTCTCCAGGGTGTCTTTCTGCTGCTTTCTGCTTCATGGGACTCCCAAATGCTCTTGAAGAGCTTTGAGGCCAAGGTATTATCAGATGATACAGCAGTTTTATATTGCTAATTAGAATTAATCAGACTGTATTAGAGAAATGTATATGCCTCAAACCATTAGGCGGTAATTGCTTCAAAGTAAAAGTAACTATTTGGAAAACTAGATATTAATAGATGATATCTGATTGGAAAAAAAGTGTAGAAATAAATAACAAGACGGACTGCTCTCAGTAGTGTAAATTTCCTTATAAATCGTTACTTTTTCACAAATATATCAGCTACGTGGTCAAAACCACATTTCCTGGAAAATTTTTCTTTTTTTTTTTCCCTCCCATGGTGTTTGTATCCTGTGGTTAGCCAACATGCTCTGTCTTTTCACTGCCAGAGCTGGATACTTCATTTTCTCAATGACTTTGGAGTCTTCTGCTGTTTGATTTCTGTTTTATTAAAGCTCTCTGGTTTTCCTGTTGCCTGTGTGGATTGTCTGTTTGGACAGCATGTTGTAGGTGAGTTGAGTGGTTCATTTCACAGGAGCTGAGGCTGAGCTCAGCTGTGCACCCATCACCAGCACCGACCTCACCAACAGACATGACGGGTGGCAACATGGCTTTTGTGATGTGACTGCTGTGCCTCATGTCAAGGTGCCTGGTGGCATTTATAGTGACTCAGGCTTCAATATTGTTAAGTGTATTAGTATTTCTGTAGTAGTGATGGAAAGCTAGTAGCCTTGAATATGGATAGATAGATGCCTTTCAGCACAGAGAGGGATCTACCATATATTTATGCCAATTTCCAAATAGCATCTGTACATGCTTTCTGTACAGAATCAGCAAAATTTCTTGGTGAAATTTGAATATCAGAATCTACTAATAAGGTGCTGAGGTGGAAGAGACCTGCTTGGAGCCAGGCTCAGTCTATGGTTCTGACTGTGACAGGCAGTACCACTGTCACCAGTGTGCTGAGTGTAGAGGCAGTTAAAGTAAATGGTCACAAAATGCTGATTTTACATAGTGGCCTTTCTGGTTATAGCATAGACATCACTGAAAAGCATCTTAAGGAGTTACAAAGGTCTGCTGGTGTGTCTGCCACTACTTTCTGGACAGTCTGGTTAATATCTAGTGTTTTCATTTTAGACTTTTGATTTTTTGCGACTTAGTTCTTTTAAATTTTAGTTATCTAAAGCTTAAATTTTTAACATGTGAGTAGTTTGTAAAGTTTAGGGTTTTTTGTTATTTATAAATCTTTCCTAACATCCACAGGTCTGGGCTGTATTTCAAGGAATGCAGTTTTTTAGTATTAGGCATGCTGTTGTGAGCAGTCTTTCTGAAACTTGAGCAGGCAGATTCATTGCTCTTTTGACTCTGGTTTTGATTTTTTTTTTTTCCCAGAAGAATAATATCTGTTGTGCATGCTTGACAACATAATTAGTATGTAATGTGTGTATTTGCGAAATACTAAAGAGGCATTTTACATATTTCTTTGTAGCGTGTTTGCAGGGAAAGCCTGTTAATTCATGTGGTTTTGCTTTTCTTTCCATCTATGGAAACACTTTTTGCATGAATGTGTGCTGTTTAGTTTGGTTTGGGGTTTTTTTGTAACTGTTTTCCACTGAGACTTGTAACGCTGATGTTGTGGTCATGCTTTGGATGTGTGTGTGATCTGTGTGTAATTAGCAGCATGCCTGGACTTCAGGGATCTGGGTTTCCTGCAACGCCAGCTCAGCACAACTGCAAGTGCAAGGGGAAAGTCCGTCCTTGGCTCTGATCTGCTTCCCATAGGAAGGAGTTCTTGCTCATGTGTTTTTGTATACACAGTTTTGTTTTAGATATTTCTTTTCCTCCAGCAAAATAGACACTTTCCACTTGCATGACTGTGTGAGGAGCTGATTTATGGGTGTAGTAGTGTGCTGGTGGATGTCACATGTGACTTCAAAGTGTCGGTGAAGGGCAGCATTTGCAGAAACACTTGCTCCTAAAAGCCAGACTTGCTCCTTTGGGGTCTCTCCTGCCCTGCAACTCGCACAGGTGTCAGTAGAGGTGTCCTTCTGGGAAGGGCAGAAGAGCGAAGTGTCAACTGGGTACCAGAGTGAAGGAATACTGAACTTCAGTTTTCTCTCCTGATCTTGAAGAACTAGTGGTCACAAGTGGGAAATGAGAGCGGGTTGAAAATAGCTGTAGGAATGCAGCCCAATCAGTGCTTAAAAGCTGAGAGAAACGAGAGGCTGACCAGTGGTGACTGAAATTCTTAAAATCTGTCTGCAAGTTCCTGCTGAGCATGAAGCAACTTGTATTTTCCACAGGTTTACAAGTTGGCCAAATTGGGAAACTTCTGTAAGCATGAGTGTTTCCTAGCACAAACTTTACCTTCCTGACAAATGCCGAACCTCTGCTACAAAACTTGACCTGAAATAAAAAGTGAACAGTTTGAGATCCTGTTCATCCTGGATCACAGTCAGCGTGGTGTTGTACTTTGTACAAAAGCAATGATAATTTTTCAGTTGTTTCCTGATACCTTCATGCTTCCAATTCTTTTTTTCTGTCTAGTGCCTTGTACACTTACATAAGGAGCTGGGCAGATTTTAGTTGTCTAAATATATGGATCTGTAAAGGAAAGTGGTTCTCATCAGAGAAATTTCTGGAATATATCAAGGTTAAATAATAAGTATTCAGATTGCTATCCCTGGTAGTTTGCTTGACTTGTAACCTATGTATAAGTTACCAAATTTTATAATATTAAAAAATATGCTGAGATAGCGAAATTTTAATTTTTTTACTGAAAAGTTTTGTGTATTTCAAGATGTTCAAGTATTTCAAGGAAGCTGACACATTTGGGGAATTCAGTTTGAAGGAAGGTGTGTCTTTGCAGTCCTAAGTGTCTTGTTGCATTCCAAAATAACACAAGTAAAAAAGATAAATGTTTTAAAACTGCACATTGGAATAAGAGAGAGCAGCTCTTGCCAACCTCCTTTAGGTCCATTTATATTCATATTTTTTTTACTAAATAATAGCTAGATATGTTCTATTTGAAGCTTTGCACACTTATTTCCTTCATTGGTCTATATAAGATGGTCATGTGGTAGAAGTGACTAAAAATGTTTATTGAGTCTTTTAAATATAATAGGTGCATTTTGTCTTTTGTTCCACAGTTCCCTGCTTACTTTTCTAAAAAAAAAGTGTACAGCTGATTGCAAGGATGACATTCCTGATTATACAGAAGCCTTATTTCTATTTCTAAAAATATTTTTCAAACCTTAAAACATAGCCTAAAGTATTCATATTTCTTGATGGCAATGTACCTGTCTATGTCCAGTGTTTCCAGGTCTATTGTTACCGGGCTCCAGACTGCTGAACTCTTCGTGCTTGGGTTTCTATTTCATTCTTCCTTTGTCATGATGTTTCATTGAAGTAATCAGTTGACTTCTTCAGGATCATCTCTGATTTATGCAATTGCAAGGGGGGATAGAGATGTGGGGTACCTTCTTTTCCCGCCCTGTGTATTCTCATTGTATTGAAAGTTCACTTGTTAGTAAGCACAGAGCTGTTTTGTTTTAATTCCGTGTCTCAAAAGTAAATAATTTAAGAAAATTATTAATGAAGCTTCACTAACTTAATCTGGGCTTTAAAATTAATGTCACTCTTTTAACTCCTTAGCTGTATTACATTGAACTATAAATAATCTAAGGATAATGAATGGGAAAGCAGATGGTGCCAAGAATGCTTTGCAATTGGCAGTGACCAGAATTTGTTTAAATTTGCTTATGCCCCAGCAGATCTCTGTAAACACAGTCTAAGTGAGCTTGTTTTTGAAGTAAGCTTAAGAAAAGTAATTTCACTGAATAACATACCACAGAAAAAATCATAAATCTGTGTGTTGTGCTAACAATGATCAGTATATATTCCTTTTTCTAATTCTAAATTAGCCCTTCCAAACTTAACTTGAAGACAATTTTTCCATTATATCAGATTTATTTTTTCATGCTTTAAAACTCCAAATAGGAATTTTCATAAATACAAGAATTTCCCAGAAGCATTTGCAGAGCTTCAGAGTGGTATTGGCATAAGATGAAAAATTTTAATCAATTATTGTATTCTCATTGCTCTGGTTGGCAAGCGCAAAGTTATGGATGTGAGTAGAGGTGAAAGGGCAAATTGGATTTTTAGTAACTAATTTAATTATTTGAAGTAATTCCAGACAGATTCTGTCATGCTAAGCACTCTGTGATTATTACTTTGGGGAGAAAAAAATGCATTTAAAAATTATGTTAAAAAAAAAAAAAAAAGGAAGGTGGTTGTCTTCTGTGGTTTTTAGAGGGGAGGGTGCCTTTGAAAATTCCCCCCTCACACATCCCCACCCCCACTTTTTTGTCTGCAACCACCATTGCCTGGAAATGCACTTTTGTCTGCAACCACCATTGCCTGGAAATGCACTTTTTGGCATGATCCTTTTGGCTTGCAGGTAAAGGGTAGGAAGAAGGCAGATAAATGAGGGGCTTTCTTCATAAGCATGAAATTTGGCAAGATCTGTGGTGGTTTTTAGTAGCCAGGTTCAGCCCGAGTCTAACTCTGCTGTTCAGCCCGAGTCTAACTCTGCTATTCAGCCCGAGTCTAACTCTGCTGTTCAGCCCGAGTCTAACTCTGCTGTTCAGCCCGAGTCTAACTCTGCTGTTCAGCCCGAGTCTAACTCTGCTATTCAGCCCGAGTCTAACTCTGCTATTCAGCCCGAGTCTAACTGTAGCATTTCACAAGTGCTTTTGTCTGTGTGTTGTTGTGACATAATAGAAAGAACTGTGGAAAAAGTACATATTTTCAATAGAGGTGTTTGTCATTTTCTCTAATGCATAATCTGTATTTATCAGCAGTGCTGAGCAGTTCTTAAATTGAAGCAGAAACCCCCCACCCTCTTTTTGTTTTTTTGTTGTTAAAATGCTTTTTCCATCAAATGAAATAATACACCCTGGAGATTAAAAGCTTAAAGGAGAATATTTTTATTAAGTATGAGGTGGAAGGGATCTGTAAATTAGAAGGTTACAGTTTGTACCTACAGAATTAAGTAAATGCAGAAGAGATGCAAAGCTAAAATAAAGTTTTAAAACTTTCTGAAGTGAGGATATTTGTCTCAGTCTGCCCTTTCTAAAGCACATATAATCTGAGAAAGGAGTTTCTCCATTTTTTTTTTTTTTTGTCTCTTTTGTAATCTTTACCTGCTGTCCCATCAGTGATGCAAGTAGGGGATCTTTCCAGGTGCAGTGCTCAATTATAGGATTCTGTGCCTTGTTTATTTATGATGCACAGTAAGTGTTTTGAAATTAATGAAAGAGGGCAGTGTTAACAGTCATAAGAGAAAAAAATTAGGTGGCACCTCCAATATTTTTTTTACTCCAGTTGAGAAAATCAATTCTTACGGAAGATTTCTTCCCACAATTATAAAATATGGGTAGGTTGCTTTTTATAGAGGAAATGGGGGACACACTGAAGGGAAATTATGTATCAGTTGAGCAGGTTTTGCCTCTGGGCCTTGAGTCATTCCTTTTGGTTGCAGGGTCTCAAATTACCTTTTTTTGCTAGTGGCAGATCTTGGCTGTCTAACAAATGGCACTGCACTGGACTTGGGTGCCTGGGGAATTGCATCAGAGTGAAAGTGGTGGAGTAGGGAGTTACCAGGCCCCTGATACCTAAGTTACCTGTATGTGCCAGGGGAAGTATTAGAATCCAGAAGCTCCCTAACCTAGCAGCCACAAAAAGTCAGAGGTGCCTGCTGCACCCACAGTGTTTCCCTGTGTGGCTCAGATGTTTTGTCAGCGTACACAGTTTTTCTTTTGCCAATTCTGGAATTCTCCTCCACTGAGCAGTGCGTTCCTGGCTCTCAGCTGAGCCTTTCTCCAACAGTGCCCCAGTTTTCTGAGTGGCCTAATGCTGCAGATATGATCAACTCATTCCATTAACCTCATCTTCCCCCTCCTCCCACCATACAAAATATAGACAGAGCTACCTTGTATACTGAAGTGGTTGTTGCTGTGGTTCACTTGCATGGTACAGTGAGAGGAGTGGCAGATAGCAGCACAAGTACCTCCGGAGGGGTTGGCAAGCACTGGAACAGGCTGCTTAGGGAAGTGGTTGAGTTGCCATCCTTAGAAGTATTTAACAGGCGTGTAGATGTGATGCTTAGGACATGGTTTAGTAGTGGACTTGGTAGAGTTAGGTTAATGTTTGGATTTGATCTTAAGGGTCTTTTCCATCCTAAATGATTCTATGAAAAACTGTGGGGTTTTGGCTCTTACCTGCTTGTTTATCTGCTTACCCTGAGTGAGTAACCAATGCTTCACACGCTGGTAACGACAGAAACAACTCTACTTGATATTTCACATGTTTGTGTTTTCCAAATTTGAAGTATGCAGGCATACTGACAACAAAGAAACTGAAAAAAACTGCTGGAGATAAAACGGTATCTGCCCTCTTTTTTTTTTTCTCCATTACAATCAAGCAACAAGTAGTACAATCTAGTCGGATGGATGCTGAATCAGGAAGAATGCTGTGTTTGTCTTTAATCACTTGGAAGAGCTCGGCAGGATTTCTTGCATCTTTCAGGGTAAAATAGAATTGCTAATGAACAAAAGCAGAAAATGAGAACCCTTAATCCAAAGGCTGTGTTTATCCAGATGGATTTTTAAAAGGCATCAAAAAGGAATTAAATGTCTTTCTGCCTCAACCATAAACCGTGAGAATAAATGTAGGATAACCCCTTTTTTGTTCATTACTATTTTTGCAATTAGTTCACTTTTTCTCCTGCAGAGAGGCTGCATGAAAGATCTTGTTATTTGTGGCTGTGGTAAAATATGCTGGCTCAGCCTGCCTGAAGAAACAGAAGCCTTGGCAGGAATGCTGATTACCATGACAATCTAAGCATTCTAGAGCTTAGGTGTATGGGGGTTTTATCATAAAGATAGAAAATGTTGATAGAAATCTTCTACCTTGATGGTAGAAGAGCATGATAATATTATCATGACTCAGGAGAGTCAATTGCCCTTGCAAGACTTTATTTTTCATTTTGTGTTACCTGAAAGAGGAGGCAGGGGTAACCTGATCAACTTTAGGTATATTTTTATAACATATTGGTGTGTTTACATCTTTGTCTGTTTTAGTATATAGTTTTATGCTATAGATACATGAGGGGGCTTAAATCCTTGTGGATTTTCCACAGTGGCATGGAGGAAAACTGCCCTGCACTTCTACCTGTTCCTGCATCCCAACCCCATTTACAGTGCCAAATCTGTGCTATGGTGTCCTCACAAAACACAAAAAACCCCACATTCACACTTTCTATCCATATTAGGGTGTAATTATTTCAGCCGTTACTTCTTGAAAGGTAAGAACTGAAAAGTCAGCCATCCCCACCTCCACCAGAGTGCACCTTGTGTGTGGTAGTAGGGCTAGTTACACGTTGCATAAATTTGTTGGTTTAAAACTATCACAGGTTGGAGTAGAAAAACCAATCTGCTTGGTCTCATTAAATGTGGGAAGAGAGTTACCATCACTGGCATTTGGACTGTTAAAGAATAGATTTAGGAGTTTGAGTTAGAAAGGAAAAATGACTTGAAGTTATAAAGTCTCAAAGTCCCTGTACAAATAAATTGATCTGTGAACTCTTCTCCTTTAAAGAACTGGCCTTTAAAGGATTTTTCTAAAAATGTTTCGGGTCATTATGACAAAACCAGAGGTATTTGTATTATCGCATCTTAATTGCTTTCCAAGTAATTTCCTTGTTTACGCTGAAGGATTTATTGAGAACTGCATGGGGTTATCAACATGTCAAGGAGCTTTTGTTCTGTTCCAGTAACCCTAAAATCTAAGGGTTCATTGTATAAGCTTCATTTGTAATGTGGAGCACTTACTGGTCCCATGAAATCATTACTAAGAATAAACAACCAAAGGCATGTCTTTCTGCACAGTTCTAGAGCGCGAACCGAAAGCCACGGGTACGAACGATGAGGAGGAGGACGAGGGAGAACAGTTTGACTTTGATAGTGGAGATGAGATACCAGAAGCAGACAGGCAAGCCATTGTGCCACCTCCTGCTGATCCTGAAAATAACATAGAGCACCAAGAGGCTGATGCCACAGGTAAGACAGCCTGTGGGTCTGTGCCTCCACTAGGCTAAATAGTCAAGACTGATCATAGGATGCCTTTTTTTGACAGTGCAATAAAAATACTGTAGAAAGAGGTTTCCATGGAAATACCATTAAAGTGTTCTGAATATTCCTGCGAGTTACAGTCATGGTAGATTTGACAAGGCAAATTGCCATCACATGTAGTTCCTGTGAGGTTTCCCATCCAAGTGTGACATTCAAACCAATGGATTGGGCACAGTAACAGTGTCATGCTACAGGAAGACATTGTCCTTGCAGATCTTATGGCATGTGGATAGCTTGAGATAAGCTGTATCACAGCTGAGCTTGCTGGTTGCTGGTCTTAAGATGTGCATAAAACTTAGTGGAATTTGAATGTATGATTTTTGTTCAGAAACAGAAGTCTTACTAAACATTAAAACATTTGTTATAATATTTTCAGATGTTCCCAGTGCTGAGGCGTAGTCTGGAAATTGCTGTATTCCGGTCAAATTGCTAACAGCTGATTTTGTTTACTTTGGTTCTGCTGTGTCTCAGCTTGTCTCAAAAAATACCAGGAACTTTACATAAATGAAAACAATATATTTTCAAAGAGAAAAATGTGGAAAGGTATTTTCCGTTTTCTTAACAGAGCGTTTTCAGGACTGTTCTTTGAGGAACGTCCTCCAGTGAACTTTTTCTGTCCTCATGCCTATTCCTAAAATGTTGCTTATAATTGTGTTTATAAGATCCAGATAATCTAGAATCCAGATTTTAACCTTCAGGGTTTAAGAGTGTTTTGAGCCATGTGCTTATGAGAAGAAAAAGAGGAGCCTAGCTACTTGTCAGATATCCTGCTATTCAAGATTTGCAATCCAGTTACTGTTTTTCCATAAGCATTCTTGTAACTCATCTTATTTTGCTACTGTTCCATTACTCATCTGTAAAATGGGGAGAATAGCACTACTGTTTGGGAATTTTGAGTCACAGATTGTAACTATACAACTTTACTACAGAACTTGTATAGTAAAGATCATGTCAGTGTTTAGGGTACTTGCAGAGTGATATTAAAGCAGCTTAAAGAAGTATGAAAAATAAAACATTGTATTTTTGTTTAATTTTTCAACTAAAGGAACTGATAATTTAGAAAACGGTGAGAAACTGCAAACATCAGAACCTGCTGTGTTAGGCGCTCCAGCCAAAGTAAATCCTTACTCAGTCATAAATATTTCACCAATTCAAGACAAGGATCCATCCTCATCACCAGAACCAAGTCCTCAAGATGAATGTGCAAGTCCAAACTTGTCTGGTGGATATTCTGTTCCTGTCCCTTGTGGATATGCTGTGCCATCTAATTTACCTTTGATACTGCCAGCGTACTCCAGCCCTGTCATAATTCGCAGTGTTTCTGTGGACGAAGAAGGTACTGTATTTACACACCTTACTTTTTTTGAAGGGGCATCGTTGTTTAATTTCAGGTGCCTGTGTTCTTTTGTTAATGCCTATATAGCACTCAGCCTGGACAAGTGTGGGAATGATTAATGCTAATTCCTTTTTAATGCCATGACATAATTTCCAGAGCCATAGTTCAGTGTGCAAGCCAAATGACTTCTTCTCATACCTTATATTGCTTTTTCTAGGTCACGGCAAAGTTCTCTCCCTTTTACCTTTCCTGTGTGCACTTCTCCTTTTTTATTTTCCAATCCTTGTGGGTTTAGAGTTGCCATGGGATTTTCTCCTGTGATGATTTGATGAATTCTGTTTGTCTTTTAGACAAATTTTAAGGCAGAAGAGGAAACTGGAAAGGGAAAAATAAGTAGGGATTATTACAGAAATAGGAGATCTCCCATTTTTAAGCCAGAGTTGGCCAAGCTGACAGTTTAATGTCAAGAGAGTACTAGGAAGAGAAAGCTCCCCGTATATTCCTGCCTTTTCCTTTTTCTTGTATTTTGGATATGTTTTCTGTAGCTAGGCAGCAGTTCTACAATAATTTGCCAGCCTTTGCTTTTTACCACCATAAGGAATACTGTAAAGTAATAGCAAATATTTATGTGGTTGTTATTACCTATAGAGGAATATGTTTGAGAGATTAGAATTAAACACATCAGATAATTGTTATTTCCTCTTAACAGCTCTTATAACAAATGACAGTGTCATTGAATTATTTAATTTTCAAAAATGGATAGTATGAAGAAACTTCTAAATGTTTTTAGACACACTTAAGAATAAATATATTGCATAGAAGAAGATTATTCATTAGCAAAGAACTAGTAAAATCAGTTTCTTATGCTAAGTATGCCATTTCAACCAAACTGACATGTTATTCCAAGAATTTTCATGTTTTTTTTCTACCTGGCAGGTACACAGTCAGCAACTGAAGAAGGTCATAATTTTGTAAATGCAGAGGAGCCTCAAAATAGGTGATTGCCAGTTTAGCATGTTTTAATGATTTGTAAAACCTTAATTTCTAAGGAAGCTTGCGTTTGGGTGTGTTTTTTTGTTTTTGTTTTGGTTTGGTTTTTTTCACTTTCTTAACTGTAGCACTGTTTGTGTACCAAAATCAGCACTGATTGAGATCTTATATGTGTAACTGTGCATTACATTTTTGAAGAAACTAAGTTTAATTTTTATAGAGTTGTAGCAGTGTCAGCTGCAATGGACTGGTGTAGTCTTCCCTGCTGTAAGATATTTTTTCATTTAATGTCCAAACCACATCTTCCAGTGGGCAGTTTGACTATTCCCTCTTCATCTGGCACTGAGAAAACAATGACCCCCAAAAACAAACAAACAAAAAAATAACCCTGATTCTTTCAAGTAGGTGTAGCTGCTGTTGGATCACCCCATAGCATTCTTTTTACCAGACTAAATAAAGTTCCATGTCTTTCCTCTTCTTCTTTGTTAGCCATGTGATTTAGTCCGTGACTTCAGTTTCTCTGCATCTCTCTAGAAGTAGTTTCAATTTCTCCATAACTCTCTGGAAGGAGAGTGCTGGGAATTCTAAACTGATCATACTGCTGCAGGTTCAGCCTCAGCAGCACCAACCAGAGGGGGGTAACAGCCTTGCCAAGCCTGCTGGCTCCTGGTGTAGCCCACAATGTCTTTAGTCCTATTTACCACAAAAAAGCATTTCTAAGACAATTTTCTGTGTTCTCACAGAAGAACTCAAAACTGAAATGTTTTCATTTTCCTGACTAAAATTTTTAGACTATTAAATAGAATAGATTATTAATCTCCTAACTACATACCGAAGCAATATTTTTAAGTAATCAGCAGCCTTGGAGCGGGAACTGAAAGGCAAGAAGATGTTTATTGTCTTGTCTTTGCAGCTGTTTAAAAACACCGTAGTGTAACTTTTAATGCTTTTATTATATGGCCTTTTTTTCAAGGGAAGATAACCAGCCCAATAGGGAGGATGATGCCCTGGCCAAATGGGTTGCAGATCCTGCCAATACAGCATGGATGGAAAGTAAGTATCAGTGACTGTTAAAGTACAACTGTAGAAAAAGGTCAGTATTAAGTTGTGATCCACAGATGTGTGTATCTATATGCACAGTATATTTACAGGAATGTCCATGTTCACTTTCGTGGTGTTTTTTTCAAATATGTTCCAGAATCAAGTTGTACCAGTTAAAACATTCAACAGTGTAATAAAATTGTGTATTTTAGAATAAAGTTAATGTTGACTTTTCCATGGAGCACCTCTTGGAGTCCATGGAATCAGTGTCAAATCGTCACTGTCCTGTGGAAGTCCATCAGTGCTTGTATAGAGGAAATATGCTCTAGTTCAGTCTGCTCTGTGACTGTATATGAAATTGCTCTTATGCATTAGTTGCAAATAAGTACTTGGAGAATGTGGAAGGGAAGGAATTGCTACTTTTTCTTGAATGAGTCATATCTCCATTGTGTTCATATATTCCAGTATAACTAAAATTCTTTAGAATAGAATAGAATATTTCAGTTGGAGTGGACCTACAGCATCTCAACTGCCTGACAATTTCAGGGCTGACCAAAAACTAAAGCATGTTAAAGACTTTGTCCAAATGCCTCTTAAACACTGTTGGTTCAATTCACATTTAAGAAAGTTTCTGATGTGTTTTTTTTCTGTTTTGATTTTAGACACAGATGAGGTAATTTATGATGATGTGCCAAGAGAAGATTCAGACTCTGAACCAGGTTTGAGGTCTTTGTAATATAGCTCATGTTGAAAGCAATGTAATATAGAATTATGTGAATGTCTACTGAATAGATATGTTCATTAAGTATCCAAAATATATGTAAATTGAATTAACATTTTGTCAATAATTGGTAGGTCTTACAAAGTTCAGAATTAAACTGACACTTAAAAGATGTTATCTGAACAGATCTCCTACTCTCCTCAGAAGCTGAATTCTGCTTTATTCTATAGATACTGTCCACATATTAGAGAACTATTTTGTCAGGTGTTGTAGCTTATAGGACCTAAACAAGTCAAGGTAGGTAGGAAAAGGGTGTTTTAAATGCAATGATGTATGATAGTGCATCATTGTCATTGCTGTAGAAAGGACTGCTCTTTTCTTGGAAGTCCCCTTCAGCATAAAAATGCCTGAGAGATGGAAGAGGAGATTCAGAGAGGCTGTTTACCATCCTGACTGTGACTCTTCACAAATGCTGTATTTTAGCTTTGGAGTGGTCCACTCCTGATGGTGTGACCATATTTGGAGGGGGCAGAATAGATCTCAAAGTAGTTGCTGGAGCCAAGATTTTACCTTTACTGGTACTGATGGAGCTAGGTCTCAAGAAGCTTATTTCAATGAGTTCCTGCTCACATTTGTTGTACAGTTTTTGGTTATAGTGAAGTCTGCTTAATAATTTGTTGCTACTGACTGATTTTGTGTTCTAGTGGATTGGCTCATTAGGCACTCAGCATCTCCTCTCATGGCTCTCTGAGGGTGTGGGTGTTTGGTACTGAAGTTGTTGATGACTCAAGAAAACACTTAAGCTTTCTTGTGTGAAGACGACATTAATATTTAAAGCTGTAGTAATTTAATTTCTTGTCCTTAGTGGTGTTCAGGCAAGGTGGTTTACAAATTATTGCTGAATTTTTTTCACTAATTATTGGAAAATTTTGTGTTACATTCATGGTTTGAATGCTTATATTACTGGAAGACCCCTTAGTGGACTGTGCTACTCTTAGCAGGGATATCTTTGCACTGTTGCTGCTTGCAGCAGGCCCAAGAGGCTGAGCTGGGTGTGATATGGAGCAAAACACTGCTGAGCATCTCAGTCAGCATTTTCAGCTTAACGCAGAAGACGTCAATAAAATTTCAGCTTTCATTTTGTCTCCAAAGACTTTGAAAGATTCTGAGAGTATAGGTAGTAAGGGAAGTTTCATCTTTCTACATTCATGATCTGGGTGTTTATTATTTGTGTATTTTGTCAGGGAGGCATAACTTTTCCAAACAAGTTGCAGTCAGAGCTTAGGCTACATTAGCACATGGACAGGATAAGTTCACCAAATCTCTGGGTAAATCCTGCCCCAATACTGACAACACAGAAGTTAGACTTCTATAATTCTTGATTTATTTTGACTTACTGTGGTGATTCTTTTAAATTATTCGTTATGCTAGATTACCACTAAGATGTCTTCTTCAGTAAGTATGTATTAAGGACAGTCTTGATATGCATGGGGGTTTAAAAAAAAAAACCAAACTGAATCTTCCGAATAAGAGTAGAATCCTCTGTATTAATTATGAAGAATTTAATTAATGTTAATATTAAAATATTGGTCAAAATGTAGTTTTTAAATCACAGAATCCAGGGTTTAGATGGATGTGTGAAACATGTCAGCTTTTCTTTTGAGTACATATTTTTTCTGTATTTAAATGAAACTTCAATCTTAAAATGAAACACAGCTTTTGTTTCCTGAATTTAATGAGGCAGTTTTAAATGCTGCGTCAACCTCTAACAATAGTGAATCCTGGCAGAAGTGTCCACACTTCTCTACTTGTAATGACAAATGATGCTACAAGTGAAGCATGTACCTGCTTGCTGATAAGCAATTGGCACTAAATTTTCTATTTTGTTTTGAGTCGGTTTGTTGTACTTGACATCTGTGAAAAGACCCATGTCTTTTACAGAAAGTATTTTGGTCAGCCTTTGCAATATATCTTCCCATATCTTTAAAAGGTTAAAACTTCAAGTTCTTGGACTAGATTATGTGAGGTAACCCACAGATGTGGGAGACTTCTAGTGACTGGTGGAATCGCAAGTCATAAAATATGTTTCTTGCTGCTTCGGTCTGATCTGTTCTGCTTGAAGTAGTGACATTTTTGTTTGATTCTTGCTGTGTTTTAGCATTTGCCGTTTGAGCTGATGATGTTCCGAGGGACAAATGACAAGTTTGCAAATGGAAGGATAATGTTTCTTAGTGCAGATGTGTGTTCACAGCTACGGTTCAAACTTCCTTTGAAGTTCTTCTAAAATATGTTGTGGGATTTGGACATAACAGTGTTGTTTGAATAGTGCATGCTTTTAAAAGGATTGTGGTGTGTACCCTTAACATTGTCCTCTTTTAGTACTCTGTTTCAACAAAGACAACCCACTTTGGCTGTTTGAATATTGGTTTTAATTTAGAATTTTCCATGTGCATACAAAAATCTGTACAGTTCTTTCTGGTACATCCTGAAGAAGTATTTCAGTGTTGAAACAAACATAAATTTCAGTGTAATATTTTTTATTTTGGTTTAATTCTTGCAGAGGAAATGATTTATGATGATGTTGAAAATGGTGATGATGGTGGAAACAGCTCACTGGAATATGGTTGGAGTTCAAGTGAGTTTGAAAGCTATGAAGAACAAAGTGATTCTGAGTGTAAAAATGGAATTCCCAGCTCCTTTTTGCGAGGCAACCACAAGAGACACGTATGTATCCCACAGCGCTGCTCAGTCATTGATGTTATCCTGGTTTCCAACACTTGTCGTTCTTACCTGTATTTCACTTTTCCTCAGTTCAGTTTCAAATGGCAACAGCATCTTTTTAAAGGAGATGTGAATTAGTGTGGAAGTGACAGTACACAACAAAATGTAACAGGGAAATGAAAACAGAAGCTTCTTACAAAAGAGGAAAAAAATGAAATTAGATAAGTGAAACTAAAAATGAGATTATTTTTGCTTGTAGATGGTTCCTCACCCTTTCTTTTATTCCGGCTGTTGGATTAGTGTAAGTGGTTAATAAATGTGGAAAATAATGTGAAGGACAAATGGGTATAAGCCTGACAAGAATTGAAGGTTTGGGATCTTTAGGTGCTCTAACGTCACAGAACTGTTCATCAGTGTTCCCTACCTTTCTGTCTGATTTGTATCACTTTGGTTGTTTGAAGGTGAGTGAGCTTAAAAAACCTCAAAAAGAAAAGATTTTTGTAATCAGAAGATAACTCTGTACCATTTATTAAGGAGAGAAGAGAGGTGATATGATTAAAATGATCCATCTGTGACACTTCCCTGGTCTAGTATCTTTGGCTATATCTGTTCTCCAGGAGTCAGCAAGACACAGGGGACATGGGTGTCTGCCCTTGCTGCATCTCTGCTGTTGCACATTGGGAGGAACCCTGGACTCCTGCACTCTTGCTGCCTTGGCTCCTCTTGTTCTGCCCTTGTATGCCCTCTCTGTTAGAGGAAAGTCTTTCCTGGCACCTGGGCAGCCTCCTGCTCCCTGCCCTGAGTGCTTGGAGGATGGAGTGTGAGGTGCAGAGGGGACAAGCAGGGCTGGGCTCAATGCCCACAGTCCCTGCAAAACTCTCAGGGCTCCCCAGTGTGTGCTGATTAGGGACAGATCCCCAAGAGCCACTTCATGTCAGCACCCCATGGCTGGAAAGTGTAGGGGTTGTGGACAGGGTGTTATTTCATGGGACCCTTATTTTTATTTTGCAGATTTCTTATCTTGGTGAGAATAAAAGCCTCGCTGTGTGTATTTCTCTCCAGCAGATATTATCTGTGCTCCCCCCACCTCTGTCCTTGCTGCCTGCCCTTTGGAAATCAGGGAGTGAGCAATTAACGGGAAGACTAGAGCCCACTCAAATCTGTTCTTTGTAAGCTGAGTGCTCATCCTCTGTTTTTTATCTTGGTTTTGTTCTGTCTAGAACAAGATTAAGCTACTTCAGCTGTTTGTTTCTGGGGAGTTTTTTTTAATAAGACTGAAGAAACTGAGTTTGGTTATTTTTTTATTTTAAATACCTTGGAAGAGACTAGGAAATCACTTTGCATGTGAGTGTGTAAGTCTTAACATGGCTGCTGGCTTGTTCTTTTTTAAAAAATCTTTTCCTGTTATCTGTAGCTTCAGCTTTGGCATCAGTCATAAGAATCTATTTACGCATGTGTACAAAGCTACGTTTAAAGCCAAGTTTTTTAAACAGTTAAAAGTATACTTAATCTGTCACAGGAAACTTGGCAGTGGCTGGGAATGATAGTGCCAGGACCAGGCACAAAGTGTCTGAGCAAGAGACTGAGAAGTGGTGGGAGGACAAAGGTGTGCTCCTGACACTGTTTTTTTTCAGGCCTGTGACAAAAGGTTTTGGGGATTGCTGTGTGAGGATGGGCATGAGGAGCCTAGAAACGCTTTAGTTGGTGGATGGAGAAGTCAGAGAGGCTCCTGCCGCTGTATAGGTTATTGGGAGGTGGAGAAATCAGGAAACTAGACAAGGTTTTTGGCACAGAAAGAAGACAGAAACTTTAGGATTGCTGAAAGAAATCCGAACAACTAAACAAAATCAACAAAAAACAACCAACCATAAACCCCCCCAACAAACCAACCTCAGCCCTCCTGCATTCCAACGCAAGCAGAAACTATTCCACTTTATATACCTTTTCTCTCTATCCATTCCTTGCACTCTCACTTCTCCTAAGGTCTTGTGATGGACGTTACAGTATATTCCCAGCACATTGCGTTCTGTAGCCTTTCAGAACCTGTGAGGGACTTGCCTTATTATTTTTAGGGTTGGTTGAAAAATTTGGCAGGTTGGAGGTGGGATTTTTAATTTTATGTTCTGGTATAACTTCCCTCAAAGTCACTTTTTCATTATGATTCTTATTATTTTATTTATTTACTAATTTATTTTAAGAAGGGAAGGTTTTTCTGCTATTAAATATTTCTAGTCTGTGAACCAGGTGCTATTTTTCATTATACTGCTGTAATGCCAGAATCCTTATGTTGGATGTAATTGTATCCTGACCCAGTCTAGTGGAGCTACGTGCTGGACCTGTCCCTTTGTTTTTAGCTCAGTGACCTTCTCTTTCCTGAGGCTTTGATCTCTTGCCAAATAACTCTGTTGACATGAAGCTGATGGGTTTTCCATTGGACTTCTATTATAGAGCACTCCAAATATTTTCCTTTTTTCCTTTCCTGGCTGCATTTTAATCTTTTTTTATCTAGCTTTCTCAAAATGATTAACAAATGTTGATTAATGTTCCAGAACATTTCTTTCTCTATGATAGTTTCCTTACCTTGCAAATGAATATATTCATGTACAAGATGGTTACACCCACGGTCATACAATGAAGCTATGGTAGATGCATGTGAAAATTACAAGACCGTGCATCCTGTTAGTGTCTCCTTACCTGACTTAATGTATTGTCAATCTCCACCTTCCCAGGTGCCAGCAGGCTCCACAGGTTCTTCAGTCTCTGAGAATTCTTCCAATTCACTGTTTTGAAGGATAGTCCAAACCACGCTGGCTAGGGTTTGTGCTTCAGTGAATGATGCTCATGGTTAAAGCTGATGTGTTGTTTCCGTGCAGTTAAGAGATCCATACAATATAGTTAATATATATAACAAGATAGTTGGCTTGGCCTAAGCGTCTTTGCCCCTGTCTTTTCATAGTTGCCAGCATAACAGAAAAGCACCTGACTGAGTTGCAACGCACAGGAGCGGTCGATTTGTCAGACTGGAGCTTCCCTAAGTGAAAGTTTTCCCTCAGTTTTCTGTGTACCAGTAGGCGAATGTGCAACATGCATGATTTCTGCGAGTGCTTTAGCATGAAGTTTGCACTACAGCTTTTTGAAAAGATTGTGTCTTTTTATACACTGTAGCTTTCTCATGACCTAACGCGTTTAAAGGAACATTATGAAAAAAAGATGAAAGATTTGATGGCAAACACTGTGGGAGCAGTAGAGATTCAGCAACTAAAGCAAAAACATGAGCTGAAGGTAGTATAGTTGATTTATGTAATTAGTTACATTTAAGTAATTGCTTTTCCAACACAGACAATGTTGTCTTTTAATAATAACTTGAAAATGTGGACAATAATTTGTATGAAAGAAATTATAAATGTGCTGAATTGTAATTGTGCAGTCTTAAATTAAAGACTATAAAATTGCTATATTCTTAAAAGTACTTGGTTTACAGAAAATCTCAGATGAGATAGGGCATTGTCTTTCCCTGCTGACTGGTGCCCTTATCTCAGAGTGTGAGCCAGGTGTACAACGGAGTGCCTCTCTGAAATACACATGAGGTCCATGGGGCTAGCCTGACCCTGGCTCTCCAGCCACATGGAATCAAATTGTGGGAGTCGGAATCTCCCTGCTCTTCATTCTGAATGGAGCCATTATGAAAAGGCTGGGTTTTTGCTAAATGCTTTATCTCAAAACATGAAAATGCCTGATTGCATCAAGACAGCTTTGTTTGTGTTCTGACAGTAGTGGTGATTTTTTGCTGTGGTGGCATTTTGGAAAAGCAAAAGTACAAAGCAGATTTTTAACAAACATTTTATAGCAAAACAGCACTTCAGTGGCTTGTTTTTTTGTTTTTGCATGAAATTTAATTAGGTTCTAGTAGTGTACTGTACGATTGCGCAATTCTTAGTTAATTCAACTTATTTCTTCAGTGAATGTGATTATTAGTTGTAACATTTTCTGCCTAACAGTGTTTATTTAAGAATACAGTTAATATAGTATAGGCGATAATCCAGTATAGGGGATTATCTTTAGGTCAGAAATATCTTGGAAGTGTTACTGGGACATGGGAAGATGGACAAGATCCCTGGGCGTTAATGACTTGTGAGTAGTAAGTATTTGTTATATGTTGAGGGATTTGTAAGTCAGTGGTTGATTGAAAGGGGCCACAGCCAGGAGGACCTGTTTGAAATGGAGATTAGG
>JAWWES010000115.1:94586143-94619669 GCA_035583135.1 Lophotriccus pileatus | reverse complement strand
TATAAGGAGCTTGTAAAAGTGGAATAAATGAGTTTTGCTGATGACCAGCTGGTGTCTGCGTTCTCCCTTCTCCGACAGTTATATAACATAAGCTGAGCATTGGAGACTATTTTGAGTTCATATGTTAGATGCAGAAGGGTTCGTAAGCATTTCTGCTTTTTTACACTTGCACACAGTATTGCCATGAAATAAGTCCCTGTCTCCAGGTTTTATTTTGTTAAGAAATACAGGTGCTCAGATCTGAGCTTTGATGGTTCTGTCTACTTATTATATATTCCTTTGAATTTGGACTATATAGTCTAAACCACTTGACAGTGTTTTTCTTAATGATATTTTGATCAAAAATATTCTGCATCATTTGCAGGCTCAAATATGTTCCTATTATTCACTGAACATGTAGACTGTATTTTTTATCTTACAGATGCAAAAGCTTATGAGAGCTGCTAGAGAAGGTACAAAAGATGGACTTGAAAAGACAAAAGCGGCTGTGAAGAAGGGTCGTAGCTTCATTAGAACAAAATCCTTCATTTCTCAAGGTATATGCCAATTACAGAGTGTCTCTTTGTTACTCTGTCCAGAAAGAAAATGAATAGTGTAGCAGATTTTTGTACTAGGAGCTGAGAACTAGATGCAAGAAATCAGATTTGTATCAAAAATGTGTGGTATAATATGATGACAGGTGACAGTATGGTCAATACATCTTGTGTAGTTTTATGTTTGGGGCAAGAACCTGAGTGACTTGAGAAACCTGAGTGCACAGAGAAGGGTCAGCTTAAACACAACAAAAAATCCCACCAAACAGTGTCATAGATGCTGTCTCGGTATTGGTATATGGGAGTATGGAAACTATGTGAAGTTACTGTCATGGTTTAACCCCAGCCATCAATCAAGCCTCACACAGCTACTTGTTCACTCCCCTGCCAGTAGAACTGGGGAGAGAACTGGAAGGGTAAAAGCTGGAAAACTTGTGGGTTGAGATTAAGACAGTTTAACAGGGAAAGCAAATGCCACTCACACAAGCAAAGCAGAGCAAGGAATTAGTTCACTGCTTCCCACGTGCAGGCAGGTGTTCAGCCACCTCCAGAAGGGCAGGGCCCCATCACGCGTAATGGTTACTTGAGAAGACAAACACCAGCACTCCGAAGGTCTCCCCCTTCTTTCTTCTTCTCCCACCTTTATGTACTGAGCATGATGTCATATGGTTTGGAATATCCCTTTGCTCAGTTTGGGTCACCTGTCCTGGCCGTATCTCCTCCCATCCTCCCATGCACCCTTAATCTCTCTTGCCAGCGTGGCAGTACAAAAAGCAGTTGACTTGGTGTAAGCCCTGCTCAGCAATAACAAAAACATCTCTATATTATCAACCCTGTGTTCAGCACAAATCCAAACCACAGCCCCATACCAGCCACTGTGAAGACAATTCTTCGACAGCCAAAACCAGCCCAGTTACTAAGTCTGTTCAGTTCTCTCCATCAAATAACTCCTGAATGTCAGGAAAATAAGCTGTTAGGACATGGTTTTCAGTGGAGGGTAGCTGACTTTTTAAAAATTTCATCATTGTCAAGGAATAACTTTGTGCTTAAGACTCTTCTTCTTTATCAGTTTGATTTTTGATGAAAGATGAATTTGGATTGGGAAAACAGAAAGTGGTCTAAAATCAGAGCCAGAAGTATTCATGTCCTTTCTGTAATTAAGAGCAAGTTACAGCCCTTTGAGCCTCAGAAGCAGCTGTCCACAGGTAATTTTTTCAAAAGGCAGGAGTAGTAAAAGAAAATAATTTCTTCTTCAGGATAAGTCTGAGAGGTAGTATGTTTTTCTGCTCAAGTTTCTGCCCAAATAATTGAATGGTAGTAACTTCAGAGCTTATAAAACTACAGTTTTAGGAAGCTAAAACCACAAGACACAAGGGAACAAGACATTTTTAGTGAGTGAGCTAACATAAAGCTGCATCCTATCTGTAAGGACCAGCACAGACCTTACATCCCTGTCATGGCCTACAACTGCTTCTGAATTTACTTAATTCAGAATTCAGATAGAATATAGACAGGTATTTGCACAAACTGTAGTGATCAAAAATGTATCCTCAACTTCTTGCAGTTGCGCAGACAAAAATGATCTGCAGGGCAGGATTACAGTGGACTTGGCACTCCTTACATTCCTAGAGGTTAGCTGGCAGACACAGTGTATCTCAATGGTTTAATCCCATAACCATTTACCAAATCAGCAGGGAGCTAGGGACAAATTTGTTGAATGAACTGATAAATTTCTCTCAGCCATCAGATCTGCTTCCCTTACTTCCCTTTTTGTTCTATGGCACAGTTTCTCATACTGTCTTTATCTCTCCTTTCCCCAGCTTGTTTGGCTGGCTGTGTACTGCCACCTATCACTGCACTTTGGTGGTGCTTTTTTGATAAAATTTGTTCATACAGAGCAATGCAGAATTTCTTCCTCCTGTTTCCAATGAAAGCAAACATTGGTAAATTTGGTTACTTACTTTAGTTCGATTATGAAAGGATGTATGGAATATTTTTAGCTGGGTCATAATATGGGTGTGTTTAATTTCTTCCCAAAGTTCACTTATTTTGAAAATGATGGTCCTGGAGCTGCAGTGCTTTAACTGTAGTTGTCATGTTCTGCACTCTGGACAGCCCTGTTCTGTGAGGAGGGAGTAGAGGTCAAGCAAAAGATGCATAGGCCTGTTTTGTGGATTTCTGTACTAGAGCAGGTATTGGTGGTGGTATTTATATGATATCACAAATGACACAGAAGTGCTGGGAAGTTTGTTTGGTAAGTGAACATGT
The DNA here is from genome assembly GCA_035583135.1 of Lophotriccus pileatus. NCBI lineage: Eukaryota > Metazoa > Chordata > Aves > Passeriformes > Tyrannidae > Lophotriccus > Lophotriccus pileatus. The sequence continues at coordinate 94,616,868 of JAWWES010000115.1, read as the reverse complement.
ATAACTGCTGTGTTTGGATATAGGGTCTTTGCTGTTTTGGTTTTGCCTTTTTTTTTTCCTTTCAATCCACATGTTGTAAAAGTTGACATTTTGGTTGTTTAATTGTTTGTAGATCACAGATCATCATGTCTGGAAGAAGAAGAGCTAAATTTATTTATTGATGTGGACTGTATGCATACAGAAGCAATTATGACTCCTATGCCTGAAGGATTATCACAGCAACAGGTAATAGGCTTTGGGAAATACTGTGCTCTGCCTCCTTTTCTTCCCCTTCTGCTCTACATCAAAGATTCTTAGGTGCCTTTGCTCTTCAAATATACTGACATTTTACTTAAGTGGACATCAAATTCAGAACTGAATAAGTAGGTTTTTGAAAATTGGTATGTGTGCATGTAAGCTGCATCAGTCCCAAATTCAGCCAGAGATGCAAAATGCTGTTTTGCATTCTAAAATTATCTATAATAACTCTACTCTTTCACTACTTGAACACTTAAACTAAATGGGATGGTTTTGACTGCAAAAGAAGAGAGTTAAAGTGTTTTTTATTGAGTCAGAAGACATTGCTCCAGGTGCTGTGGGATTTCCATTTTAAAAGTAGAAAATATCCTATATGCTCTCTGAATCTTAAGGCTTTTCTTGGTTAAAAAAAGTTGTCCCTAGTTAAGTCAAGTCTGGAGAAGAATATATTTTGCTATTCTCCACCTCAAACTGTACAGTCACTGTGGAAACCACTTCAAAAAACACTGAAATCAACATCACTTAGAAATTTTGGCTGAAAATAAATCCAGTGTGTTCATGTTATTGTACTGTTATGGCACCTAATAACTATATAAGAGTTTTTAACTTTTTGTGGTGTCAAGTAATGAGTTAGTTGGTCAGTACCTTCAGAAAATGAGCAAAAAAACCAAACTAAGGGGCAGTTGAGGAGGGTGATATATGTTTTCTGGTTTTTTTGGTGAGGTTTACTTTTCTTGTGTGTTAACTCAGGGAAGTGCTAATCTTGTAACAATGCAACTACCAAATGTGAGATTTCAGCATCAGTTGAATGCTGTCTTTTCCTTCTTTCCAAATAGGAATTTCAGTTTCACTCCTCCCACAAGGAGCTGTCCAAGTGGGCAGGAATGGAGTTAGGAAAGCCAAAGCTCAGCTGAAGCTGGTGAGATGTGAGAGGCAACAGTGAAAGATTTCTTATATATGCATTGTGCAACAAAAGGAAGCTGAGAAAAACATGAGTAAGCTGCTTAGTGAGCCGGGGACATAGTGAGAAAGGGTCAAAGACCGAGATACTCTGTGCTGCTTTTGCCTCAGCTTTTACTGGTGAGGTTTGTCCTCAGGACTCAGCCCATGAGCCCAGAGGCAGGTCCTGCTGGGGTGAAGCCTAATCTGCAGCTGGGGGGACTGAGACCAGTTGAACATAGAGTTTTCTGTGGGACCAGATGGGATGTATTCAAGGGTGCTGAGGGTAATGTCTTTCTCAGTCATCTAAGATCACAGTGATCAGAACACTGGGAAAAAGTAAGGATCACACTGACCAACAAGAAGGAGGATCAAGTCTGGCCTCACCTCAGTCCCAGCAAAGGAGCAAATGCTCTTGGGAGCTGTGCCTGAGTTTGGTAGGACAGGAGGGTGAGTGGGATCAGTCAGCACAGATGCACCACACTTGAGCCTGACCAACTTGAGCCCCTTTGATGTGACTGGCTTGTGGGCAGAGTGAAGCAGAGGGTATAACTTACCTCTGCCTTAGCTTTTGGCAGTCTCCTGGAGTACCCTTGTACCCTTAGGTGAGGTAGAGTTTGTATGGGTAGACTAGAAGGTGGGTGGAAAACAGGTGAGGATGCCATGCTCAAAGGTTGTAGTCCCTGCTACCAAGTCCGGCGGGTGGTCAGTGTTAATTGTGTCCCTCATGAGTGGATACAGGCCTGTGGTGTGTAATGCCTGTGTTAGTGATCCAGATGTCAGCTGCAATGCACATCTGGAGGGACACCACACTGGTGAGGTGCAGCAGACCGTGTGTGGGAGAGGGGCTGCTGGTCAGAAGGGCTCTGGTGGGCTGGGATGGACAGAAACACTGGAGCAGCTCAGCAGAGGCCAGCACAAGTCCTGGCTCTGGGAGGGGGTCACAGGCCTTGGCACCCTGGGCAGGGGGGGCCAGTGCCAGGACCCCCTTCCCACCTGGCTGCCCTGTAGCAGCAGAGCTGTTCTATGCATGTGCTGGCTTCAAACAGCAGGTGGCATGATGGCTTCTGTTTAAATCCTGATACTGGTAAATACTGTCTGGGGTTGGGTCTCATATCTATTGCAATTACTTAGAGCAGTATTAAATATCCATTCTGAGTGTTATAAAGCCTGAAATTTTTATTTCTACAGATGTTTATTCTGTTCAGAAGAATGAACTGTGACGAAAAATAGAGTTAGTATCTGTCACCGGAGCAGCTGATACATTATATCAAATAAGACACTGCTAAATCCATTCTAAACACAGATTATACACAACTAATTTTACTGTATATGTCTTTGGGCAAAGCCTCAGATAATTTTGAAGTCTGCCTTTGAAATACCGGTACTTGAAAGAAAATTCTTGTTTAACCTGCACTTAATAAGGCAAAAAACAAGTGTGGAGAATTAAAGGCAGCCATGGTGGAGAAGGTGGGAGGCTGTGGGGTTCAGGAGCAGAGAGAGAAGCAAGCCTGAGATTTGAGTTTCATGGTCATTTAGGCTAGCTTAAAATAGTAAAAGAAGTACTTTTACCTTCTCTTGTAGTTGTGGAAAGTGGCTTAGTCCTGCCCTTGTGCTGTCTTCTCCCTCACAGTCCCGTTTTTGAAAGCTCTGGAATGAGCGGGATTAGGAAAGGGATTTGGGTGAAACCAAATCTGTATAACCAGCAAGAAATCTAATCAATGACACTAAAGTTTAAATTTTAAACCAGATCAGTTTCCCAGTCCTTCCTCTCCTGTCGTATTACCCACACGTGCATTCAAAGTGCATTTCAGCTGAATTACAGAAGTAGAAGGTGGAGAAGGAGGTGTGATAAATAGCCTGTAGTTTGTAAACATGAAATGTGGTAACATTTCCTGAAGCTCTTACAATGTCAATGCCTGTAAATGTAGATGAGATAGGATCACTTATACATAGTATAGCCCAAAAGAGAACACATGACTTTCTTGGATACTTTCTCAATACAGGTACATTTTCTATAGGCTTACCTTAAAAAGGCAATTACTATTTGCTTGTCCTTCATGTTACTCCTAATAAATTCATAAAACATATTAAAAAATAAATTTGAAGACTGTTTTTTGAAAACTGGCTTCCTATTTTATCACAGCAGTTCACTGAAGTAGCCAACATCAGCCTATGCCTATGATTCTTTCCATTAATGCCTACATTTATACCTAGGATTATAGAATATCCTTAGGTGGAAGGGATGCACAAGGATCATCAAAGTCCAAGTCCTGGCCCTGCACAGGACAGCCCAGAGAATTGCACCATGTGCCTGAGACCATTGTCTAAATGCTGAAGTTAAAACACAAGTTTCAAAAGTAAAACTCGGAATTGCAACAGTCAGAAAAAAATTATAGATACAATAATTCTTGTATTCTTTAAAATAAATAGTTTTAGAGTAATACTAAATTTTATTACTTTTGAAGAGGTATAGTATTCTTTTATTGCAATTCCAGTACTGAAGTTGATTTGTATTTTTTGTTTTATTAATGTGAGAATTTTATCATTATTTCTAACTGTGATGACGGTGTGACCTGATTAGAGCTTTGGACAAATCTTTGTTGTTTTAACAGGTGGTGAGAAGGTATATTTTGGGCTCTGTAGTTGACAGTGAGAAGAATTACGTGGATGCTCTTAAAAGAATCCTGGAGGTACATTAATATTCTTTGCATTTTTTTAACTTTGAAAATTTGAACAGTAATCAGATCCTGAACGAATCTGTCATATGACTCGTGCAGGTTTTGCTACAGATGCTTCATGCCAAATGTTCATTGATTTTGTGTATGTGTATTGTTACGTAAGTTGGTTTTTCTGCTTGTAGAAGTCCATTTTTTTGTTTGTTTGCTTAAATCTATTTATTTTTCTTTTCTCCCACAGCAATATGAGAAGCCGCTTTCAGATATGGAACCAAAATTATTGAGTGAAAGAAAACTTAAAATGGTCTTTTATCGAATTAAGGAAATTCTTCAGTGCCATTCAATGTTTCAGATTGCGCTGGCGAGTCGTGTATCTGAGTGGGACTCTGTTGAAATGATCGGTGATGTCTTTGTTGCATCAGTAAGCAAATGTGTTAGAACAGATAATCTGGTTTTATTTCAGTCTTTTTATTCCATCTCCATATCTTTTTTCTAACTCGACTGCTTTATTACCGTATTCACCAACGCCTGTGGCAACTGCCAGAGTATGTATGTGCCATCCTGGTAAGGAAACTGACATCAAATGTCTTTGGCTTGGTTGGCAGATGAGAAAGGATTGTGGGTAAAATTTTAAGGCTTTGATCAAGCTTTCAGACATTTAAGTAAATAGTTTCTCTCTCTGAGAGATTAGAGATTCATAAACCCACCAAAATTAAAGTGAAGTTGAGGCTCAGCATCTCTTACAAAGTAGATAGTCATAGTAGTCTGTGAGCGGAAAAAACCCACAGTAGGTGTTGTCCTGAATTCCTGAGGTCTGACTGAGCCTGGGGCACGGGTAAAGAGTATTTGTAAAACATGCCATCGTGAAGTCCATTCTGTAAAGGACTGAACTACCTACTGTTTTAAGGTAGAGAAAACAAGTAGTGGCCTTGGTTGGTAGAAGGACATTATTCCCAATGTGAAGGTGATGGGCAATGATCTTACAATTCATGTGACTGTTTGCAGGTCACACAATCTATCTGCTTTCTGGGTAAGTCCTGACTAGCTGAGGTTAGTGCATGAATGCCCTGGAACTTCTCTAAGTCACCTAGTCTGGAAGACAGACAGCAGTGAGATGATCAGGGGATCCCAGCTACCACTTTGAATCTCACAGGATGCCCTTTGATTGCCCATAGTCCTCAGGTTGTGCCCTAGTGTTTGTAGCCAAGATAAAGTAATTTCTGTAAATACATATCTTGTAATTCACAGCTCGTACATCTCTATGTTTCCAACCTGTCTTCCACAGAAAGATTATTTTGGGTATCACCAGTATTTCTGTAGATACAGCATTAGGAGAAGCAAAGATCTTAGGTCCAAGCAAGGTGAATCCTTAATGGTCAGATAGCTATACTTTCAGGGGTCTTTTGTATTTTTAGTTCAGGCTTACCCTTTTGTCTTTCCAGTTTTCTAAATCTATGGTATTGGATGCATACAGTGAATATGTGAACAACTTCAGTACAGCAGTAGGGATTCTCAAGAAATCATGTGCCACCAAACCTGCCTTTTTAGACTTCTTAAAGGTGAGTTCATTCAATCTTAAAACAACTGTGCCTATGTATAAATAAGAAAGTATAAGTTATAAGTAAGGTGTAATTATACAGGTGGACTTGGGTTTTATGGGTTTGGCACAAAAAAATCCATTAAATTCACTTCCATTACTGTGTTTTCAGAATAATGGTGTCAGATCTAGGATGTATTCTGAAATGAGTAGTTTTGCAGTTGTTCAGATCAGTTTATTGGTGTTTGCATTACTGTGCTTGGCAAAACATTGGGATTCTTCTGTATTAGGTGAGCTTCAAATAATAGTTCAACATGTGAAGCCTCTTTTTATTTGGGATTTATTTTCCCTCTGATTTCTTTATTGTATTGTGAAGAGTGTAGTGTAACTATATTTCTGTTCCACAACACTTTCCTAGTATTTTGAAAATCATGTTTCTGATTTGAGGTTGAAATTGAATATTTTTTGCAGAATGCATTTTACCCTGATGCATATAGTGCTTATAACAATGTGTGTAGAGAGCCTGGTACGTGCAGTAGAAGTGCTGTGAATCCCTAGGGTTGATACTTTACAGAGGGTACACAGAATCCATTGAAAGGCTTTTAGGCTGTCTGTGACATTGCTGAGAGCTTGAAGCTCTGCGTGTCCCATTCCCTGAGAGTCCTGGATTGAGTTGTACCTCTCAAAGCTGTTGCCCTGTCAGTTCCATTGCAATGGTTCACCAAACACTGAAATTGGGTACCCTAGGCAAACGAGGGCAGCACTTAGGTTGCCTAGAGAAGGGTAGCAGGGGTTTTTCTTCAGATTTTAAAAATAGCTAGCAACTTTTTGGAGTGTGGCCAACACTATGCAGGATGATACTCTGGCAGCCTTAGGCACAACGAAGTTGAGACTCTCTAGTACATGTAGTCACTTCATACTTCTCACATGGTTAAAAGCCTGTTGTTCCAATAGAGACATAACCTGCACCTCTCATCACTGCTTGTCAGTGCCACTCTAGTGCTGCCAGGAGCTGGGGACTCATGGCCAAACTCTGGTGAAGAAGACATTTTTGTGCTTTACTTTTTTTGTTTGCCCACCAGCAGTGAAGGCTAGAATCTTCACTACTGCTGTTTGTGCAAAAGAATATGTTTGTGGATATAATTATGGAAATAAACTCTTGTGAAGCTGATAGTTGTAGCAATAAAGAGCAATTTAAGCACCACACCAGTTTAATAATGTTTAAGTTTGCTTTGGTTTTTATATTGAGTATTTCCTCTACTGTCCTTATTTTTTGTCAGCTTTGATTCTGGTCAAAGTATTTTGAAATGTCTTATACAAACAAGGCCTTTTTACATATGCAGATGAAATTTGTTTGATGTTATCTGCCATTCCTGATAACTAAAGTAATGGATTCTTACTTTTTTATTTCTAAACATAAATCAGTGTTCTTTTCCTTAGTTTCTTTTAATAAAAAAGATGAAAATCTCTGTTTGCATAGCACTGAGATTATGATATTTTCCTTAGATTTTCTCTTAAAACCCATAGGTGAAAACACATAGGTAGTTAGAGATTTATGGTCTCTTAGCCCCAAGGAACAGAACAGCAATAGTAAATTAGGAACTATAAATCAACAGATCGCTTAAATTTTTTTACATTTAAGTCAGATGTTTCCATGCACTGCTTATATAAGAAGCATGACTGTGCTCTACCAATGCATACATGGGTGCTGCATTGCTGGTGAGTCTTTAGCCCAGCTGTATTTATTTAAGGAGGAGATTTCAGTTCAGTGACAGGCCATCATTTTAACAGTGATTTTTTTTAAAAAAGATTTAATATTTTCAAATTAAATCTTTACAGTAAATGGAATTTTTACAGCCCTACTATTATAATCAATGGAAATGATGTAGAAAAACCTTTAGGAAATGTTTTCCTTTAATTCTATAACTGGTGGAAATGCACTCACAGTAGTAAATGTTGTGGCTTTCTTGGATTGCAGCAGTGCCAGGAGTCAAGTCCCGATCGCATTACACTGTATGGTTTAATGATGAAACCTATCCAACGTTTTCCACAGTTCATTCTACTGTTGCAGGTAAATATTGTTTACCAAAGGGATGCTCTTGTTGCATTCCTGTGGGGTTTAATTTACCTTTGGGATTACATGACAGCTGTCTTCTGTTAGAGGAGCTTGCTGCAGTGGAAGTGACCACTATAACATGGGGAAATAACAAAGCAAATATTTCAGTGCATTAAACGTGCTGATCTCATAGATTGCTGATTGCAGCGACAGGCAGTAAGTACACTGCAGGAAAATCTTAGCAAACTAGACTCACTCTAGATTAGTTGCCAAGTTAGATGTATCTTATGAGTCACTTTGTAGTAAAGCCGTAGGTCAAATGGGCTACTTGATCGTATCAGTTTGTTAGCTAATAACACTAAAAAATATGACTAAGAACTTGGTGGCATTACTTTCCGTTTAGAACAATACAAGAGGATTTAATTCATGCCTTAGAGAGTTCAGAATATATGTGGCATGCGGAACAAGAGCACACTCTCTTCCTGACTACTTAGCTCACAGGACCTGCTAGAGTGTGTTGCAGCTTCTTTCTGACCTGCAGCATCTTCTGTTTCTTCCCACGGAAACCGGGGAGTTGACAAGGGAGTCCTTGGAGCTCATCTCAACAGGCAGTCAAGCTGCAGGAAGAGCACAGTTCCCCAGTATGGATGTCCTCCAGACCAGTTTACACTGTTTGTGACTCCTTCCAGACCACAGCAGATCTACCCTGGTGAAGACTGTGCGCTAGTTGTATTTTGGGATGCCACAGAGCAGGGCAGGCTTTGGAATGCAGATCTGGGAATTACTGTGGGTGAAGGAGATGGGGTAATTGCGGGGGAAGCATGTAGGCTGGAAGTTATGGTGAGAGTTTTTTAGGTAGCAGGAGCGATGAAATTTATTCTGGCAGGAAGATGGAGTGAATATGTAGAGATTTTTAAGTGCTGTGGGAAAGGAGAAAAAGTATTAATTTGAACTGTTCCCACTGTATGCCTGCAAAAGGGAAAGACTTTAAGAAGCTGTAGGATGAGCACACTGTCCATGTTTTAGTGAGAAATAATAATGGTAATAAAGATAATACAGTATTATTACAGTAGGAAGTATCGGAAAAGTTTCATTTTAAATCATTGTTCACAGACACTGACATTGTACTATAATATTGATTTTTGAATCATTTAATATTATGTTCCTTTTCTGTTCTTTTGTCCTTTAAATAAGCTGTATTCAATATTTTTTTTAAGAATTATTAAGATATTCAGGAAGGTAAGCAGCATGCTGTCTGAATATTCATTAGGTGTTCATTAGTCCTATTCTTTAGTAGTACTCAGGTAAAGAATATATTTGTAACTTTACATCATGTAATCTTTTCAACTTGGCTTTGAAATTAAATCTGATTTTTGTTTTGTTTTATAATTTCCCCTCAGGATATGTTGAAGAACACTAATAAGGGACATCCTGACAGATTACCTCTACAGATGGCTCTTACAGAACTTGAAACACTGGCAGAGAAGTTAAATGAAAGAAAAAGGGATGCAGATCAGCGCTGTGAAATAAAACAAATAGCAAAAGCAATGAATGAACGTTATCTGAACAAGGTAAGGAAAGTATGATGGAAGAGTCACTTTCTGGGCCTTGAGCAACCTCTAAAACAGACCAAAGAGACACCTATGTTTTTTTCTGTGGAGCTCAACCACATGGGGTCATTCTAGTCATAGATGAGAGATGTGACCTGTCTCTGGGACTAAACAGGCTCGCTGGTTAAACTGCGTGCTGGAGTGGGCAACGTGCTTAAATAGCAGCAGCAGTATTGGTGTTGTGGCAGTGTAGGAAATGATACTATATAGTGAAGTCTCCTGCACATTTTCTTCATGGGAAAATTCAACTTTTAATTTATTTTAGAACTGAAGAATTACTCCTGTATCAAGGAAGGGACCAGGTCCTTTTACTGCAGTACTTCCAACTATGGAGCAGTTCAAGATGTGCTGTTCAACAGGTCCAACACCCTCCTTGTTTTAAGGAGCATCCCACTCTATTTCATTAGTGCATTTGCATCATACAATAGAAATGTCTTTAAAGAAGTACAGAAGACATTTACTAAGAAGGAAGAAACCTTCTTCAAATGAGTTAGTAGCTGTCTGTACTGTGGATATATGCATGCTTGTTTTATTTGTATCATAAATAATTCCTCCTTTCCCATGAAATGGGACATAAACCCTTCTTCAGTTATTTCTTTTGTGAAGTTACAGATTTTTATACTTTGGACTCTTTCTGGGATGAAGTAATGGGGACATACTGAATGGGTGGTGGGTTTTTTTGGTGATTCATAAAAGCATAGCTTTTAGGAAAACCAGAATAGTCAATGTGCTTGTTTTAAACTATTTATCAGGAATGGAATACTGAATGTGTTTTCATCCTGGAGCAGTATTTCCATTCTAAGTGCATTAGAAGATGGATTCAGACATTTTACTTTCTTTTCTAGTTCTCATACTCCTGCTTCTTGAAGCAGCTACGATTCATCTACAGATAGTTAAAGGAGTTCAAGGCACAGAATGTGCTTTTGAAGAGGTGGCCCAGGTTTCCTTTTGTCAGTCATTATTGACTGCAAAATTTTGTGTGTTATGCACTGGGGGATGAATTGATATATATGTGGATAATCACTCCAAATCTGACAGGCCCCTCCATGCTGCATGGGTTAATGTCTGCCTATACTGTTTTGGAACAGTGCCAGGCAGGGTGAAATAGATGCTGAAGGAGGAGGATGGATAGAAAGTTAGTTGTGGACCGTTTTATTCTCTTGGACACTATGGAGGTGTGTTTGACCTGTAAGGTATTAGTTCATGCTTGCACATGGTGCTGATCCTCAGCCCCTGAAGGCAAATGTCAGGAACAATGTACATGCAATGTGTCTCTTGGACATGCCATCTTGTCTGCAGTCTGTGGCACCCTGCCAGCTGCACTCCTCAGTTAGCTCTGTGAGCCTGGGGGGACAGCAGGGAAGGGAGCACCTTCCTCCTCCCACCCTGGCCTCCCTCTTTGGCAGCTGGAACCATGTGTTGCACTTCAGCGGGCTATGAAAGAAAGGACAAGGGAAGGAAAACACAGAAATTGTGGAAGCTATGATTTTTTTCACCAGGGAGGCTTTACCACTGTGGAAGATTCCCAGAGCAATTATGGCCTGCATTAAGATCCAAAATCCCTGCAGTCCATATTGGTGGCAGCAGAAATTCCTGTTTCTCTACATGAAAAGCAAATTAAAGAAGAGGCGCAATTCCCTTAGGAAATCCACCTGCGATCACTTGTGCTAGGATGGCAAGTGATAACCTGTTGTATTTTCTTTTGCTTTTTGCACTGGCTGTTGGATGTACCATGTATAATATACAATGCTGATTGTTTTCAAAATCCAGCTACTCAGCAGTGGAAACAGATACCTCATACGGACTGATGACATGGTTGAGACGGTTTACAATGACAAAGGAGAAATTATCAAAACCAAAGAGCGACGTCTTTTCATGTTAAATGATGTGCTGATGTGTGCGACAGTAAATATTCGGTAAGACTTGATTCATATTTTTTAGATGAACCTTCAAGCTTCAGTTTGAAAAAAAGACACAATGAAATTTTTCTTGTTGTTCTTTTTACTATGGCTACTGACTTGTAGGAGTAGTCATAATAAATGGATAACTAGCTTTGTTACAGTCCTCTAAACTACCAGCTGATATTTGCAAGTTCTGGAGTACATTTGTAAGGAGAATATATCAGTTGAAGATTACAGATATTTCTATCTGTATCTTGCTCTGTAGTGTCTAGTTATTGCTGTGTGTTAGTGCTTAGTGAAGTACAGGCATGCCAAGGTAGGACTTTTTTCTCTTCTTCCTTACATTCATACTGTTACACACACACAAATCTGTAACTTAACAAAATTTGCAAATAAAAAAAAACCACAACACAAAAAACCAGAGGCTAATGCACGTAGCAAGAACAAACCTGGAACTCACTAACAAAGTTCCAGATGGGGAAGGGTTTTTATCTCTGGAGACCTAAAATTGAAAGATTAAAGAGAAGGTGCTTTGAAAAGAGGATTTTTCCTAGTGCTTTCTCTGCTTTTGGTGGCTGTAATTATTCTGTTAGTAAACCTCTGTGTATGCTAAAGTCAACCTCAAATTCAAATTCTGCCTGTATTATAATTATAATTTGCTTTATGTGATAGTACATTCTGACAAAGAAAATATAGATCATTAAAATTTGCCAAGAACAGATTTTCTTAAGCATTACGTGAGGTGATATCTTAGTATGAATAGAGTACATATTTTTTTAACCAGGTGCATACTTTGTGCATTCACCATGCTAGTGAATGAGAAGTGCCATGTAATAACTGCACTTCAGAAAATGAACATCTTATGTCAGTTATCCTGTGATTCTTTTCCTTTAAAAATTCTTAAATTTCTTAGTAACACCCAGGTATTTTCTCATGGTTTTTTGCAAGAACATTGCTTTTGACCATCTTTTCTCTTGTTCTGTACCATCATAGTCTTGGATTTTCTGTATTCGTTCTTGAAGTGGCGATATACAGTCTGTTTTCATTTTCCGTTTGAGAAGTTCATGATTATGCCACGTCTCTGTGTTCCTCATTAAGTCAAGAGTTCTGGTTATCACAGCACTGTTCCCATGGGCATTAACTAGTACTGAGCAACCTCTTTTGGGATGGCAAGTGGGCATGCATGTGTCATGGGCATTTGCTAATGCTGAAAAAATTTAATTAGGGCTTCCTGTGGCAGCTGATGTTTGCTGAAGTTTCCAACCTGTTATTTAAATAACAGTTGGTTTTTAGAATAGTTAAATGCACTTCTAGCTTTATTCACTAGCAGAGGAAAAGTTTTGTGACTTCCTTGGGGTTCAGTTGAGGGTTGGTCCACCTGCAAACTGTGTATATGGATTTAAAATTCCTCCATGATTTCGTGGACTGCTCTTAGTTTTTTACTGCAGAGGGAATTACCTTTGTATGCAAGATAGGGACTGAAGAAAATTGTCTGCCAGACTTCACATATGACACCTGTACAGTCCAGAAGTTTTTGTTCAAAATGAGAATATGCTGTAGAATATACCACTTGCCTGTTCAGCTCATACGGGATGAGCTTCATTTCTCTTCATTTTAACTGCATAGATGTTACTCATCTTACCTAAGCTAGACTTCTGTTACAGCAGTGGTTATCAACACGCATGTCCACAGATTCACCCTGGAGATGCAGACTACTTCAAAAGGTTTACACATACACATAGTTGTGCAGCATCTATCAGCTCATTTTTCTCAACCCCCGTTTGTCCAACCTTTACAGGAACATTCAAACATCCCAGAAGCCTGGAGACCGTTAGTTCCAAATTAATTTTTTATGGCTTGCAAAAGATACATATTTTTACAGACGGCATGACCCTCGGAAGGTCTTTCTTCACATGTAGTCCAGATGACCGGCTTGAGCTGGGGGGCCTATCTTTGAAGTAGCAGCAGTTGGACGGGGTGGATGCTATCCCTAGTGACTGAACAATTGTGTGCTGCCTAGTTTTGTTTTCTTTTCTAAGCTAGATCAAGAATTTATAAATATTTACTTAAGCTGCGGCACTTGTTTTTTTTTGTTCATACTTTCTTCTTCATTGAAACAAAGTATTGACTGTGTTGTGAATAGGTAGCTGACTAGCTGAACATCAGCATTTAGAAACTGTTCTGCATAAATGCATTTTTCTGATTTCTTCCAAGCATTTAACTTCTGTATTTCAGTCATGCTTTCTGTGAGGTAAATGTTTTTTGTTCACTTTAACATGTCTTTGGTCCTTTATAATAAATATTTGTTACTTGTGCTTGAGTGTGCATAAGGGAATGAGGCAAACAAAGTAAAATTAGTATTAATGTAATTTCTCTTCCTAGCGAGCTTCCTCAGTGTTCTCTTTCCTCTGAGATGTGTGTTGGTACACACTTCCTTTAGCAGCAGTTCATGTGGGATTACTCTTGGAAGCCAGAAGTCTGCTGCACAGAACATTCTGGGCTGTGTGGCTTGGCAGAAATATTAGCCTTTCAGCCCTTGGGAGCTTACGTTGTCCTTCCTGTTGCCAGTAGTCAGTCAAAGGTCCCATCATCCATACTTCCCTAAAGATAGCAGTTACTTCCTTTCAAAAGAGTTAGGAAAATACAGAGCCAAAGTGTAATGCCAAACACTTGTTTTAGGATGTCAAAGTGCACACTGATCTTAAAAGATGGTAATTTATACAAATGTATATATGCTATAGAAATGTAGGCACTGCTGTTGATGATCCTAGGGTGTTTGTAACAAGATTATCTGCACCTGCATAGCTGCTCTTTGCACCCCAGAAAAGGTATGTCAAAAAGTCACTCTGACGCATGTATGTCTTTCAAGTTGTGCATTGTACTCAAGCTGACAAACAGCAGATTTTAGAAACTAAAATATTAAATGGGATACCATGAAACATAGTTGCTTGTCAGAGCAATAATTTGTGCATCTTCCAGCTCTTCCTATGAAAGCAGTGGCACCATGACAACTGACCAGAGGTATTTACTGAAGTGGAGTGTACCGCTGGGACAAGTGGAAGTCATAGAGTATGGCAGCAGTGAGAGCCAAGGAGAGAACTGCAGGCTTCCACCCCAGCACTCTGCTGAAAACATCATCATTAACTCTAAGCCAAGTAAGTGACAGGAGTTACTGACTTTTACAGGCTACTTTGTTGAAATCCATATTTGAAATCCAATGGGCTGCTGCAAACAAAGGAAAGTATTTTGTGCATGAAGATTTCTGTAACGTGAAGAAAATACAGCCTCTTTCTTTGGAAACTGAGTGATAAAGTGATAGCCAGGCTCCTGCGTTGCAACATAAATTACTGGTGTTTGTCCTAGTTTAGAATCTTCTGCATGAATGCATAAAGGCTTTTAAAGCATGAGGGTGTGTGGACATGCAAAAAGCTTGTTTTGGTGTGGTGTGCCAGTGGTCCTGTGGTAGCTGGTTCTCTGCATGTTCTTTATGCCATAGTTAAAGCAAATAAGTTTCTCTCAATAAAAATGACCAGCCACTTTGTTGCTGTGGAGTAAGAGTCTGAACACAAGTGGTTATTGCAGAATAGAAGTTACTCACTTATCTCAAGCTCATAGTATCTTGCCCTTTAAACTAGTGCTCCATAAAAACACTTTAATGAATAATTTTGAAAAAATACACTAATAGGTAATTTCCTCCTATCCTCTCTCCAAAAATGACCTCAAGCTCTTAAGTTTGCAAGTTCTTTCCATGTTTGTTAATCCCTCCTACAAGTCTGCCCACTGCCCTCAAGAGATGTATGAATTTTAAGAGTTTACTCAGTAGCTAGACTTTCATACATGAGGAGTTTTTTTCTATCCTGTGTTTTGCCTATATATTGTAATATGAAATGCATTTAATAAATCCAGATTGTGATCTGTATTAATGGACTATAATTTATGTGTATTTCAGTGCTAGCTGTAGGCTTTACTTCACACTACATTTATTTAATATTGCACCCTTGGCTTCATGAATTTTCCCAAATTTATGCTGTAAGGAGGCATAAATGCAACAAATCAGAGTGACATGAGGTGCAGCTGCAATATTTAATACCCCCTGTATTCTCTACAGTGGTTATTGTCAGGTCTTCTTGCTCCTCCCTTTGTAAATAGACGCAGAAAATGTAATAGGTACTTATGTCTCAATTTCAAGAGTGACTTCATTCTTGTAGCTCCTTTTAAGCATTACTGGGCTGCTTAGACAATGAGATTAATTATAATAAAAAGGCTTCAGTTTACGAGCTGCTGTATGTATAACCCTTGGGAGGAATGTATATAAAGAAGTGCATTACTTAGAGTTGGGGGTCCCTTTTGTAGGTTGGTGTGGTAGGAACACCTTATTAAATGTTCCAACTCTGACTTTGTTTGGTAGCCTCACAGCTGATTAGACCAAATACTTGCATAGCAGCAAGGTCAGATGGGGAAGAGAAAAGTGAGGGAAGAAACAAAAATTCTTGACTAAGCAATCCTGTAGAGCCTACTTGAACCCCTCTTGGCTTTGAGGTTTCTCAGCTTCATCATGTTTGGTGACAGCATCACACACAAAAAAGAAATGACTGTGTACACATTTGTAGCTCAACTTTTGAGTTAAATGGTACTCAGTAGGTAAAAGATGAGCTGAACTAATTTTTTTTTTTTGGTAAGCTCTGTTATATTAATTCAGTCTTTTAATAAAAAGGATCAAAAGATAAGAAATAAAAAGGATGTGAAGGATGCTGGCTATACAGAAAAAACCTCCCTCAGCTTTAATCAAACATTTCTGCCAAATGATCCAACTAAATTGAATATAACCAATGAAGAAAGAGGAAGAGCACAGCCTTGCTATTTACACATACTGCTGTGTCTGCGCTAGCTCTACTCTGAGTGCAGACTTGTTCAAACTGGCCTGTACTGGTAAGTTTGAATACACACTTAATTCTGTTAGATATTCTGCAGAGTTGCCCCCTTAGTTCCAGTTTTGGCTTTATTATTGTAGTAGCACATCATTGGCGAGACTGCTGTTTTTTACTAAAAGTTGCAAGGCACTAATGGAGAAATATTGTCATTCTTTGCTTGAAACTTCATATCTTTGCAGTCATCATAAAGTTACGTTTCCCTCTGTTTTCAGAGTATACCAAGGAAGTCCTCTCATGAAATCCCAGTGGCCTTGTAGTATGTGGTTTTAATAACATCTAATGGTCAAGAACAATTTGGGATGCTGTGGGCAAAATCCTGAGACATATAAAACCATGTATTAGACCTGATTTTCAGCTTGCATTTCTAGTTTTTGGATACTGGAGAGATACAGAATAATGGTGATTCTGTGTAAAAGCATTAAGTAGTACCCCTGTAAGTTTAGTATTGTCACATTACTGCTGTGATTAGCAAAGATTCTTGATGGATTCAGGTTATGTTCTGGTGAGGATTACGGGTTATTAGTCATATTTCTCTTACCATGGCACTTTTTTCTCCACCAAAAATCTTCTTTCGGAGGAAGCAGTTCTAGTAAGTGTATCATTTTTTTCTTTTTTTAATGGGCAAAATGCAGTTAGTGCTTTCTGTTTTCTACAATGTTGCAAGAAAGAATAGTATAGTTTGAAGATGAAAACTTTACTTTTGGTGCTACAAAGAAATTATTAGCTGAATTTGAATTAATCTTGTACAGGCTGTACTATGCAACTGCTGAAAAGTTGAAAGATTTTATGAGTACATATAAATTAAAGGCATGCTTTAGTACTGTCCTAGGGTGGAAAGGAAGGGCTGTGTGAACTTGGTTTTCACTTGGCAAAATCATCAATGTGCAGTTTTCTACCCCATTGAGTTTTGCCTAGCAGTCTTTTGTCTCTAAATTCTAGAGAACACATTTAGGGGCTGTTATTTTCATGTCTTTGTTTTAAACCCTTTGTATTTTGGCAGGACGAACTGTGTGACCTGAGGGGGTGTGGGGGAAAGCAGGAAAACTTTCCTAGAGTGTATTCTGCTATGCTGCCCCACCCTTGATGTGCTCTTACCTTGTTCCTGTTGTTCTCCCCTAGTACCAACAGTAGACTGAATTCTTTTAGTTGTGAACATGGAGGATTGAAGTCTCAGCTGTTTGGCAAAGTCCTGTATGTGTGTGATTCTGATATTATTTTCTAGTAGAGTGGGATTATAACTTATGTTTCCTTCCTGCAATAATATTTAAACCAGAAAAGTTTTCACATTCTCAGTCTTCAGGAAAAAATCACCGTGTTTATCAGATCACATTTCTCTCAACAAATTGGTCAAAGTCCTTGACTAACTCATGTTTTGCAGTTAGTCTTACTTGAAATTCTGTGACTATGAGTCTCTGGTATCCCAACCAGACAGTTCCTGTGGAAGTAGTTATTTTAATTATGTGTGCCAAAAGCTTAATGTTTTCAGTTCCTTTCCAAATGTAGAACCATTTGCAGAAAGATGCAAGATAGAGATTTTTCACTAATAAGTCCATGTACTGTTTCTGGTAGGCTATTGGTGTTCTCTTCTTCCGAATTAGTCCATCTAAGAAACACAGACACGTTCATCATATGGAAAAGTGGAATTAATGTAGGAACAGAGGAATATTTTCAGTGTGAACAGGAAGTTGCATATTGTTGGTTTTTATTTACTTGTGTTGGTAGGAAGTTCACCTTTCTCGACTGGCTGGCGATGCTTTGCCTGATGCCCCCCTGGACATGGTTGGCCCTCCTGGCTGCTGGGGCACTGCTGACTCATATTCAACTTGCCATTGACCAGGATCCTCAGACCTCTTTCCTCTCCTTTGTCTCCATCCCAGGTGCAGAATCTGGCACTTGCCCTTGTTAAACTTCCTACTGTTGGCAATTGTCCAGTCCTCTGATTTCTCAAGGTCTCCCTGCAAGGCCTTTCTGTCTTCGAGGGAGTCAACAGCTCCTCCCACTTCAGTATCATCAAACTTCCTTAGTATACCTTGGAGTCGTCTGTAAAGACATTGAAGAGAACTGTCCATAAGATAGAGCCCTGCAGAACCCCACTAGTGACTGGATGCCAGTCTGGTGTTACCCCATTCACTATAAGGCTTTGTGCTCGACCCATATGTCAATTGCTCACCCACCACATGCTGTGTTTACCCAGCTGTGTGCTGGACATTTTGTTCAGAAGGATAATGTAAGAGACAGTATCAAAAGCTTTACTGAAATCCAAAAATTTCTATCAGCTGGCTTTCCTTGATCAACCTAATCCCTTGTTATGAAAGGAAATTAAGTTTGTTAAGCAGGACTTTTCCCTCATAAACCTGTTCTGGCTGGGACTGATGACTGTGTTGTCTTTCATGGGTTTTTCACTAGCTCCTAGAATAACCTTCATAATTTTACCAGGCACCAAAGTGAGACTGACAGGCCTGTAGTTAGCATGGTCATCCTTGCCTTTCTTGAAAACTGGGACAATGTTTGGCAGTTGACTGGGTCCTCTTCAGATTCACAGTTGGATTGAATATAAGAAAAGAGAGCATTAAGAAAGTTAAATGCTACCTGTACTCTTCTGATAAAAAAAGTGGATGGGTGAAAACACAATGGATACAACTTGGTTTTGAATATGTCGTATTAATATAACATATTTTAAATATACTTTCCAAAAAAAAAAAAAAACAGTCAAAGGCAAATTTGTAACTTCTTCCCAAAATGTTCAGTATTTCCCCTTAGAAGAACCAGAAATCGACCTTCCCTTGCAAGTCATCCACGTGTACATAAAATCACTGCAAATACATGTATTTCTCTGCCCTTTAAATGGGAATATAGGAGCAAAAGTCAAATATACTGGCCAGAGTTTCAGTTTCTCAGATTCCTGGCACATGTTATGAGTTTGCAGCACTTGATACAAACTGTTGGTGGGCTGTGAAATGTAGTTTGTACGGAGACAAATGCCAGTTTGGTACTGCGGTGACAGCAACCACCCCCAGTTGCCTGTTCTGGGGTTCCCAAGAATGAAAAGGGTGAGCTGTAGAAGTTTTACACAGCGCTTTTATTTAAGACCAGAATATAGAGACTTTGTAGAATCAAAGGGAGAGAGCTAAGCATCCTGGCATTTCTGGGCAGGAAATCAGTGCCCAGATCAGCAGTGTTTTAATGCTGATCGTGTTGATTAAAAGACATAGACAACATAGACTATTACTTAAGCAAAGAAACATTTAATTTGAGCTATATGTCTTAAGGCTGAAAGAGAAAATGAGCCAGACCCATCTGTAATATATATCTATGCAGTGATGAGCACAGAAGATAAGAGTAAAGTGAAAGCAGGTTAGCACGTTTGTGGCTGCGTTTCAGTGTTATTTTTTAATTTCATAGGTTTACAGTTTGTAACTGAGATTCAGCCTGAGCTAAACCATGACTCCTCCCCTTTCCAGCTCAGACTTCCAGGGTACATTTGTACTCTCTTTCCACTGCGTTGTGGTTTTGATCTCTGTGAGGTTTGTTTATTGTCAAATGTAGTAGTGACACGATGCTGGAGTGCAGAAATGATTCTTCTTTGCTGAGTTTCCTTCTGCTTGATGCAGTCACTTTGTGTAGGCCTCTGAATGTTGCCAGGGAAACAGAGAGGGATGTTTGATGGGCTACGGTGTGCGCTTGTGTTTCTGTCAATGTCTTAGTGAAAGGACAGCTCTTTTCAAAACAGAGATAGAGCTGCTGTGATAGCATTGCTGGTTTTTTGGTGATTTGTCTAATGAGAAATACAGAATTGGGGAAGGAAAAAAAAATCCTCGGCTTTATCATCATTCTAAGGCTCAATAATGGTAATCCAATGTCCAAAATAAGCAAGTGGCATATCAACTCTAACACTGGTGATAAGGTTTTAGAAAGAATGATGTGGCATGAATTGCTAATTGAACTAGTTTTCATCTCTGTTAAATATAAAAGATTAATAATGTAAATCTTTATTTCAAAGCTATTTAAAACAATACTGTATAGTAAAGGGGATGTAATATGTTCATAAATGTAAACTGTGATTGATATATGCAAACAAAAGACTGGAGATTTTAAATAAATCTAGTACCTAACACCTTGTTCATCTGAGCAAACTCGGTGACATTAAATAGTTCATTTGTTAAGCAGATATAAGTTTCTAGCTGGTGGATTAGGCAAGGAATAAATTAGGTGTTACATGTTTGTCTCACCCTCTTAGGATGAGATTCTTCTCTTTGCCTTTCATATTTGTTATAGTGGTTATAGGACTTGTCATCCACCTCTGACAAACCTTGTTCTGTGTTGCCAGGGTTCTCATCCACACCATGATTCAGAGTAGTAAAATTAGTAGAAACCTAGCTGTAAGTAAGTGAGTATGAAAGAGCAAGGTGAGCTCCTCACAGTACAATTTCTGCGAGTTGTTATAGTCTGGTGGGAGCTCCAGTGTAAACCTCTGGCAGTTTACGATTGCCTCCAAGCCTGTCTTGTCATCCCCGCAGTACTCTCATTGTTTGAGTGTCTTCACAGATGTACTTCCATTGTTTGTTTATGTCAGTGTGGTGGTTTGACCTTGGCTGGACACCAGGTGCCCACTTAGCCGCTCAGTTGCTCCCCTTCCCAGCTGGACAGGGAAGAGAATAAGGTGGGAAACAACTTGTGGATTGAGATAAGGCAGTTTATTTAAAGCAAAAACAAAGCAGAAGCTTGTGCAGGCAAAAAGTGAAGCAAAGTGGAAGATAACACAGTTTATTCTCTGCTTCCCCTGAGCAGCCATGGTCGGCCACTCCCGAGAAGCAGGGCTTTGGTATGCATCACGGTTCCTCAGCAGGCAGCCACTGGAGACAATGAATGCCCCCCTTCCTGCTCCTTGCCTCAGCTTTTATATCTGAGCTGATGTCACATGGTCTGGAATATCCCTTTGGTCAGTTTGGGTCAGGTGGCCTACTTGTGCTCCCTCCCAGATCTTGCCCTTGATTGAGGAAGGAATGTTACAGCACTGATGCTGTGCTCAGCAGTAGCCAAAACACCTGTGTGTTATCAACACCCTTCTGGCTGCCAATGCAAAGCACAGCATTGAGAGGGCTACTATGGGGAAATGAACTCCAACTCAGCCAGACCCAATACAGTCAGTGTTTACCTTCTTGCACCCATTTCTTCTCTTGCCTTTTGTGCCCATGCAGATGCATCCAAAAGGTCCTGTATGATCCCTACCCCTCATTAGGAGGGCAGTGGCT
This sequence comes from Lophotriccus pileatus, assembly GCA_035583135.1. Classification (NCBI taxonomy): domain Eukaryota; kingdom Metazoa; phylum Chordata; class Aves; order Passeriformes; family Tyrannidae; genus Lophotriccus; species Lophotriccus pileatus. The sequence continues at coordinate 94,595,727 of JAWWES010000115.1, read as the reverse complement.
TCCAGGTCCATGCTGCCCTCAACCATCCCCTTCAGGCCTTGTGGGAAAAAGGGCCATGGCACTTCTTTTCTTTCACTCTAAAGTCTTCGCTTCTAGCATTTTTCTTCTTCATGGAAACAGAGCTAGAAACTGCAGTCAGATCACTGTCCAGGAGGACACCTGACCATTGTCCAGGCTAGTGTGATGTTGAGGAGTTGGGCTATGGGGTACGTGTTTGTCAGCGTATCAGGGCTCCAGTGTTTCTCTCTCATGTTCCCTTCTGCTTTAATCTCTGACACAGTACAGCTGCTTCTGTCAGCAGGAAAAATATTTGTGGCCTTTTATCTCTGAAATTCCCTGTGTGGTCAGGATTAACTGGAGTTTAATATAATCCTGAAGCCATGCTCTCAGTGTATGAACTACTTCTCATGATCTCCGAGGCTTTGCATTTCCTTGGTGTTTTTGCATAATTTTATTCACCAGTGGTATAGGACTACGAATTTAATACCTTACTCAGTATTTGCAGTTGCAGGCAGTTGATTTTATCTCCCCATTGCTCAAGCTGTGTGAAAAAGCAGTTTTGTGATTGCACAGTAGTTTTTGTGCAACCTGTTTCTTTCAGGTTCAGATCTGGCACAATGAGCGAGACAGGTCTCAGCATTTGTATGATTATCAGTTGAGAGCAAGGTATTGACAGCTGACAGGGAGGTGAAGCATGTTAAAAATACTTCTGTCAGAGTTGAAACTTGTGACGTTTGTTTCCCAGCTCTGCTCTGTGTGTACTGGGTGGCATGTAGTGTTTGGTTCTTTGTCTGTGATTAGGAGTTGAAGAACTCCCCTGTCTTGCATGGCAGTGAGAACACATTAAAGAGTTTCAGAGGCTCAGATTAGCAGTTTCAATAATTAAACTCAAAAGATTATGTTTAGGTGTTTACATGATTAAAGTATGATTAGGCTACTGAATAATGTCATTTCATGTTTTTGATAATGCTCTTCATATTGGCTGATGATGATGATGGGTCTTGTATTGTTAGTTAGGCTTGTTTACCCCGTCTGAATTGAATAGTTTACATTCTTGTAATCTCAGGAGATTTACTGCTTATCACTTAATACTATATATGTGCTTGCACTGCTTCTTGCCGCACTAGGTTACTAAGCCCAAGTTCGGGTTATACTGTAAAGCCATGTGCAAGTAGATTTTCTTTGATGGCTGCCAACTAAACTCTTGTTTTCTGAGATCATTCCTGACTTCCCTTTTGCTTAAATTTCCAAACCCTGGAGACTGATACCACTGTAAATACTTGTTTAGTTTGGACCTGAGAGTGTGATGTAATCTCACAAGACCTACAGTTGAGTTACGGTGGCTCAGATTTTTCAGGTGCATACAATTGTGAAGATGATGAGTTGGATTTAGTATGGAAGAGCAAACCAGGGGAAGGCAGACAGTCTCCTTTTCTGTTATGAATGTTAAATTGACCCATGGACTTGTTTAGGTCATAAACCAGGATTTTGGAGTCACAAGACTACCTTTTTTTAATTACTATTTTAGTGAAATTCCAATTGGCTGTTAAAATATTCTTATAAAGGAGAAACAAGAAAACTGAATCCACCCACATCCTTCTCTGATGCATCTATGGAAACAGGAGCAGCATGAGTGAGCAAGTGAAAAAACACAAATAGAAGGGGGGGGCGGTCTGTCAGGGACTTCATTCACATAACACAGTGTGCAGGAAGTTTGTAGTTCAATATCATCTGCTTTGTCACTAGCTTTAACACTCCTAACAGAATTTCTAGGGAGAAAGGATCAGAGGAATGGGTGTATATACACACCTCCTGTGTGTATAACTGGTGCTTGGATTTGTCAAGTTCTGTGAAAGAGAAAGTTTTAGAGCAGAAGGGGACACTTATCACCGGCCTTCCAGCAAAAGCTAGGTGTTCTGGGGTAAGAAAGTTTGCAAAGGGAAAGGGAATAATACTTAGCAAATGCTTCACATCAGTGTCAACTGCTAAATGAATTACACTGTTCCTGGTGTTCCCAATATTCAGAATCTTTTTGCCAACTCTATTGCTGAAATAGCTTGATATGATAATGCCACATAAAGATCTCCTTTTCTATTTGCACTGAGAAAAGTATTTCCACTAGACCTGCCAAAGGAGAGTGTTTTTCGTCTATTTGATAAGTTCTCTTCTCAGAGCAGCTGTAAGGCGTTCATGCTACGTGTTTTGCATACAGTGTATCTGTAGGAGCAGGATTCAGTACCAAGTATAGAGGAAGAATTCCTCAATTGAAGTAATTGAATCTTGGACCTTCTTAATGGCTTCTGGTTTTCCTTTACATTAATTTTCAAGGTCTTCAGTGAACAGGAAAGTATTTTGCTTCAGGTATAACATTGTCTCTCACAGTCTCCGTTCTTGTCCTTCCTAAACGTGGGCATCATAAACTAATCAGTGGGATGCTATCTGCCTATCAGTACTTGATGAAAAAAAATCAGTGAAACTTTTCTAGGACGATCAAAGTCACATTTAAATTAAAACAGTTCTGACTGCAGTAGTTTTAAATGTATTACTGCTATGTTATCATTGTTAACCTATTTAGGTTACACTATCTTGTGAAATCTGTCCAGTTGAACTGATGAAGAATTCATCTAGTATCATGATGCTTTTGTTTCCAGAACACTGTATGAGCTTCTCAGGTTTAAATGTAGATTTAAATGTTGCAGAAGAGGCCTGTGTGTTATTTGTTACAAATGTGTAATTCTGTACAAGTACCAGTTTGTTACGCCTTCTACAGACACAGCAAATTTTAAAGTTACCTCCCACACATGTAACTTCTTCCCCAATCCCAGGTGATTTTTATGCTCAAGATGAAGATTGAATCTTTTCCAAATCTATTCCTTTCATAACACTTGATGTTTCAGTATGCTGCCTGGATTGCGCACAGATGGCTCAGTGGGAGGAAGCAATACAAATGTTCTCAGCCTCAAAGCCAGATGGCAAACAGCAAGTCAAATTTGGGATCTACCAGCCTTACAGAGTGGTCTTCAAATCTGGCATGTTCTTCAAGTGTATCATTAGTTTTGTGTTATCCATCAGTAACATTGGAACTATAGTCAGGAAAAGAGCCTTTCCCTGTTTTGATTGGTGTTTTTGCATGGGAGCATTTGTGAGCTTCCATTTCATGTAACACTTGGCCTGACTTTGGGACTCTGTGTCTCTCAGAAGCAAAGTAAAAAAAGGACCATTACTTTTCATGACACGTAAGTTCTCACTTCATGTCAATATGGTTTTCCCGTATATTGATGTATTGTGGGTTTGAACCATGTGGGGAAAAGGTCGTTATTATGATTGTACTCAAGGCAGATGTTGTCAATACTAGTTACTTTGCAGTAAAAGAGATACCCAGCAGTGCATCTATTAATAGTCTTTGGTTTCAACATGACAGACAATACAAAAATGTTTGCAAAAGTAGTTGCAATATTGAGTGCATACTGACTGAGGCTTTTAATGTATTTGCATGACATTTGGATTTATATGTAATAGTATTACTTGGCAAAAATCCTCCTAATTGGGAATAAACAGGAATTTAGTATGGGAAGGCAAACCTGAGGCATCATGTTTGCTTACCCAGGAAGAGATGTTTAAATTATGGTGACTGCATCTACTCTGGGCATTGCAAGCCTTTCTTCTTGTTTAGTAGCATAAATATGTTCTAAAATAGTAATTCACAAATGAGAATCAGAACACACAGCAAGAGGCAGTAGAATACGTCTACTGGTAATAAATCACCATGGTAAATAAATGTGCCCCTTAGAAGAATAGGGCATGATCAGTTCAGGATTATAATGTCCAATATGCCTGTGAAAATTTAGAGGAACCGGATGGACAAGAATCCCAAAGGATCAGCTTCTGTGCCAAGGCCTATTAAAGCAGCTGCTGCTGTGCTGACTGTGCAGGGAGAGGGCTGTGGCTGCTGGCTGTGCTCCCTAGCAAGGCAGCCTTCTGCTGGAGGTGGGAATCCTCGCCCTCTGCCCACACGTAGGCACTAGCACACAAACACTTCTCGTGCATGTGTTTATTTATGCACAACCTTCCAAATTCTACTTTTGCCTGAGCCAAGTTAAACTGACTTTAACCACACCCAGGGAGTTTCCTGCAGGCCTTGAAAATGCCTGGATGTAAATGTGGTAATATTGCTTCTATTTCAATTACAAAAATTACTTCAAACCAGACAAAATTGATTAATTTAAAGCTGTGGTGCTGAGAGTAAATGGGAAAATGTGTAAGGTAAAATGAATGTTTAGTATTATATTCAAATGTATCTCAGCTAAGATTCATTTTACAAAAAGCAGAATCTTACCACCCCAATTTTACATAGCAGCAAAAATTGATTTAAACTTTAACCTCCTTTCTTCCCTCTAGAGCAAGTGGCAGTTTTTTTCTTTTTTAACTTTGGGTGTATTTCATTTAAATGCTGAGCAAGGAATTAGGTGTTTTGCATGAATTACTAGTTGTTGGCAGTAAACTTGCCTGTTACAGGGAGGCATGAATTCCTCTGGTAAAGTCTTAGCAACAAAGGAGTTGATGAAACAAATTCTTGCCAAATTACATGTGGCCAGGGTTTCACCCTTGATCTGTAGGTGGAACGCAAAAAACGTTGCCTACAAAGCCACAGATGTGGTTATTGGTTACAGCATGCTGCCTTCTCTCCTGCCCAGGCACACTGTCCTCTGTAACACGTAGAATGCATAGAGTCGGCAAGAACATTGTCCAAACTCATGAAGGGTTTTTTTCACATTGGAAAAATAAGTTGTTTTGGAGCTTAATAATTAACAAGAGTGGCTTAGAAATGAGAAGGAAATGGCTTTATCGCTTGTGAAACATTTCAGAGTACAAAAGAAACCAACCACGTATCTGCTTTGGAGTGTAGCCAAGAGTTTTTCAGTGCTCTCTATGGATAAAAGAAAGAGTGAACACCCGCCCCAAAATAGCCAGCAATTGAACGGTCAGGGAACATGTGTGGGCTGTAACAGCCAGTCTGTGGCTGTGAGCTGAGAAACACATCTGATGAACAGAGAAGTGTGCTCCCCCACCGCCTCCACATTAGAAAAACCCTCCATCAGATATTTTCAGCCAGATCAACTGGTAGGCAACGTTTTGGTAACCACTGAGAAACTAATTCTCTTTTAAAAGACGTTGTGAGTAAGTCTTACAGGACCCAGTACAGAAATGAAGTTGCTATAATTGTAACTCATCCAGACACAATCCAAGTGGTCAGTTCTCAGAGAACTGTCCTCTGATTAGTCCACCATTGTTGATGTCTGAAAGCTATTTCCTTTTTTATGTTTCAAGTTGTGCCCACTAAGGACCTTCGTGAAGGACTAATATTAGTTGTGACTATTGATCTAGTCCCTGATTGACAATTAAATTGGATGTTTGCCTATTCTAGAACATCAGAGGATGAAAGCAGGCTCTCATTAATTATTTATTGTTTTGCTTTTTGGCTTCCTTTCCTGAGCTAAGAATGTGGTCTTTAATAAATAAGCCTTAAATTACTTTCATTTATTTTTTCTGTGTGACAGACTTTCAGATGCCAGGTTAGTTTATTTGCTTGGATGTTCTTATTGCATCGTTTTTATCTTGAGCTTTTAATAGCTTATAAAATATGCATGATGCAGAAAAAATAGACTCAGATGACAATTGCTGAATGAAATTCAAGATTTATGCCTTATTCCCAAGGCTGGAACAAGGATATTTGTAAGGCTATTTGAAGTCCCAGGAAGAGGATTATAGAGCTCTTTTCAGGCACAGTAGGCGTATATACTGCACAGGGCAAGTTCATCTTTGTAAGCAGTTAAAGCTGGCTTTATGGCCACAGTTGAAGGCTATGGCATCAAGTCCTCCAACATCTAAGAATCGCATGAGTGCTGCATGTTATATGTTGCATTAATGGCTATTCTCCAGGCAATAATAAACAAAATATCTGGTAACTGTCTTTATCAGATGTCAAAGAGTGACCCTGGCTTTTAAAACTTAAGAATAATGTAATTCACCTGAGTAAAAATATCCATCCTGTACAAGTGAAGCTTCACAAACTTTCAGCTTTTTTCAGCCTGATAGTTGTAATTTTTCTCTTGGTTCAAACCCACAAGGTGAAATTTCCAAAATATTTGTGGTACTTTTTTTCAGTGCAGCTGTTTCTTTTGTTTGGTAATGGAGTTTATAAATTACAGGTAAGTGACTGGACTTGTGCCAAAAACTTCATAAACTAACAATTAGTTCTAATCAGTATAAATTTTGTTTTGCCAAAGTTTTCTTTTTGTTACAAAAATTTGGAGCAAGAATGATTTCACTTGTGTTCCTTACAGTGCCAGACACATTATGATTGCTTTTGTCGAGGTTTCACCAGATTTCTGTTAACACTGACCTGCTCCTTTCTTTGCAAGTAGCCCTATCAAAATCAACAATTTGGTGTGTCTAGGAGCTAGCAATTCTGGGGCATAACAGTTATTGTAGACAGTAGTTTACAATTATTGGAGACATTAGTAAGAAAAAATTAAGCTAGCAGAAGAGAGATACAAGGAGAGAGGTGTTTACATCTTTCAGTTGCTGGTTTTTCAAGTGTTTGGATTGAAGAAAGTGAAAATGCAGCTTGATGAAAATAGGGAGTCTGCAGTTCCAGAAAAATGTTTGTACTCTACTGAACATAATCTCAAAATTCTTCCTCTTAGATCTACTTTGCAGTAATTTCTTTTCATTGTGTACAATAAATCTAATTATCTTTTCTTATGGACTAATTTAGTTTTAAGGGTAAGAAAGGCTAGATTTTTCTTTTAATTAACATTCAGAACAGGCAGGGAAGGCTGGAGGAAAGTTGCATCTTATTATCTGGATGGGTAAACGATAGTAAGTGCAGTCATTCCCCTGTTTGGTGCTCAAGTGGAATGCACAGAAATCCTTTCATTGATTTAATTTATCAGAAGATTTAAAGGCAAGACAGTAATTTGAAATTTTATGAGAATGTATAATATCTCAGGTTTGTGTTGCATTTTCCTGCAGTGAAGTGGAGAATTCAGAAATAAAGTAGCCATTAATATTTTCTTTGAGCCTGGAAATTTTATGCTTTTCAAGATTAAAGGCACACTCCCAGCTTAATATAGTGAATTGTGTTAGAGGAAAACATCCAGTCATGGCCTCTTCCGGTATGATGTCTCCAAAAACAAATAGTTATTTTCATACCTAGCTGAAAACATACTAATGATTTCACTAGAATTGTTTCATATGTGTTTATTTTTCATGTTTATTCTGACTTACTCTATTTTGAGATCTTTGTGCTTGGTTTGATGTGTGTTGGTTTGTGCGCTGGTCCCTGTAGCAGACTGAGGGAAGGAGGTGCCAGTGGTGTGTGAGTTGGCAGCCAGGCCAGGTGGCATAGCTTGTGTCCATGCTCCTGATCCATGTGCAGAGCCAGTAGCCAGCGCTGTGTTTAGATTGTGTTGTTGCCAACATACTGTTGAAATCGTTCTGCTCCAGGGGCATCTGCTGCCCACAGACTAGCTTCCAAAGCTGTGGTAAGGATGAAGGATCCGTAGTTTGGATACTGCACTGCATGAGCTAAATAATCTGCAGGAGTTTCCTGTAAAGATAATTCAGCTCTTTTCCTGTCATTCAGCCAAAGGGAAACATGCTGACTCTGTATGGGACAGGGTGGGTTTTTTTAATGGGAGACTGAGTGTTGTTTCTATAAGAATTACACAGCCATGCTGCTCCTAATATCATGTCTGGGAGTCAGAGTATACTATCAGGGTTCTGCAAGCTTTGTGCATTTAGATAGACACCTTATCCTACTAATCAGTGTATTTTTCAGAGTTAGTGTTACCTTTTGAACCTGTGTTCTTATTGATGATTAGAGCAAAATATTTCTGCTGCTGATCTCAGTGCAGATCATTTTTTGACTTAACTGTGATTGCAATAAAATTTCAAGTGGTTCAGTGAAATTACAGGCTTGGGTTAGAGTTAGGATATGATATATAATTCAGAACTGTCTCGCGATAGATTAAGCAAATTTTGAGCTTTAAACCACCATAGGGAAAGTTACAAATGTATTTTTTGTGTTGTCATGTAACCAAAAACAGGAAAGTTGTTTAAATTAGTGTGTTGCAGCAAGTCTGTTATTTGCTGCTAAGCAGAACTTCCGTGTCAGTGAGAAATTTTGGGGCCAGTGAATCTTTGATATTTGTTACAGACCTAGTGTGTGGTATTAAAACTGCACAAAATGCTCTCTGTCATACTAAATGAACAAGCTTGAATCTTAATTGTAGCTGAAAAGGCAATGATAAGGTGAGCTAAAAGGAAATGCCAATGGTAAGGCCTGTGTGTACAAAGCTAACATGTGACGCTAACTACTGCCTATAATTTCCTGGGATGCATTTCACAATTATCTGTCTGCAGGGATATTAGAAGTAGCTGGAGCAGCAAAGTGAAATAACGATGATATGCATACAAATAAACCACTCTGATTTTCAGGCATAATATATGTCACTATTATCTTTGTCATGCTTTCCTCCTTCAACTGAGAATTGCATCTTTTTATTATGTATAACCTTATGTTTTTATTCATTTTAGACAAGCTCTATATGGGACCAGGGCAACTGTACCATGATCTGCAGAACCTTTTACATGACTTGAATGTACTTGGTCAAATTAGTCAATTAATAAGCAGCCTTAAAGGAAACTATCAGGTAATAAACAAAGCTGGATTTATTTTTCAAGTCTGTTCCTGTTGTAAAGTAGTATAATTGTCTCTCCCTAAGGTCTGTGCAAGACATTCTTTAGTTCTCTCTGCAAAGAGTGGAATAATTTTACCTCTGGTAATGCATTTACTGTTAACTGTTTAGTATTATAAATAGATTACAGCTGTCCTTCTAATCTTGTTTTTCTTTATTGTCTTTAAGTGTAGGTGGATACTACAAGTGTTTGCATTTGTTCAGTAGCTGATAAGCTTATATGGAAACAGAATTACACTTTTATGTTCAGAAATTGTATTCTTGCTGTTAGACAAGGTAGTAGGAGGATGGTTGTTTGGAGGAAGCTCTTGATGCCCATCCAAACTCATAATCCTGGCTTTCGGGGGGAAACTGCGTAAAACTGAGTGTAAATCAGAAAAAGAATTTTTAGGGGAATTTATAAAGTATTTTGCTTTGGCTTTGTTCACAACCCTTTGATTTAGCTTGTATTCTGGCAAACAAATATAGTAGTTTACATCAAATTTCAGAATGAGTTGTCCACAGTCTTGAGACTTAGAATAATTGCTTTTTTGTCTGTTTTGTGTATTTTATATATGCTTACACGCAATTTTTAGCTCCTACCTGCTACCACAGGTTGTAAATATGTATGCGTGTGTATGGGTAATTGAAAGCTGAGTTTCTCTTGGGATATCTTGGCTAAAGGCTAAAATCAAGGCATTAAATAAAACATCATCATCCTCATCATGGCCAGGCTTCGCGAACGAAGATTTGGGAAGGGCTCTACCCACGCTTGCTACAAGCGTGCTGGTGGCTAAAAAGGCCAGTGTGAGACAGACAAGTCCGGTTGCAAAAGGCACAGCA
>JAWWES010000115.1:94567252-94586043 GCA_035583135.1 Lophotriccus pileatus | reverse complement strand
CGGTGGTCCTTCATCCTGGAGACGTGCCCTGCCCAACGCAGCTGTGCTCTCAGCAGCATGGCCTCAATACTCGTGACCTCTGCCTGTTCCAGGACAGACGTGTTGGTCATTTACCGCCACCACCTGCAACTCTTAGAATGCTTCCATCAACGCTGCCACCATACAATCCTAAACATCCACTGGACAGATTATGTGACCAATACGACCAAAATAAAACATAGCATTTTGTGAAAATAAGTAGTCTGAAGGAAGTTTTACGGAAACTGTTTTTTGAACAGAGCTTCACAAGTATTTGATGGTGAATTTTGTCTCCATAACTGGGAATTATGTATAGCACAGGAACCATAAGACATTTGCCTATTAACATATACAAAACCCTTCTGCCTGTAGTACCAGTCAGAGCCAACTACATTTTGAAAACTTAAAATTAAGTCAGTGTTTTCAGGTATAGGCATGTAAGAATTACAAAGACAAGTTGAGGAATGAGGTCAGCTTCTCTATTTTTGACAAACATTTAAATTTTCATACATTTCTGCCTTTGGAACAGGTGTATACTTTTGTGTACTTGTTAGTCTTGATGCTTAAAGTGTCACTCAGGTGTGCTTTTACCCTCTGTGGCAGAACACTCAGCTTGCAGTAGGTAATTGTTGAAGCAGCTTAAACAGATATTTAGACCATGCAGGCAGCTTTCGTGATGGCCCTGTAAACGTTTTGTCTCAAAGATGTGAACAGAAACGTACTGTCAGTATGATTTGTGGATGTTTTTATGAGATGTTCTTTAGAAGCAGGATTTGTGGATTCTGGAATAAAGTAAAAGCTTGTGGGTACACCTGATGCAAATTTACATTTTTTTAATCTGATGAAAGCTTGGGAATGTCATTTGTGTATCATCAAACTCTGAACAGTGTGAGATGAAGTCATCAGATAAAATATGTTAGCAAAAGTTTTACAGATAATTTTGAAATGTGTTTACAAATATGGGTAAATTATTCATGATTAGAATGTGGAGTCATTGAGGCCCAGGTGCCAGGAATTTTGTTATATGCAGAGATCACCTCAGCTAGTCTGTTGGAAATAGACTAGTAGGCTGGTATTGAATCTTAGCTTTTTTAATTTTTCAGAACTTAAACCAATCTGTAGCCCATGACTGGACCTCAGGTTTACAAAAACTGATTTTGAAAAAAGAAGATGAAATCAGAGCAGCAGATCGCTGTAGAATTCAGCTGCAACTCCCAGGAAAACAGGACAAGTCAGTAGAAATCTTGATTATGAAACTTTCTAAATGGGCTTATGTAATAGGCATAGATGTACTGGGGAGGATTTGGGAATCCTAACTCTTCCCTCTCTTTTATCTGTGTGGTTAGCCCCTGACTTTTGCTCTTATGCCATAATCTTGGGAGCTTGAATGTTCCAGAGCAGTTTTTCTCCTGTTCCTCAACCCAGTGTTCCAGATTGAAGAAGCAAAAGAGGAACTATGCCAGTGACAGCTAATAGAGAGTACTTCTGTATTCCTTTTCCAGGGAGGGTGTTCCTCTCATACGGTTTCATGTAAAGAGTAGGAAAATGGATGTATAGTGTATCAAAGCCTATATGCTTATATCAGAACTGTGTCTTTGTCTAAGTATTAGAAAATAATGAAATTTCATCATGTTTAACATTTCTAGACTTGGCTATATGTCATAATAAATGCATTTGTAATGGCTTTTTTTTTTTTTTTTTTTTTTGTATTGCAGGTCTGGAAGGCCAACTTTCTTTACAGCTGTGTTCAATACATTTACCCCTGCCATCAAACAGTCTTGGATCAACAATTTACAAATGGCTAAACTGGCCCTTGGTAATTCTTAGTTACTCAAATTTCCTATCAAGTTAAAATAGCTCTAAATGTACGGTCTAATTTTTTTATTTTTATTTTTTAGAGATTATTTATTTTTGGTGAAAATTTGTCTGCAGATATTTTAAAATGCAGTACAGTAAACAGTAGTGATTGTGTATCACTATAGAATAATAACATAGATAAGATGGGGTGTTCATTATGAAGAAATGTATTTTAATGATGTCTGGTGATCATTACTAATTGTTACATCTAAATCAACAAGAATGAGATATACTACAGGACAGACAGGTGAGGAAGTTACTTGATTATGAACACTTCTTTGGATCTTATGAACTTTTTATACTTTAAACTTCAGGTTCAAATTTCTCATTTTTAGCTCAGAATTATTCTAGCTAGGAATTGTCAGTTAAGGCTGTTGGGTTCATTTGTTTAGCTTTTTAAGTGCGTTATAAACTTACGGGTGTAGTTTTATTAATGCAAAATTTCTATAGCTGGATATGTAAAACTCAACTTTTTGTGAGGGAATTGGTTTTTTTGTCCAGTTTTTTGTTTTGTTTTTGTTTGTTTGTTTGTTTGTTGGTTTGGTTTGGTTTGGTTTTTAACAAAACACTGTAATTTTCACATCAACAGACTTGATCTTAGTGGGAGCAGTAAAAAATGTGCTGTCCTGTGATATTACTAATGTGTTTGCACAGGGATATAGGTTTTCAAAGATACCTGGCATTTTGAATGTCTAAGTTCAGAAACATTAATTTGCTACAAAGCAAGTTTCACCAGCATATTGTTAAAATAGATTGCTTTATGGTGTCTCACTGAAGGCAGGCAAAATAACAAAAAATAAGAGAGAATGGATGTCTGCATCATTCCAGGAGGAGGATCCTTACAATTATAATAAACAGTAGGCAGGAGTTACAGAATATGCTGAGTTGGAAGAGAGCCACAAGGATCATCAAATCCAACTCTTAAGTGAATGGCCCATACAGAGATGAAGCTCACAACCTTGGTGTTCCTAGCACCATGCTAGTTGGTAGCGTTACATACACAGGCAGAGAAATGCTGTTTGCCGAACAGATTTCCTAGAGTCTAAGGACAAGTTTGAGGCGCGTACTCCTCTTTCAATAACCAATTGATAAGATCATTAAGAAACTAGCCTGAACATTTTGTTAATGGAAAGTGTTCTTTTTCATTTTTGTCGTTTGTTTCATAATCAGTAATGTATGTAATCTACTCAATGGAATTTTTGGTCATAGTTTTATGTTGTCATTTAAGCATATATAGCATAAGAACAGCCTGATCAGTATTGACTAGTCCTAAGAGAGTGCTTTTCTATTCCTGTGGAGAGTTGTAAACAATTATTCAGTGAAAGTATTGTGGGATGTTTGTTGTTTGTTCTTCCCATTGCAGTGGAAGATAACCTCTTAGGTTGGTTCTGCATAGAAGATGATGGGAATCAAATAAAAAAAGAGAAACATCCTCTCCTTGTTAGACATATGCCAGTCATGATGGCCAAGCAACAGGAGTTTAAGGTGAACAGTATTTTTATATGAGATTACAATTGCTTTTTTGTGTGATATAACTGTTCCTAGCTTGATGTAAGACCAGTAGCAGTGGAAGTTCCAAGAGGGTCAGAGGAATTCAAAATACTGCAATCTCTGAGGCACTGAGGAACATCATGTTTACTTTTATATAGTCTGACATTGACTTTCAGATGTAAGCTCACCACTCAGTGTAAACAGAACTGCTGGGAATTTTTAATTTGTCTTGAGTTTTCCAAGTGTATGTTAGGGGCTTGGAAATAACCTAAAGTTTACAAAGTGCAGGACTCCGATCTCCATGATAGCTGTCCTTTAGGTGTAACTGTGTTGAATCCTCCTGAAATTTCTGATTTTCATTAGTGCACAGAGAACCATAGTTTTAAAATAACTTTAAAAATTATTTTTATGGGATCATATAAAAAATGTAGTTCTGTTCTGAACAATGATACAGAACTTGTCTTAATAGTTGACGTCCTAAAGTATCACGTCAGTTTGAAGTCATACTGACCACTGGCTTTAATGAAGTAAACAAGTACAGCATGTCCAGACCAATAGATGGAAGGGAAGGGTGTTGGATATTGGCTTTTTCCTGTGCGTCAACAGGATTTCTTCTTGACCATTGGTCAATTAGGTTTGTGAAAAGACAGTAGTGTAAATAAAATTGTGTATGTATGGCCACAATCCCAATATTAAATTAACATCATTGCATGGACACTGCTTAAAGAGGTAAGTCTGCAGGCCCTCCCTGTAGGAGGAGCCTACCCAGGAGAGAAGTGTAGATGGCAGCTTCACTTTGTGAGGATACGGGCCTGGATGTTGGGGGAAGATAATTGCTAGTTAGAAATGCAGTTGAAATGTGTAATAGTGTTAAGCCATTTCTATGATATTGGTTTTCAGAGCAGAGCTGTGGTTTAGACTACTGAAATTCTCTCATTTCCCACACAACCATAGTCATTCTTGTCTTATTAAACAGTTAGCTTTTTCTAAATTGAATACTTTATAAAGTCACCATTGGTGAAACAGTCAGCTAATCTTTTTGCAGAAACCTAAACTACATGTGTTTCCTTAGAGCTCAAGCATTTGTAAGACCTGAAGATCCATGCCAGAAGCTGTGAAGGCCCATTCTCAACTTCTGTAATCAAGTTAGAACAGGATCTTTGTTTTGAAAGGAAGGAGGAGTCTGTTGCCTGTACAGCTGGGTGATGGTCTTTGCCTTGGTACCTCAGGAGAGTACAGTGTGTGACAGCGTTTGCCTGAGCTCTGGGTCAGCTTTGCTGGTTTTGCACCTCCTAAACATAATGTGGATGTGAGCCCAGCTGGTCATGTCTGGTTCTTCCAAGTCCTCGATATTACTAGAAAATATGATTTAAGTATTACTTGTGGTTTGTTTGGGTGTCAGGCCAGGTCTTGGAGTGGGAAGAGACCCTTTGCTTGGCTAATCCTCCTTGATAGCTCTTTATGCTGCTCAGGCTGCCCAGTGGTGTAAAGGAGCCTGTAAGAACTTCTCCCATCAGAGCATATTTACACTCCAGGCTTCTGTTAAGATTGAGAGCTAAACTACCAGGGTTTAACTATGAAAAAATATCATCAGTTTTGACTAAGATGCAGAGGGACAGAGAGATGTAACAAGCAGCCCGGGAAATACACAGCATGCAGGCTGTCTTGTTTTACACTAGTGATATATTTCGTTGTCACAGCTACTATAAGTCACCACTATGAGTAGAAAGCTTCAGCATGTGTTAAATGAGATATGTCAAGACTGGCATGGATAGCTCTATTTTTTTTTAGTTTTTTCTTTTTCTCATCTATTGATTTCAGTCTTTTATCTGTGTAGTGAATTGCATTAGTGAAAAAATAACATTGTTTTTACTAAGGATAATCACTTTTTGCACAGGCTAATCACCTGAAGCCTGTGACTAAAGGGAAACTTGTGAAATTCTTTGCACTTTGGAAAATTAAGTAAACTTAGAATTTACAACTTTTAACTTTTGCCTGCTTCTTTCTTTCTTTTTTTTCTTTTTTTTTGTAATTATTCACGATTGAGAGGTGATGTTCCAGGTTATGGTGAAGTTGTCTTAAGTTCATACTAACCAAGTTGTTTCTATTACTGCAGTATAATCACAACAATGATGTCCGAGGTGAGAACATTAGTGGGAATTACAGAGAACCTTGTGTAAAAATGTTGTATCACATCTCATTAGAAACCTTTTGATTATATACACAGTTACAAATTCCTATATTTTGAATTGTTTCACTAAGCTTTAGGGAACTCTGCCATGGATATTAGGGAAATTAGAAATCCATGACTGGTCATCAAAATGTCCTTTTCAGGTCCTGTTAGAGTTGGGATGGTCTTAAATATAGAGCCTGAGTCTGGTGTAGCTTTCAGGTTTTTCTTAAATGGTCTGCATGATAAAATCATGAGTATGGTTATTAATTTACTGACATTAACATGATGGCATGAAGTTGGGATGGAGTAGGGGTATTATGGAAGATAGCATTAGCATTCAAAATGAGTAAAGCACCTGGAGAAATAATTTGAGAGGAAAAAAAAAGTAAAAGGGATGACAGCAGGACAAACACGTGGTATGCTCAGGGGGAAATTAAGAGCTTCACAAGTACAGACTGAAGACATGGTTGAGTGGAAGGGTCTGTTAAAGTCATTTTAATAGACCAGCAAGCTAAGGATTGGTTAGGACTGTAATACTGTTACAAAGCACAATCAGTCAGTGAGATGTGTAGAAGCAGGCTTCAGAAGACAAAACCATGGTGCTGCTAAACAGCTCTGCTAGAATGGCATGTTCAGATGAGAAACTTCTGTGCTCTCAGATATACAAGGCTGATACATCTACTGGAGAGATGCCAGTTCGAGAAGTGATGATGATAATTTTAAAAACCAGAATTTAAAAAATCAGATATTTGTAAAAAATAATTAATTGATTAAGTGATAATGTTAATTTAGCCTAATGAAGAAGAGTCTCAGACAAGGTCATGACATATATAAGCCTTATGTGTAAAAGGATACTGCAGAAAAAGAAGTACCTGGTGGCTGAGATGAGAGGTAACAGGCTAATGATTAGAGCAAAGATGGTGTTAGGTTGGGTATCTGGAAAAACTTAATAAAAATCATGAAGCATTTGAGCAGATCATCTGGAGAGTTTGTAGTCTTTGGCTCTGAATATCCGTAGGAGTAGATAAGGAATATGGCGGGAACAATACTGATGCAGCTAACCCTGCCCATGGGAAGCTGGATGGCCTAAAGTGACTCCTTGCCTTTTGGCATTCTTTGATATCTTTAAACATTTCGTTATTTGCAACCTAAAATAGACAGAAACAGGCATATCTTTCTTATGTGGTAACAGCTCTCTTTTCCTCTCTTTGAAGGTTGAATGTGCAGCTTATAATCCAGAGCCATACCTCTCTGGAGAAACAGAGTCAGATTCCTGTGCCATGGAACATGGTTTTCTTTGGGTAAGCATAGTTTTTAAAAGCTGAAGGGTTGTCTCCTGTTTTTCTCTATTGCTTTTAGTGACTCTCGGCAACATAGAGACCTGAAAAAAAACTAGTGTTTTTTTTTTCTTTGTTTGTTTGTTTAAAGACTGACTTCTATAAAGGATAGCTAGTAATTTGTTCATGTGATTTCTGTTCTCTGTAGGCAGTCAGTTACGTGTATGTGATTTGTTAGTGCAGCACAGAACAAATTCCAGACAGCTGAGCACATTCAGAAGGGAGTTATGTGCTAATTTATAATGAGGGCTGCTAAAACCCATATGAGCTCCTGCTGTCTACTGTCTGTTTTCATATTTTAAGAATGTTTTAGCCATTAATAATCTGTTTAAATCTATACATAGGAGAAAAATTACTCTGGCATATTGTTATGACCCCAAATATGCAGATATTCCAGCAGACAAAGTGAGGTAGCCAATACGAGTTTGGGGTTTTTTTAAAAAAGCAGGCTAATGATTTCAGGAACTTTTCTTGTTACTATAGTACTGAAATTTTAGGGTAGTCGTTATGAATTAAAAGTTAGAAATAGCTTTTGTCGGTAGTCTTTTTCAAGGTGACCCATATAATTTCTTTGTCTTTGCTATTTGTAAATATCTGCCAATTAAAACTTTCTACTGCCACGAAATATCCTCTCTTTCTCTTTCCTGTGTTTTTTCATTTTGTACAAACATGAAGTGTTACTACATAGAAACATTTACCTCTCTTTGGGTAAGGTTTCTTTGTTTTGTTTTTTTTTTACTTCTCTCTGATCTCTAAAATGTACAAATTTGTGTATAGATTAATGATACTTAGTTCTGGATCAGATTGAAATTTAGGATCCTGTATGAGCAAGTTTACAAAAGGGATTATATTATATAATCCCTCTTTCTGTTGGCACAGAGCATTTCTTTGTAGACTTGTTACAGTGTAAAGGATAGGCCTCAGGTGCATTACCTGTTTTAAGAAAACCTGAAATAACTTAGAACATCTGTTATTAAAATAATATATTACACAGATACTTATGGTAATTGCATTACATAAAGTATATACTCTTGCGTCAGACGGCAGAATGGGCAATAATATTATTCCTACTTTCAAAAAATAAAGAACTGGTTTTGTGAGTGTACAAGGCAATTTTGTGCACATAATGTTTTGACACCTTTTGTATTTGTGCTGAATTATTTTCTTATGTCTTAATGCATGAAAATTCATATTCACTCATATAACTTGAGATGCACTCTTCAGTTAACATTCCAGTCATTCCTGCTTGTAAATGCAGATCTTCCTGGAGACAGCTATCAGTCTTGGTATATTTTTTTTTTATTTTGCTTTTTCCAATTCAGATTGGCAGTTGTACTAATCAGATGGGCCAGATTGCAATAGTCTCATTTCAAAGCTCCAGCCCCAAGGTTATTGAGTGCTTCAATGTGGAATCACGGATTCTCTGCATGGTCTACATACCAGAGGAAGAGAAGCTGAAAGAGCAAAACAAAGCTTTAGACTCTGAAAATGTTCTTGCAAAAACTTCTAATGTGCCTACTATTTGCCTTGGCATGGAAGAAGGAAGGTGATTCTTGTTTTTGGTGTAATGTGTATGATTTATTCATTAGGTTTACTATTCTAAAGCAAAATTGTGTGATTCACTTCACAGACATAGTGAATATTTTGAGTTGGAAGGGACTCATAAGGATCATCGAGTCCAACTCTTATGTGAATGGCCAGTGTAGGGATTGAACCCACAACCTTGGTGTTATTAACACCATACTCTAACCAACGGAGCTAATCTCAGGGTTGATTCCAAGAAAATATTTACTTTTTTTAAGAAGTATCCATATGTTATCCCAGTGACCCCAACGTATCCCTTCCACTTAAATCAAGGAAAAAATACACTCTACATTATTTCAAAATATACTGTGTAATACTTGAAATTAAAGCAATACATCTCTCTGATGAAAGAGGATTAATTCATTGTGCATCATATCTGAAAAATAGAAATATTACTTTTGTAATGTTGTAATATTCAGGTATTGGAAAACTTTCAGAATGGCAAAGAGGAATCCATTAACCTTCTGCACTATGATATTATGCAGGATTTGCCATGTGAAGAGATAATATTACTGTTTAGTATTGACATTAATTATTTTACTCTATTTGAACTGATGGCCTACTGATTTATCACTTGATTTGTATTGAAGAACAAGGCTACATTTTCTAAACTTTCAGGTCAGTAACCAAAGAGATCTGGTTATAGCTAGTGAGGGCATAAGTGCGTAACTACATGTTATTTTGGAAGATGTTTCTAACCAGTCTAAGAGAAAAACAAAATTCTCCAAGGAAAGTGCCATGTTTCCAGAAATTAGTGCAATTAATTCCAAATTTAACAACATTCCTAATATACCTGTGCTAATAATCAATAGGAATGGTGTAAATTTTAAGTATAATTGACATCTGGTAGCGAGTTTTTCTTGTTCCTAGTTCTCCAGGTAATACCTTTTTTTTTTTTTAATTAATAAAAGTTTTGGATAGACTCATAATGAGGACTTTGAACAGAATTTCTATTATGTCTCTTTGTTGAATAAATGTTTTTTCATACAAGATAATATGAAAGTGTTGTCATATGTCAATGTTAAGTAATTGCAAATTGTCTACATAGACATTCTGGAGTGTCAAGAATAAAGGAGAAAATCTTTTCCCCCCAGTATTTTATTCTAAACTTCTCATTTGCATATTCTAATAAGAACTACATAAAGCATAAATTCACAGGTCTCTTTTTTCTTTCTTCTTTTTATAGCATTTCTATTTACAAAAGTTGCCAAGGCTCAAAGAAAATTCGACTTCAGCACTTCTTCACTCCTGAAAAATCAACTGTTATGAGCTTAACGTATAGGTCTCAATACTTGTTTGCTGGCTTGGTAAATGGAAACATCTCAATCTACACAAAAGCAGAAGGTAATGTAGTGATATGATTTGATGGCATCCTGAGGAACTCACATGTCAGTGTATTTTGGCAGAAGTGGTTTTCCACAACTATATTTTCCAAACATTCTTTGTAAAACTGCTGAACTAAGGTTACTGGACTTTCCGGTACGGCTGAAGAAAGAGACTTGTTTTCTCTTTTTGAAGGATGGTAGAAGCTTTGATACTGTTCCCACTTATACCATATGTGCATGTGAAAACTAATTTTTCCACTTAGCTTAAACCCTGAGGTCTTCAGTGTTGCAAGAGTCCAGGAGTTTACGCGCTAACAAGCACTGTACTGTACTTCACACAGCACAATGCTAATTCCACTGAACTACCCAGTATTGGTGTTTATGAAAGACAAAAATTCCCTATCAGTAGAGATTTCTGTATATCTCGTTTAAAAGGACAACCCCATTTTTGCCTGTTAGGATAAGTCTTTCCTATGTGTGCAGTTCATGTATTTCACAGTAGGACTCCTTTCTCCATTAGCATCACAGTTGGTTGTTTTGTATCTAGCTGAATAATTGGCTAAAATAATTTGAATAAAGGACAATCCCAGGTAATTCTTCTGAACCAGAACAGTCTTCTCCAGAAGTGGTTCAGGTGCTTGTCTGTATACTCCAGTATATCTCACTAACTTTCCTGCAGTACTGCATACACCTCTAGTTAATTCAGTTCAAAGACAGCAAGACTCAAGGTTTGAAACCTGAATTTTTAAGTGAGATGTTAGCAGAGACTCCCAGCCTTGCAAAGTGCAGAGCCAGCAGAGATCTGGTCTGCCTTATTTCTGTGAGCTGCATAACGGTGGTTGTCACACTTCTCTAATGAGCTGGGCCCTGTGAACAGTTCAGCTGCATTTGTGTGGCATTGTACCTTCGCTACTAAATCCTGCCAGTCTCTAACTGAGAAACAAAGCTCAGTATTTGGAATCTTGGAACAAATTACGTGTCTACTGTTAGATCACATAAAGACTTTGCTTGGGAAAGGTATATGATGCCTTTTTTTTTTTTCCCCCAAGCAACAAAGAATTGGGGGAAAAAGTGTTACGAAAGAGACTTCCTTTGTCCAGTTGTCATCTTCAACCCACTAGTTTTGTGCTTTTGTCTCTGATCAGAAGCCAGACATTAGATTTCAGTTCCCTTTTAAAAAAAAATATTTTTTACCACTGAATGGCAATTTTTTCTTTGCTTTGGACGCACAGGAATGAGGTCTTGATCCTAGTCTCATAACATTTTTGGTGTTTCTGGATATAGCTGGGTGGGGTACTAAAGTGAATCTGTTGTTTTCTCTGAATGGGATTGCTGTGTTTAAGCTGTTTTAATATTGCAATTGCTGTCACTCAACTTCTTCCAGAAAAGACAGTTGACATCCTTGGCAGTGTAGCTAAGAAAGGATGCATGAGTTGCACATCTACTGTAGAAAATGTTAAGGGTGAGACAGAGCTGTTAACCAAACTGAATTACATTATGAGCTGGAGGTTCTTGCATCAACCAGGATCACAGCATTCCCTGTTCATTTTATGTCTTTTGAAAACACAGGTTTTGTGCAGCTCAATATTAACAGAGCCTGTCAGAGTCTACGTCAGAACTGCTGAAGCTTTGGGATGGGAAATAATCATATTTTTCTGACTTATCTTGTGGTCCCTTTTCTTACCTCTTGGTCAGTGTGTGTTATTTCAGTTCTCCATACCCCATGGAAATTGTGGGATTCAGCTGCTCCCGTGTTAGCATCCATCTTCCTTATAGTTGGCTGCTGTGGTTATGTGAGGCAGTCAGCCCTGGAGGGGTGTTTTTATGAGCGCTGACCTATTTTACCAAACAAAGGAATCCAAGCAGTGAAATGGGAGGGAGGGGAAATGCAGCCTCTGAGGAGCTTTGTGCAATTCATCAGGGTCGCCTTCTGTTCTGCAGAGCGGGTTACTTTCCAGCCACGCACTTCACCTTGGGTTTAAGGAGATTAAGGAAAGATTTGAAGCAAACGTGAAATATATCAGTGCATTACAATACATCTTGATTTGAAGCCTGAGGACAAACACAATGAGATGCACAGATAAAGTGGTTGTGCAGCCTGTTGTGCGACTCATTGAATGAAAAAGGATAATCTTTCTTCTAGGATAAAAATCTGCCTCATGGTTTCTAATAGAGTTGTGATCCTTTTCTCTTCCTCCCTGGGCAGAAAGTGTGGTGGATCAGTTCAGTCACTGAAGCCTGATGCCTTACTCTAGGTAGTCAAAGACCCACGATATCTGTCATTTGGTTTTCAGTACCCAAACAGCTCTAATTTCTCCTGTTTTCAGGTGGCTCAATGAATGTAAATATCCAGCTTGTTTATAAACAGCAAGTGCTCTCTTCTGACTTTCTTAACTAGAGAGCTTTGTCAGATCAACAGAATCTAGAATGCTCTCTGTCTGTAGAAAATCTTGTCTTGAAGTAGTATAACAGGGAAACTGAGAAGTATGTACAGTAAACCAAGGAACAAGTGCCATATTAGTGAGAGAGTTGGAGGTGCACAGTCAGATTTCTTCCTTTCTGGAGGGTAGTCATGTTCTTCTGAGACACCTCTGTATCTGTGTATTTTCACATATGAGGTAAAAAGTACTTAAGCCTCACTGTATATGAACATAAATTAAAAGCAAAGTCAATGAGGCACTGGTATCATAAAATCTACTCATCTGTTAAATATGAGCTTACATGGAGATCTGTGAAGATGTCACAGAAAAGTAGGATATAGGTCAGCTAATATGTTAATTCTAAAAATAATCATCAATTATCATCAATAATCCTTAATTTCATGCGGCTGAGACTAGTTTGGGGAACTGTAAAATAGCTAGTGCATTAAATGCTGTTGTATATAGGAATGGAGTGATGCAGGTTGCAAAATTTCTGACACCTCGTCTGTTGGGAATTTGTTTTACAGGGCAATGAACTTTTGCATAGTTATCAGTCTGAAAAATTCTGCATTTAGTGTTTGCCTCAGGCTGAATTATTAGGAATATTTCCAGGCAAAGCACTTCTAGAAGAGGTTAAGGGGAAAGTACATTGTGTTGTCTTTGTTTAAAAAAAACAAACAAAACCCCTTTGTGATGATTGCAGACAGCCCAGCAGATGTGTTTTCTGAATGATGTAATAGCAAAAAAGGTCAGTGCGTGTTTGACTTCCATTCACGAAAGTATCTTAGGAAAGGGAAATCACAATCTTTATGGAATATAGGTGTATTGTTCCTGATATGCTGTACTCAGTTCCAGCTACTTCCTTTCTTCTAGACATTGATATACATTTCCTTTCCATAAAGTCCTGTAAAGAGTATGAAGAGAAACAGGAAAAAGAAAATAAAAACTCAGAATGATTGTGACAGAGAGTAGAAGAATATTAGTAGTTTCAGAAAGAGTTTGGTTAGGATGAGAGAGCAGATGCATAAAACAGATGTGCTGCTTTGATTGCAATGGCTCATGATTGGTGTGTGTAGCCTCTCACTGGTGTGTACAGCACACACAGCGAGTCCTTGCGTGCTCACTCCCAGAATTAAATTCACAGCATTAGGCATGTTTGGTGATCCACCTTTCTGCAGGTGCCATCTGAACATCAGGGAACACAGGTCGTGGAGTCTCCGTCCTTGGAGATATTCAAAGCCATCTGGACACAGTTCTGGGCAGCCAGCATGAGGTGACTCTGCTGGAGGTTGGAAAAAACAACCTCCAGAGGTCGGAACAAACATCCTCCAGAGGTCTTTCCTAACCTTAGCCATTCTGCGACACTGAGCAGAGAGATGTCCAAAGAAACCTTTAATAAATTGAAACTAGGTATTTCTTAATCTCATCCTACCTCCAGGTGCTACTGAGCTAGAGAAGTGCCACTTGTGTTTCACAGAGGAGAGCTTGCAGCTATGGTGAGTTTCTCAAGCTGAGGATGAATCATGTTGCTTTGTTTTTAAAAGAGGCTAGGAGAAAAAGGACATGGAATTTCTCATATAGTATCCTCATGGGTAAGGCACTAGGTTCTCAGTTGAAGAGACCTCTATTTTATCAAATGATTCTTTAATATATAAATTTTTGCACTGTTGCCTCTCACCCAGTCTGTAATTCTTTTTTTTTTCAAGAGCATGGAGAAGGGGTGTCAATACTGCCATTGCCACACCAAGTCTCTGTCACCTGGGTAGCTAGAGGCCTCTTCTGGAAGCCTGAAGATACTGATAAGAGTCATCTTTTGCCGTAGAGAGAACTGAGCCCACACACCCATAAGAGAAAACTCTTTCATGTTTTAACAAAAGCTGTATTTTGTAATAGGTTTTTGTGGAGCCTGTTCCTGTAGGTGTATGCTGCTAGGGTCTGGCCCTGAGATTTATGAAAAGAAGAAAGGCTCAGCTTTGAGGTTTGCAATTGAATGTGAAACAATCAACAGCTGAGGCAATTCTGACCATGCACAGAACAGAAGTTTGTATTCTTCAAAGAGACTTCACCAGTAAAAACTTAGGGATCTCTGAAGATGACTTATCTGTCCAAAGAGGCCTCGTGACAGTAATCAGTGAGCATTTTCAGAGGATTAATATCAGGCAAATGACCAAAACTGAAAGGAAATACAAGTGTAAGGGGAAACAGTTACAACAGTGAAGGAGTAGCAAGTCAGTTTATTGGCAAGATTCCTTAATTCATTTGGTAAGACACTTTTGTCCTTTCTTGGAGGACAAAAATTGAGGAAAGGAGGAATATGTGGAATGTAAAGTGCTGATGTCAAAATGTAAAGCACTGCTGTCAGAGCTTGAGTGGATTGATGTACTGCACCAGCTTGTCTGAAGAGTGCATTTCTGGCATGCGATTGCTACTTGAAGTAGACGTGAGAGGTATTGCTGTGAAAAGTAAGAAGTGGTATTAAGCTGTTAGGGAGAGGACTAGAGCAGTGATACTGAAATACATGCTGTTGTCTTGACTGCACTGTCACTGTTAGCAGTATCACATAGTACTTGTTACCAGGAATACACTGACATTGCTGTCGCTCTTACTTGTGTATCTCCTGCTGGGACCTCCAGCACCACCCCCTCTATAACTTTAGACAGAGCTCTGTCAGCTATTTAGCATGAAGAATTTGGTGCATATGTGGAAAAAATGATTATGCATGTATAGCATAGGACACTCCTAGTTATATGTTATTTAGAAGAGCAGACCTGACTCTCTCATCTTATTTCCAACTGGTAAGGAACATGATAAACTTTTTACTTCTGTAGCTACCATTTTACTCCTCCACAGTGCTGGTTTATGTACCGTGTGATGGAAAAAATGTTTGTGCTCCACTGCACTAATTAACCAAGAACTGCTGTTCCCAGGACTGTGTTGGCAGCTCAGTTGAAATCATCAATAGTGCTGCTAAGCAAGAGAGGAAGCTGTCAACAAAAAAGCACGTTTGGTTCAGCTTGACTGAAAGCGAGAAGGAAGGGAAAACTACTACAAACTTCCGAAAGACATTCTGAGGAAATAAACTATATGTTAACATGAATAAGGTATCTCATATGAAGACTTGAGCTTGCCAACTAATTATAATTATTAAAATACTAAATATGAAGAAATTAATTATAAATTAAGTAATAAGAAACTTGTAAATTACTGTAAAATAATATTACTTTCCTTCACAGGGTTTTATGGAAACAAACCACAGAAAGATAAAATAGCCAACATTTTGTCCTATAAAATGAACATTGTTTTAAAACTTCCTATCTTACTAAATTTGAGTGAATAAAAAGATAACTTTTCAAAAATTCATAAAATTCACAAGACTCATAACAAAATTAACTAGTGGAAATGTCCTTATACATTAAAATCTTAGAAATATTTTATGAGCATGAGATGTCTTACTTTGATGCAGCTAAACATCCTCATAAAAGCACTGCAAGGTACTGTTCAACATTGGGATGTAAACTGTGGCACATAACTACTTGAGAAATATAACTTACAGAGAGTATTAAAAATATTGGCACACCACAGATCTACTAGTATTAAAACTGTCTGCTATTTTTTTAAATATTCATCTAATATGTAAATATCAGACATCTTATATACAACATCTAATTTCCAGAAGCCCTTAGATTTGTTTCTATATTTGCCCCTGTTCTCAGATTTTGTAGGTGCATCTCATTCCTGCAAATAGCTGTACCTGCAGTTCATATGGATGCTTATATTCTATTAACAATAATGTTATTGAAACCAGCAGAGGCTGTCTTATCTTCGGTATCAAGCATTTGGTGTATCTATATTAAGAGTCTACCCTTGCTTTGATAAGGCCAGTTTAAGATCCAAGTCAAATAAAACTGTCAAATCATACAGTAATCTTTGTGTTGTTAGTTATTGTCTGGACTTTTATCATAAAGCAGAAGGAAAATCACTCTCTCTTCTTCCACAGTTTTCTTCATGTTACCATAGGTGTCAGGCTTAGGTCTTGTATTTGCTGAGGGTGCAGGTATCTGATTTACACAGAAGACTGGCCTCTGGTTGTAGGATATATGTACCGCATATCACATCTCATTTGGTTCTATATACTTACCTCATAGATAGAAGAAAAACTTATTTTATTTTGTGTGGCTTTTCATCATTCTAGAGACAATAGTGACCATAAAATCTTCCAGAAACTAAAATTATGATTATTTAGAGAACAGAAGCAGGACATTGATTGAGCAGAATTCTAAGGCAAGCCACACTTCTGTGAGCACTCCTGCAGGTAATCTCTAGCCGGGTATGCAGGAGCCGCACTGTATACATCTCCACTGTTTGTTTTTCTTTCTTCAATTTTTTTTTCTTTCTTCAGTTCCTGCTTTTCAGAAAATGGTTTGCTGGGGTCCGTGCACTGGTGTTGTCCTATTGTATGCCTTGAAATTTTGTCGGCAAAAGTTTTATCTCAGCTAGTATTTCTGGCTTCTTTTCTTTTTTGTTAGCAAAAAAAAAATAAATTATTTAGTCAGTAACTAACCAAGAATTTTACAGCATCAAACAAGGATGTTCCTTATCTTTTTGAAAGTGCTAGGCCTAATTTTAAGTACATGGGTACTTCCCGTTGTTGGAACTACTTACATAAGTATGTCTTGAATCTGCAGGTGTATACACAAATAGAATAGAAAAAATGCTTCTTTTCACTTAGATTTTAGAAGCAATGAACGTTGGATCAGGCAGGTAAAATGAAACAGCCAGCATCAAACATGAAGTCTGTGCAGGCAGGTATTGAATAGGGTCTTCTGAGATCTGGAGAGAGGGGCAGGGGAGAATATTACGTTTTCCTGAAAGTGTGATTTTGATAGTCTTAATTTGTGAACTAGACACAGACTTACTAAGTAATTTTGCAGATGGTGATAAAATTCTTGGTTAGCAAAGTGACGTTGTGATCTTTCTTTTAGCCAGTATCCTGTGGATAAAGCATTTGCACAAGTGTGTTGGATTACCAGACTTAATCCCTTGTCTTGCTTGAGAGGATTTTTACCCATGCTTCCCACTCTCAACAGATTTCCCTGGCTGCCACAAAATAAGAGGAGAGACATGCACAGTGCTTAATTTCTCTTCTTGGTGTTGTTCCAATTTTTATAATTATTTAATCATTCACTGAGGCAGGGAGCAGAACACAGCTGACCCATCCTTTAAATACTGCCTAATTACCAGACCAGAGAGTTTCCCCCTGCCCTTTTTTCCCCTCGTCTGTCTCATATGCTGTCTGATCTTGAAGTTCCATTAATTTTTTTTGTGTTTCCATTAATTTAATTTGTGTTTTTTCAGTGTGATAATATAACTACAAAAGAAAAGATAGTTTTTTGCTCTGCATATCTGCACTTTGCCCAAATTCATAGTCTGTATCTTTCAGATAGCAGAGATAGCAAGAATGTACTAGAATTATGCCGGGCTTATCCCGAAAAAGGATGCTACGTACAGGATGCTGTTGCAACGTCTGCAGTCAGCATCCCTTATACAATGGAAGTTGGGCCACACACATGTGCAGTTGCACTCTCTGAAGGTTTTGTACTGCCTACAGTGGTTACAGCATTAATAGAGTATGGGCAGCCTCCACTTTAGAATTTAATTTGAGGATAATGTGGTTGCTAGCGAATGAAAGCTTTTCAAGAAGTTTGTTTATTACTAATGATTCATATGAGTCACAAAGAGCACAGAATGACTTTGACATTGCTGGGAGAGTTTGCACGCTAATAACTGGAGGCACTCTTCTCAATGCAAACTAAAATAATGAAAATTGTTTTGACAGTCTGAAACTAAATGTCACTTTTACAAAGATGCTTTCAGAAGAGAGCCACATCCTGATAATGACTCAGCAAAGGTTGTCTCATACAGATGACAGAAGTATTGAGAAGTACTCCAGAAATGAGGCTTCTCATTGTCGTTGCTGCTGTTATTGGTGAAGAAGGAAATTTTGTACCCCGTTTATCTAAGAAAATAATAAAAAATACACTTATTTTCAGGAGGGAAAAGAAAAAAATTAAGTGCTTCTCTAAAGATGTGCTTACCTTGTTCTCGTCAATCAAAACTGAAGTAGTTACTGAGTTGAAACCAGTGTGAAAAGACAACTTTTCTGCAGCTTGTGCAGAAAGAAAATTTTAAAGTGAGGAAATGGTGCTTTTTAATATATATTTTATTTTAGTGTAAAAAAACCAGATACTTTAACAGATTTTTGTATTATTAATAAATCATAATGTATAGAAATGTGATCTTTGAGACTATGTTCAGTGAGCTCTTACAATATATAAAATAACATGAAAGCATTAAAATTATTATTGTCATATTTGGTATGTCAGTTTGTATGTATAAAAGATAGAGCTACAACTATTTCAAGAAGCATATGATTCTGGCTTTTAAATTAGGGAATAAATAATCTCCTAATCCTTGTTTCAAAGAAATGGCAAGTGAAAATGACCAGAGCCGGAAGTAGTGGCATGGATTTCTTATCAGAAGCTCTCTGAATAACTGATTGAGCCACATACACATGCAAAATGTAATT
>JAWWES010000115.1:94545105-94567152 GCA_035583135.1 Lophotriccus pileatus | reverse complement strand
AAAATCCACTGCGCAGGCTCGAAGGCCTTATCTGCATATGCGGGTAAGGACCTTCCCCGGCTCTTCGTTCACGAAGATGGGCCATTATTACATTAAATAATCTCCTAATCCTTGTTTCAAAGAAATGGCAAGTGAAAATGACCAGAGCAGGAAGTAGTGGCATGGATTTCTTATCAGAAGCTCTCTGAATAACTGATTGAGCCACATACACATGCAAAATGTAATTTGGATCTGATAAATGCAGTCCAAAGAAAACACTTTGGGTTTTATAGCTAGGGGGAACAGTAAGAAAAGTGAAGATATGGCGCAAGACTAAATTTTAATTTCTGTTTTTTTAATTTCCTTCCTAAGTGAAACTAAGGTCCATTCTATCAATGTGCTCTTAGAGAGTCATCTGACTTAGTCATTAGAGCCTACCATAAAAATCTGGATGGCAACTTTTCACATAAAAGATGAATCTGTCCTAGTTGGAAATTGATTCATCTTGAAGTAAGTTCATTGTGAGCTCCTCCTGAGTTGAAGATAATTATGTCAGCTATGGTTTTCTGACTGGAAGGAAAGCAATTGTGTCAGAACAGCAATTTGGGATTACTGGATTATAATTTAATCTAGATAAAATTTATTCAGTTGACAGATATATGAGTGCTTGGTTTGGGGTTTTCCCTGTAATGTTATATTATCCTTACAAACCTACCCTGGAAGCTAAAATTAACCATATGTAAATCACAGTGTAGCTTGAAGGGACAACTCCCAGAAGTTCAAATGGTAGGCTTTTCACAATGATTTTAAAGGAAAGATCACCATTTGCTTGTGTATAACCTTTCTTCTTTTTTGTTGAAGATGGGACGTGGAACACGGAACCTCAGAAGATAGTTAAATTGGGGGTTCTGCCTGTTAGAAGTCTGCTTGTGATGGAGGAGACCATTTGGGCTGCATGTGGTGGACAAATTTTTGTAATCAGCACTGTGACACATTCCATAGAGGTAAACGCTTTTAAAAGCATTGCTCACATATTATGCTACAGGGTATAAGTGGTGAAACTTTAAAGATAAAAATCTGTTTAGGAAGCTTCATGGTTTAAGAAGTGTTTATTAAGCATGGTCTCAGTTCTCTGCTAATGTCTCGTTATACCTTGCTTCCTTTTGCCCGCTGGTTTCCGTAAGGTGTTTGAACTCATAGAATATTTGGGGCAAGAGATTTTCTTAAAAACAAAATCTGAGAAAAGGCAGCAAAGAAATGAGTGTCTATAGGAATTTCTTTTTAATTACAAAAGAAAGTTTAAGTAAGGAACTGCCTCTACATAGTTAGATGTTACTTTTACATTGTGATGATTTCATAATAGAATAATACAATATAATAAAACTCTGAAAACATTTAGAGTTTTGCTTCTCAGTGGACTACAAAAATTTGATTTGCATAAGAGTACTTTCCAGTGAATAGCCATACGAAAGCCATCTTTTCTGGAATGAGAGAAGAGTGTTAAGGATTCAAACTCATATTTGTGACCCCATTTGCCAGAAAGTGTTAAGTTGTGGAAGTGTTAAGCTCTTATTTTTGTCAAAATTGCAGCTTCCACAAAAAGAATGTCTTAGCGGTCCAAAGTTAAGAGTGGTTAAAACATTAGGAATTAAACCCCTCCTTCAACTTACAATACAGTGTCACTGAATTGCATGATGTTTACAGCCATAAAGTTCTTTCAAACAGGAGTTGTGATGAGCTCACAGCCTCCTTCTTTGTGTGCTTTGTTGCTGCTTTTTTGTTTCATTGATGATCGTGTTTTCTCCCAACAATTGTCTATTTGGTACAATTGATTCTGTGAGTCACTGTCATGGGTTTGCAGGGAAATAGCTAACATCCTAATTTCCTCTGATTTTTTCAGTGGTTTTTGGGTGATTTGTTTCATCCAAGAATATGCTTGGATCACATATTTTCCTACTTTGTTTTTCTTTAAGGCTTGTTTGGTTGATAGTTTGAGTGGTATGATTAGGGAAAGATTTCTTAAGAGTGATTTGGAGAGGTGCTTGGAATGGGCTTTATTTAGCTTTACAGCCTCTGGGACCTGTGGTTACTGTTCGACAGACTTTGATGACAAAAAAATATCTCTGATTCCCACCAGGAAATACAGAGCAATAGTAGGAGATCACTGATGGATTGTTCCTGTGTGGAGATGAATATTCACAGCCAGATCTCGGTAAATGTTTGGCAATCCTGGCCTAATTCTGTCACAAAGCTCTCCCTAGATCAGACAGTATGGCTGCAGTCTGGGCTATTCTGGGCTGTTTTGGCAGAGGAGAACAAACCCAGGGTTAAAGAATGTTTAAAGCTTCCTTAGTCATAATGCAGTACGACATCATGGATTGCAGTGTTGAAAACAGAAGCTTGGAGAGATAAAGTTACAAATATTCTATCAATTTGTCTTCAACATGGCAGTTTCATTTTTCAGCTGTTACTACAGGTTTTCCTACAAAAGCATCACAGGAGGTTTCTTCTCATTTCTGAGGTGCTTTGTAAAGTAACCCATCTGTTGTATTCAGAGCTCATGTTATTACAGGTCTACTGATTCTTATAGCTATAATTTATATAAACACAATGAATGCTGCAACAAACAACATAAAAGAAATGGTGCAACTGGAAATGGTGTATGGGTATGGGTTGAGTAATGTTTCCTTCAACACAAATAATTTTCTTCATGCCTACATACTGTGTGCTCTGTGTCATGCACATTATCTATAAAGGCCCCTGTCTAGTTTTTAAGGCTGTATTTGTGCAAGCCCCCATTCAAGATCATTTTGTAACCTTTGCCATCGTGAGGCACTCTTTACTTCATAGGTATCATGTGTTTAACTGTGCACTTGCGAAGTGCAAAGTACATTATCATTGAAAACAATCTCATTCCATGCCTCCTTGCTTTTCTAAGATTTTTATTTCAGATTTTTTCTTTATTTAGCGATTGTTAGTAAATGAGCAGGTTTGGCATTCTGTATATTGGGTTTGAATATTCTTCTCTTTTTCTGCCTTCCCCTTCCCCTTCCCCTTGCCCCCACCCCTCTGATATGGATAAGACTCTCAATTCACTTGTTTTAATGATATATTACTGTCTAATGATATGTTACTGTAATAGAATGTTTTAGGTATTGTATTTTATTGGCACAGTGCCCCAAACTGGCACGATGCCTCAAGATCCTTGGCAAGGCACATGTGAGAAATGCATCAATTGCTATTATATATTAATTACATACACTGATACTCTATCTATGAGGAAGAACTTTGTTACTTAGTTTTGACCCTAGATCTCACAGTTGTATTGCTGTTGGGTATAGACCTACATCCCGTATTTTCACTGTGCCTGTAGCCCCTTGCACTCTGAAAAGGCAGTTTGTGTTTGTTTAAAAGCTTCAAAAAATGCCAGAGTATTTAATAGAATAAAGTCATCAATTGATGTCATTCCATCCTGGTCTGTTTTGTCTTGTTTTTAAAACTTGGATGACTATACAGGACTTAGACTGAAATGTTCAGCTGAATAAACCAAATTAAAATCCCTATACATATATTTTGCCTGAGTACTATAACTTCTTTAAAGGAGTGAAAGTCATTTGTTTTACACTGAAGACGATGCCCATTATGCATTTCTCATGAAGCTTGAGAAGTTGTGGTTCAGCTCTTGGCACAGCTGTTTGGTGTAAGTGAGCACCCCTCAAAGAAATGCTCCAGCTATGCCCCACACTGCTGGAACACACTGAGTTGCATCGAGCTGAGGCATCCACTATGTCTTCTGCAGCTCCTGCGTTGCTATAGAGTTAGAACAACAGAGCCTGAGGGGGAAAAAGCCAGGCTTTGAATAGAGAGGAATGTAGGTATGAAAACTAAAAGAAAAAAGAAAAATTAAATTCATTTTTTTCTTATAACAAAGAGAATAAGACATTTTTTTTCCTTTGTATCTGTATTTCTTGTTACAAAAAGAAAAAAAAAAAAGAAGAAAAAGACCAGCTATTAGTTTTCAGATAGGCATGTTATTGAAACAGGAATCAAAAGCTATCCTTTATACAAAAATTTATGCATAAGAAGGTACAGGTTTGGGATATGTTCCTTCTCTCTGTTTGAAGGCTCTTTCAATGAGAATAATAGTTCTTTTTACAGGTTTCTTGTGGTGTTTGCATTATTACAGTTTTACTTCAAATATGTCTGTGTTTCAGCAGACAGCTGCACAAATGGGAGGGCAGGCTACGTGGGAGTATAATGAATTGACTGGTAAAATGGAATGTGACAAAAATGCATGTGCAAGTTTTTTTCAGTGGCACCAATAGAGTTTTCAGCTGTGGTCAGACCACTCCAGAGAAAATTAATTTCTTACAATCTGCTTTATTTTTCTTCTAATTTCAAACAGTGCAAGTTGCTGGTCAGGTTCACTTCAGCGACTTTGGATCTGTCCCTGAGAAGTTCTCAAAAGCCAATCAGCATAGGGATGTATCAGTCTATAAAGAGAAGTTAATATTTTAAAATCCCACTTGCAGTGAAACATGCATGATGAGTATATCAGGAAATTTAGTCATAAGAGCTGTTTCTGACTTTGAAAGGTTGCTTTTTTTATAAATTCTTCTGTTGAATAAATTGTATGATTTTCAAATTGTAGTTATCATTTAGTAAAGAATGAATGGATGTTACTTGAGGAAAACAATGAATATAAATGTGTCTGCCAGAGTTCCTTACGTTGCATTCTGTAGTGTTTATATTCAAAGAGTCAAAAGGCAATACAGTAACACTCAAAAAGTGAGCCACTGCCTAGCTGAAGAAAATCTTCTCTTTTCATTTACTAAAAACTGAATACTTGAAAAATAGTGTTAGCAAATGAAAACACACAAAAGATCATTCTCATTATTTTTAAATGTCAAATTTCTTGTTAAAAGTACTAATTTATGCAGCAATAAAGTATGAAAACTAAATGCCTACTAAGCATAATACTAAGTTATGTTTTGTGAAAGCCCAAACTTTTATTCTTTGTTTCTGATCTTAGCCCGTTTGTTGAATTTGGATGGAAAATTTGAACTACGTATCTATAACCCTACTATATTTAGATTTTGATGAAAAACTTACCAAAATATAAGTCTTAATTGTAATGCCTGGAAAATTAGTGGAAAATTCGGAGGAACAGGCTACTTCTGCATTTTATCTGCAAATATGATGAAGAGTATGTAATATGTTAAGTGAATATTAGAGCAGTTACTTCCATATTCCTCAGAGAGAGATTTTTATTCAAACAACAGTTTGTCATTTATTTAGCCAAGTAAGTTTTATGTTTATCAGACTAGTTTTGTGATAATAACTGGCACAACAATAAAAGGCTGTGTTTAACTTCAGAGATAGTCTTACTTAGAAGACAAAACTGGGAGGAAAAAAAAATCCTTCCTTCTTGTTAATGATTAAAAAACTTCACTACAGCTATATCTTGCATGTTAACAGGGACTTATAGAGAGGCTTCAGCCTTCCAGAGCCATGTAGAAGTTGTAACTATGAAGGCTCTAGATCGAGGAAAAAAGGCCTGTGCTCAAACTGTTGTGTTACTCACCTTTAGAAAGAGGATTTTGGCTTTTATAATAAAAGGCATCAATATTTTGAAAGATGGGAAAACAAAGTAGCTAATACTTGTGAAATTCAGAATCATCAAAAAACAAGCCACAATATTAACATGTAAATTTCTATGTGTAGAGTTGAGCAAATAATTGTGTGTTTGTATTCTTAAACACTCTACTTTCTAAAGATGACTTTTTATTTGAGTCTATTATTCTTGTTCTGAAAAGACCCCTGACAGAACAGAAGAAAAGTATTTTTTATTGTTGAAAGAGAAGTTCTGCTGTAGATAAAAGTACAACTGTGGTAGTTTTCCCAAAGGAGTATTGATAAAGAAATACAAAATCCTTTTAAGTCTGAGCTCTTTTGGGCTTGCTAGCCCCTATCATGCAATATTTTTAATAAATAGAAAATCTGAGTTACTCTGTCGTTAGGTGGAATTTTGGCTCAAGAGTTGAGAATCCTTCCATACTAATGATGATGTATTTTCAAAAAAAAACTCCCAGGAAAATTAGTGTCATATGCAGCTGTCAGAACATATCCTGAGCAAGGCAGAGGAGGCTAGCTTTGTCCTTGTCAGAACATGACGATACAGTGCCCATGCTGAAAAGCTGATAAGAAAGGTTGAATGATGTCTTTGAGTTGCATCTCACCACAGAGAACTTGTTTTTCTTGCAGAACCATTTTGAAGCCCACCAAGAGGAAGGGATGGTAATCTCTCACATGGCTGTTGCTGGAGTGGGAGTCTGGATTGCCTTCACATCTGGGTCTACGCTTCGCCTGTTCCACACTGAGACACTGAAACACCTCCAGGATGTTAACGTTGCCACACCTGTTCACAATATGTTGCCAGGTAGCTGATTTGCATTGTATGATAACATTTTTGTTTTGTCTTTATCACCATCGTTCTCCAGTGTTGTAGATTAGGCCAGAATCAGAAGGTTCATCTCGGGCTTTGACTCTGATAATGGTTTAGTGACTATTTGCTTTAGTAAGTCACAGTCCATCTCCTGCCCAGGCAAATAATGTGTTCAGTGAACTGGTTGAGTAACAGCTCTCCTCCTTACAGGTTATAAATGTAATTATATAGATAAGCTGTGGATTCTTCTGTTGAGTCATATTTTTTGTGTGACTGTAAAACAGTTGGACAATGTAATCTGCCATGAAAATGTGTTTACTTTGCAGAGATTAGCATTTGCTTCTGGGACTTATTATCAAGTACATGATGGAGTCAGTTTGCCTAGGGGTCGGACCAAAAAACCACTTGCTTAATTTTAGTTACCTCAGCAGTCCCAATGAACTCAGCTGAACCACTCACAAGCTGCTATTTCGGAGTGTATTTAGTGTTTTGCTGACTGGAGCTTTAATTTGTTTAATTAAATAATTAGTCTTATAAGTTAAGAAGAAACCTGTGGTTGTTAGGATAAAGTTTTACAGCTCTTTAACTGTTTGAAGACAAAGCTGTTCAATCACATACCCAGTGTCACAGGCAGTTGTGCTGGCCTGTAACAGTTTAACAAATGAGGGACAAGGACCTCAGTGTCAGCAAGTGTGTCAGGTGGGAACTGTGGCAATGCTGGGGGAAGAGGTGGAGAGTAAAGTGGTACTGGCAGGGCTGAGCATGAAATACCCAACAGACAGTTCTTTCTGTCTTTCCTTGTTTGCAGACTGGAATAGACCAAGCTTCAGCAGTTTTTATGGGCAATGTGTGTGCCAGCTTTATTGCTTAGCTTTTCCAGCAGAAACCAGTTCTTCCCACACTGAAATTATATTTATATTCTCACAGGATTTAAGTATAAATCTTACAGGAGAATGTTTCACTTCTTCAGACTCTGTCTTTTTACCATGTTTTCTTTTAGATGACATTAGCTTTGCAATAAAGCTCTATTATAAATTGTTTATATCATGATCTAGACAGGGTGTTTTTTACAAGTGGTATTTGACTGTAGATCCAACACTGAACAGCAGCAAATAACCTGCCTCTAAATAGCTCATTCGATTGCATTTATCACAGTTACACAAAGAAATCAAGATCAGTTGTAAAAATATTAACTTTTAACATGTTCTGCTGTTTAAAGTGGGAGAAAAAAGGGAAGTAGAGCCTCTCTTATACATATTTTCTGCATATAAAAATCTTCAAAAAATTAATCTTGTGTTCATTGCCATGGTAATAAAACTGCTGATGTAACATACCATTATTTTTGGAAAAGATTTTTAGCTAATTATATCTCCTTGGTGTCATTCTTACCCATTTTAGTTCCTTTTTTTTTTTCCCCCCAGTGTGTTCACAAAAAGCACACCAATGAATGTAAATGTAAATTTATTTTGGGAGTAGAATATTATTACGGCAAATGTTCCAAGGGAGAATCCATTCTAAAAATGAAATGAATTTCAATTATTTAGCAGTAGTTCTTAGGCCTGTTTATATGATCTCAAAAATGCTGCAACAACAAAAGCTGAAAGAGTAGTAGGAGGTTTACATAATAAAGCAGCAGTAAGGACCTTTTGGAACTAAAAACAGCTAAAGAATAAATCAAGTTCTGTGTAATATACACTGAGATTAAAAAGCAAAATAAACCCCAAAGTGAAACAGTGAAATAAAATACAGTGAAATAGCTGTGTATTTACAATATATGTATTTGACTTCACTGGGTATTTTTAGGACTTCTAGTTTTAAAGGAAACAGCTCTGTTAGTTTTCTGAAATCCAAAAGGAGTTCCTTAGTATGCAAAAATAAGAGATAAGTAATAATTCAAGATATTGAAATGAGAGAGAAGAAATTGGTGTAAAAATATTGCTAAGAGTCTTAAGAACAGAGATTAAAAAGGCAAGATCTCTGTATAACTCTGAAGAAGCTGGACTTCTTTTCTCAGGATTTTAGTAGGAACAATATGTACTATTTGCCCGATAGGCTGCCTGGAGATGTCATCTGCATCTTCACTTCAGGTAAGGTAAATGTGATGAATGTCTCTCCATGAAGTTAATGAAATTATGTTGTTGTTGTACAGTAGAAGTAAAAGAAAAGCTTAGTCAGGAATGATTAATGTGAGTTACAGTGCTGTACTTAAAAGACAGCTGTAGTAACTAATTAAGATAGAGGAGTAGGAGGGTCTTATGACCTCAATAATGAGTTATGAGAGCATTAGATTTTCACAATTTTGTTCTTAGGCAGAGATGGCTTTAAATATCACTGCCTGCTCTCCTTGTTGTAAAGGATGTGCCTTCTGTGCTTTGGGCAAGATAACTCTGCAGCACAGTTGGCAGGACAGAATCACAGAGGAGTGAAATGGCACAGGAGGTGATTTTGCCGTATCGTATGATATGGCAAAGTTTAGTAATGTAAAAAAGCAGACTGTGTCTGGCAGAATCTTTTATTTGCTGCATGTCATTTTCAATCTATGGCAGTCTACTTATGAGGAGTGGAGCTGAGACGGCTCTCGCTTTCTGGAGTTATGGGAAATTTGTGTGTAGGAGTGCAGGACTGGCAATTAAAGCAGGGGCACAGAGGCAACTGTGGGATAGACATTTAGTCCAGACTGATCTGCAGTACCTGTACTTCACATATCATCAGAAATACTTCTTAATAAGGTGTAACAAGATTGTGTTCTATAAGAAAAGATCAAGTGCCATGTGAGAAAGGTGGAGAATGGCTGATGAAAAGAACATCTTCGTTGTTTTAGCTACTTGGACCTATTTATTTCACTGTCTTGTAATCCACAGTACAGCTGAATTGCTTTTAGAGGGCTAAAGCCCAGCTGAACAGAGGGCATACTGAGAGTAGAAAAAATAATCTATTAACATTAAAAGACAAATATATACACTCCATTAGTGCAATGCACTTCAATTTTAGAGCAAGTTTATGCTTAATGTTTGTGATCTGTAGTTGAAATATCAACAAAGGCAGTTTTTCACCAGCCTTTATCACAACTCACACCAAAAAAAAATCATACTGTACATGAGCAGACAGTCCACTTGTTTTTTCATAGTCACAGTCAGTATTTTCGTTATTCAAGAACATCCTTAAACATATATTTGTTTTCAGGTCTATAAGAGTTTGTCCTTTTAAAGAGATTACTGTGACCTTGATACTTCATTGCTCATATGGACAATGAGGTTACCTGTTCAACAAAGAGATGATTTCTGCTTAAGTTGCTGTATTCTGTTTATATCCATATATCCTCTCATGGCATGTGTATTTCCTGGAAACAGATGAGAAAAGCAAAGGAAAAAAAAAATATATCACTTCTCTGCAGAAAACAAGCTCTACTTTGAGGCTTTAGAGCTTTGTTTTGTCCCCACCCCATCAGGTGCGAGACCATTAAATGCAGTTGCTTTATGATTGTACTGCTGGGAAATGATGAAAAGATTGGGGAAAACTTCAGGTTAGCCCAACAGATCTGTACACCGGACTAGTTTTTTACATAATAAAAGCAGCATGGCCAAGTAAGAGGATATGCAGCAATTTACTTACACCTACCTGGGATTGACTTCAGAAGACCTAAGAGGATTTACCCAGGTCTGGTGGTTGTTGGAATGGAGACCTGAGAAGGGTGAACACAGCAGAACATAGGCAATAAAATCATTTGTCCAGGTATAAGCTTAATTGTTGACTTCAGTTCTTTCTGAAGTCAAGATCTTGGTCAGATTATTTTACAGGTTTCAACAGTTTTATCTGCATTGGGACAGTGTGATCTAAATGTTATCATTTTAAGATGAGTATTTTATTTGTTTTGGTGTTTATGTTTATCTTTTTCCCTTCTTAATTTGTTAATTTCTGTGCTTACTACATAATGCATTCTGGAGAATTGGGTTGACTTTTTTTTTCCCTCTAAATTTGAAATACATCAAAACAAACGGTCAGAAAATAACAAAAAAGAGTGATTTCAAACCTTGGCTAGAAGATAAATTAATATTTTAAATTACTATTTTTTTAATATATATGTAATTTTTTTAGTTGATTCTTGTTATTTCAAAGTATCTTTTCAGTTGCAGATGTTTCCTGCTTTTCCGAGGTTTCACAGCAAGGGATTTTCCTTTTGACCTCCCTATAGTTGGTTCATGCTTTAGGTTACGCTCAGTGTTTAAGATTCTAAATTGCTGGGTGATAATTTGCTGTTCCCACCTATGGAAACAGTAACATGTATTGCCAGTTTTCCCAGGTAAAAATTACTGTTTAAAACTTGCTTCAGGTTTGAAGTATGAAATTAGTCATATAATTCTACATTTTAAATGCAAAGCATTTAAGATATGTTGTTTAAAACTATGAGCATCTTGCTTCTGCATGGGGTTTGAGAGACAACCGTGCACTTAAAAGTTTAAGTTAATTTTAAAAGTTAAAAAATTGTATTTAAGTATTTCTGTAGTTGGTAAAAACAAACTCTAAGTGAAATGGACAGAGGTTAGGGGAACCTGTTATTACCTGGCACTTGCTGTGGCACAAGTTATGGGAGAGGGCTCACATGTTATGTATAACTTGAACGAGCCTAAGCTCTAAATCACAGAGTTCAAATACTAATTTTTGAAAACTCCAAAACACAGAAGTGTTTGGGCATTACTTTTGAACTGTGTTTGTGCTGAGGGACTGTCTTTGTGTCCTTTGTTTTGGAAAATAAATTAATCCCACTAATATCTAAAAAAAGAGCCAAAACAAACAAAAAAAAATCCTAACACCAAATCAACCGAATAAGAAACCCATAAAAAATGCAAACACAAAGCTTCAGAAGACTCATCATTTGTCTACAGCATAGATTGCTCATGATTATTTAGCTGAGGAGGGATGATGCAGTCCTACCACCATAAACACCTACAGTTTATGGAAAACACCATAGGAGTCTCTAAAGGTTTGCACAAGTAGATGGAGCCTTTTAAACTTACTTATCCTTGTTACCCCTGCTGAGGATGACCTATTTATTGTGCCTTTAGAGTATTTTAGAAAGTGCTTTTAGGTGGACAGAGCTTGGATTCCAGATCTGACCCCCTCTGTGTGCCTCTCAAAACCCACCATTTCTGGGTTAATACTTTGTTTGTCTCAAGTTCTGTGAGGAAGGACTTGAACTGTGTTCTGCCTCCTGCTTTCCGGTCGAGTGGTTTGGGCTACAGTCCAACTGCTCCTTCCCTGCTTTCCCAGTGATTCTGTAGTTCATATATTCTTGGATGCAAGCTTCAAAGGATGAAACAGAAAAGACATTAATTTGTGATACACCATAATTAAGGTCCTTTTCCAAAGTGTGGAATGTGTGGGTTCATTCCAGTTGTATCAGACGTGAAATCCAAATTCCTGAT
Organism: Lophotriccus pileatus; assembly: GCA_035583135.1. Lineage (NCBI taxonomy): Eukaryota > Metazoa > Chordata > Aves > Passeriformes > Tyrannidae > Lophotriccus > Lophotriccus pileatus. The sequence goes on along the minus strand of JAWWES010000115.1, from coordinate 94,555,305 downwards.
GTACTGATTAATTGAGAGCTTGAACTTGAGAGCTATGATGAAGGTGGAATGACTTCTCTACATAAAAATTTAATAATAAATCAAAGAATGTGTATGTTTTGAACCTGAAGGCTTTGACCAGGGTTTAAATGCTCCTCCTCATAAATTTTGGCAAAATTTTGGGCAGGCCAAAATTAGTTTCCATTTCTGAAACTTGTTAACACCACTTTGAAAATCCATCTAAACTGAACCAAACAGATTTAGTAAGCATTGCAAGCAAAAATTACTTTGTTTCCATTAGAAAAATAGCAGTCTCATAAATAATGTTGTAGAAAATCATAGAACCATAGAGTCATTTTGATTGGAAGTTACCTTGGAGGTCATTTTGTCCATCATTCTTGAAGCAGACCTGATTATTCAAGACCTGGTTGTTCAAAGTCTTGACCAGCCAAATTTTTTAATATTTTTTGATAGGATGAAGATTCCACAACCTGCCTGAGCAACCCACTGGAGTTTTTTACCACCTTTATGATGAAGCAGTTTCTCCCTACTTAGAATACAATTTCCTCACGCAACAAATTTGAATTTCCCCATGTTCCAAATTTGATCCATTTTGTGTTATCATATCACTGTGCACACCTGAATAGAGTCTGACTCTGTCTTCTGTGCATCCTTCCATTGGATACGTGTAGACAGCACTTATTTTAATCTCTCCAGTCCCCTGATTATCTTGGTCTCCTTCTACTGGACTTCTTCCAGTATGCCAGTGCCATTCTTATATGGGGGGACCAAAACTCAAACAGGGGACACAGCACTTCTGATACAGTTTCACAGAATAAAAACTAGGAGAAAAAAGTAATGTGAACAGGTTTGAGTCCTGAGTATAGTGTGTTACGGCAATATAATTACTGAGTATTGTGAAATGAAATACCTTTCAGTTTTATTATTGGGAATATACAAACATAGCCTATTCATAAAAACATGTTTGTGAAACTGTCTTTATCTACCTTTAGATACGGTGATTTAGAGACTTAAGGCAGAATGTTTCTGAAGTTTAATAGCATTTAAATTGTCATGTATGTAAAGTGTAATCCATAATCCGGCAGAATATTTGCCTTTGTGCTGAGTGCTTTGCTGAATGAGACAGTACAGCTGATTGTGTTTGCCTGAAGTTACTTTGATCTATGCAAAGGTCATCACTCTTCAGTAATGGAGCACTTCCTAACCTTCCCAGGGCAGCAGCGTGTCTCTGTGACCAGCCTCCTGGTGTGCCATGGTTTATTGCTGGTGGGAACAAACCTGGGTATAATAGTAGCATTACCAGTGCCTCGCTTGCAGGGGATTCCCAAAGTAACTGGTGAGTGAAATTTCTCAAACGTCTCATGTACGGAAGAAGTAATTTCTCTGCTGTCAGTAACTTCAGTGAACCTGGCAAATTATATCTATTGTTTAGATAAATAACAGAGCTTTGTGATGAAATTACACTTGCTGTTCTTCATAAGCTTTACAGTATATTGAAGTACTTGACTATTTTTGTCTCAGTTGTTTGAGCTGGGACAACAGTTTTTATTTAAGGCATAAGAACAGGATAGGCATTAATCCTGTCAGAGTACAGTCAAATACATGGAGGTGAGAAGAGAATGCAGTTTTTCTTTCAGATTTGGGGAAAATACATGCATTAGGTATATAGACATAGATACTGAAAATTTACATGTTGTCTGACTGGTTTCCCCCGAACAGGAGACTTGGAATACATGACAGTAAAAATATTTAGGTTTTTTGACCATGCTCAAGGTTTTTACATTTTGAAGAGGTATATTTATTGAGTTACTTTCATATTACCCCATTTGAAATACAAATGCATGAATGCTGCTGTATCACTTTACTAATGTTTAAGCTACTAGCAGAAGCAAGATTTTAAAAGTATGTTTAAAAGGGGCTTTTCCCCAATGTTTTGGGTTCAGAATTCTGTTCAAGCTTCTGTGCTGTGGAGGGAAGCTGGCAGATTTTATGAGGCAAGCTGTTTGCAGCTTCCTTCAGGGGAAAAAAAAAAAAAGCTTATGTAACTTTGCAAAATGAAAATTAAATCCTCTGTGTTCAGCAAAATACGCAGCAATAATGTGGTATGACACAGGATAAGTGCTCCGTAAAAATCTGGAACCTAGGTTAGATGAAAATAAATGCAATACAACAAAAATGCAAAATTTCAGAATCAAAAAAATCTCTCATTCTTCCATGTTCTGTTTTTATTATTGTGGTTTATGTCATGTATTCTTGCATTTATTTGGGGTCAAGATTTGTCAGATTTTACAGATCTAGTAACATTACATTTAGAAATCTGTTTTTATAGTGTTTAAGAACTGTATTTTGAACTCAAAAATTGTGGCTTTTGGTGCTGTGCTTCCAATCGTGATAATTCATCTTTATATGATTGTACTTTCTGGAAAAGAATGTTTTCTTATAACCTGGAACGCATCAGGGAATTAGGGATTGACATAGTGATTTATAGGGTTTGTGGGCTTTTCCCCTTGATCGCCTAGCTCTTTTTCATATCGTAGATTATTTTGTAGAATCCTACCTTTTTTTTTGTCTTCCTTTTTTGCTGTAAAAGCTGCATAAAATGTTACAGCTTCTGAATTTGGCCATGTACAATTTGTTTTTCATACATTCTAATGATTTGCAAAGTGTAAAGCTTCCTTGTGCTCCCAGTATCCCACTGATTAAATACTTTAAAAAAAAAAAGAAAAAAGAAAAAAAGATAATAATTGTTCAGTCATTTCCTTATGAATTCATCCTGGTAACCAGACAACATCCAGACATCCAGAAGGATGAGTTTTAGTTCCTGCTGTATAGTGTGGAAGGGTCTGTTCTAATGCTTTTCTGAAAACGTACAGAGGTAGAACAGGATTTCTTGTGGATTACTGGAGAAAAGTGAGTGTTAAATTTGTGTCGATGCCAACAAAGAGAAGTTGGCAGTGTTTCTGTGCTCACACTGTTGCAAGGATAGAGCACAAAAGTATGTCAACTAAAATTCATAATGCCATGTTTCAGCTGATTTATTAGTACAGTTCTGAAACACTTGTGGTATAATACATTATTTCTGTGTACTTCTTTTTTTCCTGTAAATAGAGTACACGCGAGGCGAAAGACAGACTGGATACATATAATAGGGTTTTAAGAGTTATGGTTTTCTGAGCAAATTTCATGAACTAATTATGGTGGAACACTGTGGCCAAATAAATAATGTTCTTTAATTGTGTCTTTTCTTTTGGCTCCAGGAAGAGGAATGGTGTCATACCACGCACACAATAGCCCAGTCAAGTTTCTTGTAACAGCTACATCTATAAACAAGAAGAACAGAAACAAATTGAGGAACAGCCTGCCTCCTGGCTCAGAACTTAAGGACGAGGACCAGAAGAACATTCTGCTCACTGAAAGACCAGGCTCTTCCCTTAGTAACACTCATGACGCTGCAATTTGGCTGGGGGGTTCAGCAGGGTCCATTGCACAAAGAAGTGACTTGTCATCATCTTCTGGATCCCTTACTTTGTCTCATGGATCAAGTTCCCTAGAACACAGACCAGAGGACAGTAACATTTATGAGCTTTTGAAGGATCAAAATATCTCATTTAAAAGTAAAAGACAGAAATCTAAGAAAATGAAAGCAAGTTCAGTATTAGTGATTTCTGGTGGCCAGGGACACAGGAGAGTGAACAAGAAGACCAAGCAGCAACGACAAGATGAACTAGTGTCTTCAGTGATGGTCTGGCAAATCCCACTATTAAATATCTAACTGAATTAAATCCAGGATCCTTTCTGCTATTAAAAAAGTCTGTTATCCTTTTCCAGCAGCTTAGGACCCAAACATATAGACTTTATACACCTGGGAGCAATTTCAGTAGGCTTGGATCACAGGATTAAGGGTGCAAGACAGTCTTCACATACTTAGAAGATTCTGCAGTGTTAGAGTACTGGAAAATGTTTAGCCATTGGTGCTGTCCTTTAAACTTAGAACAAAAAGCAACTGTTAGGCACTTCTATTTTAAATGATTTTAGAATCTCTTACCTTATTTATATTCACATTTATAAATATCACAATTATGTTCTGTAGCACTTAGGGAAGGCAAGTAAGACATGCCATGTCTCATGCTGATTTCTGCTTATGTAAATCAGCTATTCTTTCTTTTTCCAAAGTGACATATTGCATGGACTGTAGATTTTAACAAATTAGCAAATAGTTTTAAACAATTAGTAGTCTAATGCAAGCTAATATTAATTTGGAAATAACTGTGATAGTTTATAGTATCATTCTGTAAACCAGAGTTTGGCTGGGACAAAACCAGCTACATTCATTGACTGGTATTTATTTCAACATATAACATAGGTTTTTTTAAATATTAATTTCTAAAGCTCAGTTTTATTAATAATGTTTCAGTACAAAAAGCACATTCATTTTCTTGGTGGGTGCAATGTGTCTGTGACTTGCCCTTGTTATACAGAGAAAGTTGCAAGAATTCGATGGCCTTGGGCAAATAGAAGATACAGATACAGGACAGCTGTGCATTGCAGAACTGCTAACACATTCTCCCCCTGGAAACTCGCTATCAAAGCTAAACATGGACTGTACCATTTTTAGGGAGGAATGCACGTCCAGTACATCACTATTGAAGTTATTAATTAATTCATTAATTGGGAAGAAATAGACTACTATTGGAATATCTATAGGAGATGCAAGTAATCACTATAGGTCCTACATCAGTTGAGTTGTGCTGTGTTCTCAGGCAAACATCCATCAAATAATGTCACAGGGCAACAGCAGAGATATAGTCATGTCTGAGTGGTGGATACCTCTTTTCACCCAGTTTCAGCAAAGCATGGCCATGTAAATGGGTGCTGGGAAAACAGCATGCACAGCTTCATTTACTGAGACAGGCAGGCGGTGGCTTTGGCAGTGTTAGAGGGGTGTAAGTAGAGATCTAATTGATGTTTTATTAATTAATCGATGTATTTCCAAAGGAATCTTTCAATTTGTGATTCCTACTGAAATTGCCTTTTGCATTAGTCTCTGCACATGTGAAATATAAGACAAAGCCTTCAGCTCATAAAGACTTTCCCAAAAATGGTGATGAGGCACATCCTTAAGTCAAAGTCTGCTTAATACAGATAACATGTTGAATGGAGTCTATGGGAACATCCTTTTCCCTTTTCAATAGATTGAAATACAGAGAAATTAGGATGATTAAATTTCAATCCCTCAGCCCTGGCCATATTGATCATCACCATTGGTCTACTCTGGCCTCCAGTCGGGAGGCCTGGAGACACACAGTCTATAACGCTGCTGCTTCTTTTGAGAACATGTGCAGGATCAGTCTTGAGGAGAAGAGACAGCGCAGAAAGAACCATGTCTTGCCAATACCACCTAAGGAGACTTTCTCCTGTGCCTTTTGCAGCTAGACTTGTCTGTCTTGCATTGGTCTTTTTAGCCATCAGCATGCTTCCAGCAAGCATGGGTAGAGTCCTTCCCAAATCTTTGTTTGTGAAGCCTAGCCATCATATATGCTACATATTTCTGCTTTTATAGAATAATTATGCTTGTCTAATGGTTTGTTAGCTCTATTTTGGAAGGTAATGTCTTTTGTATTGTCACAGCATTTCACAAACCAACATAGTCAACAACAGTGGGTTATAATGCTAGAATAACACAGTAGTGTTATTCACAGTGATTTTAATAGGATCTGACAGGAAAAGTGTGTGAAGGCTGTGCAGAAGATGATTATCTAAAACCTGCTACTCCCCAGAACATTTGCAAGGGTGTTTGTACAGATCTGCTACTCACAGAGTGTTTCTTTTGAATAAAATCTGTGATGCTGGAAAACAGTTGTGGAAACAAGTGGAGTCTTGCCAGGGAAAAAGAGATCTATACCTTTTATGACTGATATATGTTGATGTTTCAAGCCTCACATCCTTGTTCTTCCTTGTTTAAAAAGGCCAGTGAAGAAAAGGCGGTCCAGATTCATCCCAGTTCTATCTGGGAGGGCAACTTTAAGGCTATCCTAAGTCCAAGTTGCTACTGGAAGCATCTCTCTCTCTCCATGAAATGCTGATAGAGTAGGGTAAATACTAAGCTGGGAGGCTGAATGAAGTGCCCAATGTTAGGAAAGAAAACGTCAGGTCTGAAAATCCACTGCTGCTGTTGTTCTTCTCTAATATCATTCTCCCTTTTCAGTGACATTCCTACCTTTGGACTCACACTTTCCTATCATCTGTTAGCTGTCAGAAGCAACACCATCTCTTGTAGTTTAAAACAAAACAATTCAGAAACACAGCTAACTTAATTCTTTGTACAGAAAGCAGTCCTGTCTCCTGTGATGTGCATGTTGCCAAATGCTGGCAGAAAGAAAACTGACTACTAAAATGGGTGTAAAAACTTAGGATTATTACCTCATCCTCAGATAGAAAACAGTAACATTACTTAAAAAGTATCAGGAATGAGAAGAATGAGCATACTTGCAGTGAGAGTGCCGTTTTGCCCTTGCTGCCAGGAGGCCCGCTGTGTGCCTCGAGTTGGCCGCTGTAACCCTGGTGCTCAGGGCATCCCGGTGCTAAGGGCAACCTGGTGGTCAAGGCATCAAAAAGGGCTGCTGCTCGCCGGTCGCTGAGCTCTGAACACCGCGGGGCTCTGCGGACAGACACGGCTCTTCCCTGACCTGCAAACCACGGTGAGAAAGTGACACCTTCTGGTTAAAGGAAAGACTTGCACAACCCCCAAACACTCCTGTAGCTCGGAAGTGCAGGGATGGCGAAAGATAATTATTGTCTGTCCTGCAGCCTCTGTTTGCTTTTAAAATATTTATAGCTAATTGCTTTCTACCGATAGTATTGAACCTCCTAATGCAGACAAGCATAATGCTCTACTGTGGTATTTGGCCACTGATGTTTTAGAATTGGGCTGAACTAAATAAATAAACTCCTGAAAAAATGAAAAATACCTTTTCCCCGATCATCTTTTAACCCTAATGAATATTCATTTTAAACACAATGAATATTCATTACATGAGGGAACTGAGAGAATAAATACTCTAGAGATGCATGGTAATGGTATCATCATTACCTTGTCCTAATGCTACGTGGTAGGCACAGAAGTGCTCAGTTGATACAGACTGAACTTCTCATGCAATACGGGGTTCCATAGATTGTAACACAGGCGCCAAACTCCAGCACCCAATTTCTTTCACAGTCTGAAAACGGATGGACATGTTAGGCTTCTGAGTGTCTGAAGCATTCCAGGATTATCTAGTTCATATTAACTTTATATTTTTCTACCAACTGAATTTGCTAGAAATCTTTAGAAAGCCACTGTAAGATATCCTTGGTTAAAATGTTATTTATCATTAGTATAGGCATTGATTAATAGAATTAGTGCAGAGGGAATTGAGTAAGAGTGGGTTTGTTGGTTGACTCAGCTCTGTCAGTTCTGTACCTCTAGATCAAGTGAGAGTTTATGAACTGCTATAATGGAAAAATACTACTCTCTTAAATATAGCCTGGCACTTAATAACACAGTCAAATGGCTTTAGAGTACTTGACTTGATGGTATTGTAGTAATAGAAAGAGGGAAAATTAAACAGACTGGAACCTCACCTTTTCACAAGTTGGGTGGTTGGCATGTCAGTTGTTAAAAATATCCCCCCAAAGAGAAAGTAACACAATCAATCGTTTTTAGTAGTATATTGGTAACCAAATAACAGACTGTGATCGTGCTTCTAGTTCAATATGTTGGTGCTTTGCCATTGCCCTTAATTTTAGCCAGGTGTAGCTTATTTATCTTTCCCCTGGGCTATCTACGATTCCACTAAACCATTTTAAGGAAATCTCATTTTTGCTTAGAGAATTTTTTCAAATGCTATGCTAATATAGTCTGCTTCCAGAAATCTCATGTATTCTTCTCACCAACAATCCCTGATGTCTTTTGGTAAAACCACTGCACCACATCTCATCCTAGGCTGCATTCTTGTCATTCAACCATGTTTCTGTGATTTCTTTTATTCAGTGACGATGATGAGTAAATCTTTAAGTAAGAAATTGAGTAACAGCATGTGCTGTGAGCTATTTCTTCATCACCATTAGTGTTACAGTGGTACCAAGAAAGAAGTATTTTTACTTCAGTTACCAAGTTTGGATAAATGGGATGTAGGATTTCCTTCACTGGTATTTTATTTGCTGAAAAGTTTCCGACAAATTCACATCAAGTGTCATATCATGTCTCCTGACTGGCTTCCCCCCTATTAAAGTAACTTCCCGGATGCTTCACTTGGTCCTTGTATTTTGGGGTCCACAATTTGTCATATGCCCTTTTGTAGCTTTCAGCATTGTGCTATAAGAATTCTCTTTTCAGAGCCAGTTACTCAGGCTGATGGTGAGCAAGGACAAAGCACGAAATAAGAAAGTCCTGGTTCTCATTACAAGTGAATTTTAGTGTGTTTTTTACTATTGAAGAAATAGGTCTTCTCCAATTTCTCCAGAAGAGCAACAACAGTATTTTATTCTGGATTAATTAATTTAAACATAGATTATATTGGCCAGTGAAATAATTGGATTGACAAATGAGTCAACAGAGTAACATCATCCAGATCCAAGCCTGAATCTGTTTTTGATGTCCAAGTTCTAGTAAGCAATGGATGACCAAACACATGTTGCACCAGTGCCTTAGGTGCTTTTACTGTGATTTAATAATAATCAGATACAATATAAATATACAGCTACTTACATCTTAGGATATACCTAGTTGCATCTTCAAAGCACTGTGCAACATAATTTGCTTTTTTGCAGAAATTTATTAAAGGAAATTATAATCTTGAATTCCTATGTGTGGAGCACAAAATTATGGGAAGTTTATTTTGCTTGATTCCCTCCCAGATATATAGATAATAATTTCACTCTCTTTTATGCAGACTAATTTACAGGAAGGTACTTAGGAAATTTTACATGATAAACCATGGATCAACCTCCCAGCTGGATCCTAAAGTAGCAGATTAAATGTAATCTTCTGCTAAAATTTGTGGAAGAGAAATGAAAAAGCAAATAACGTACATGAAAAATATTTAGTTCTAGAAATACCTCAGATCTTGAAAATTACCAGTAGCACACACAGTGTGATGGTTTTGGTCTAGGCCTTCCTGACGACCAGCTTGTAACCAGGGAAGTGACCATGTACCCAGTATTCCATAAGATTTTTACGTAAACCAGGGTATAAATAAGAGAGAGATTGGAGACCTCGCTCTCTTCTTTTCTGGTGAGGTTTGGGAGCAGTGGGTCACTGCGTTGGTCTCGCTTATCTGGGGGCTGAGGCCTGCGGCGACTGCTGGTCCTGCCACACGGGAGGTTGGAGAGTGTTGGCCTTGTGATCTTGCTTCTCTGAGGGACGTAGTGAAATTTGTTTTACCAGTTATTTTGCTAGTTCTCTGGTTTAATACTGTATATTTGTTCTGTGTCCCTTTTGCCCCTTTTTCCCTTTTCCCTTCCTCTTTGGGGGGGTGTTTGGATTCCCTTCACTGTGTACATAACATTTTAACTGTATATAACTGTAATATACATAAATATATGTTTTTATATAACTAGATTGATTTCAGGCTCTTCAATTTTTATACTTTATTTCCTTTGCCCTGAGGGAAAAGGGAGGGTGGAAGGGGGACTGCCACTGTGGGTTCGGGCATTTGGCAGGGAGCCAGGTCTGAACTGTCATAGATTTTGGTGTCAGAAGTGGGATATTGTTTTGGTTATCCCGGTTTGTTTCGGAACAGTTACTGGGAAAGCTGCCAAGAGAGCCTTGTTGATATAAACATACCTTTGTTTAAGAACATAGCAAAAGAATAATATAACCTATGACTATTCTACTTATTTGCTTCTTGATTTTGGCTCTATTTGTACAACCTGGAGGTGAATTGCCTGAATGGGAAGGATATTTCTCTTTCCTTGATTTTGACATTAAAGGCCTGATACAAAAGATCCCCATCATTACAATTGGCTCCAATTTTTACTTCACTTGTTCAGCAACAATTCTGTTACTGATAAAGGTAATGGAAATTTTATTTAAAATTGGGAAAATGGTGTTGTATTGCTTCCCTTGTTGTGGAAAAGGCCAGAGCTCGAGAGGAACCGCTGGAACTTTGGGAAGGGTCTTGGAAAGGCCAGTTACTGGATGGCAAGGAGCATGGGCAAATT
>JAWWES010000115.1:94454137-94545005 GCA_035583135.1 Lophotriccus pileatus | reverse complement strand
CTGGAGACACACTGTCTGTAACGCTGCTGCTTCTTTTGAGAACACGCGCAGGATCACTCTTGAGGAGAAAAGACAGCACAGAAAGATTGCATCTTGTCGATGTCACCTGGGGAGTCTTTCTGCTGTGCCTTTTGCAACCGGGCTTGTCTGTCTCGCATTGGCCTTTTTAGCCACCAACGCGCTTGTAGCAAGCGTGGGTAGAGCCCTTCCCAAATCTTCGTTCGGGAAGCCCAGCCATGATGAGGATGTTAAGAACTCTAATACTACCTATGTGTTCAGTGTAATGCAAATTAAGTATATCTGAAGTGAAATATCTGTAAGATGTATGCATTGACTAGAATGAAATAAAACTAATGGCTACATTCATACCATTCTTATCCCAGTTAAGGGTATGGTTTGCCCTGAAATTACTTCTGCAGCATCTAATACAAACTGCTTGATTTCACCATGTTTTGTTTCAATCTCCTTAGTTTAAATCAATATCAACTGTAATGGCAGTGTTTCCCAGCACGTGCCATTTCAAGGTCAACAGTACTAGAGGCTGAAGTATTTTGTTTGATATAGCAGTAGGGGTTTGTAAAATGTTGCTGAAATTTATATTCTTAATTTTGCAGCAGATTTGTGTATGTCTTAAATTTTCAGTCTGTCTGCTTTAAAAAGCAAACCTCTATCAAGGTAACCCCAGAATCGGTGGATAGGTTGACTTACAAAGTTTGACAGAACACTGGAATAGCATCAGGTCTTCCCTGCTGCCTGACCACCAGTGTGTGGGGCAGAGGGAATGCCAATGCAGTCAGTCTTTGCCTGCTAGGTGGCAGCAAAATAGGCACTTGAAAGTCAGGTATGCATACTGATTTCTTTTCAGAGGCTTTGCCCACATCCTACATTCCTGATTAGAACAAGATTCTTGAGCCATAATAGCATGGACTTCATGAGTCACAAAGGACCCTTGTTACAGATGGGATTGTAGGCTTTGGATCTTCATTACTGTTTTGTGCTTTTATTCTGTGCCTTTCGCTGTGTATCTTGCAACTTCAGTTGGGTATTGTCATTGTTGGCATGGGCTTAGTGTTGGCATGAGTCCTGGTAGGAAAAAAAAAAAACAGAAAAAAAGCAGACTGCCTCTAAGCCAGGCAGCTGGTAACATTTTCCCAAACTTTTCCTCTTCTGCCTGGCCTACTGCCTAGGCTCACCTGGCTTGAGAGATCAAGGCCAGTTGCATTTTCTATGCTCTTCCATAGCTATGGCCCTGGGAGCTGCTCTTTTCCCACTGTGTGGAAGTACTACACTGTACAGTTTAATGTAGGTATATTGAAAAACAAAAGATTCCCCTGTGTATTAAGCATATGTAATCTCGTATCCCTTTGCTAGACTGCAGTAAAAAGACCACAGGTTTTATTCTGTGTTCTCCTTGAACGTAGGATTCCACATCTGTGCCTTTGGGACTGGAGGAATACGTCTGCTCTCTCGTGGATCCTTATCAGTAGGAGCAGTAAGCAGAGTCCACCAATTCAACTGGAAATCCATGCATAGTATTATTACAGGATCTGCTATCTGTAATGCATGAGAGATGTAAAGTCAAATTCATCCTATCTTTCAGCTGAAATGTAGTTTTCTTCAGTTATATCAATAAAACAGTAGAAACAAAGTATAAATCTGCTCTTCTGAAAGTACATTGGGGTTTTGCCAGTGACTTCCATTAGAACAGAACTGAGTCCCTCATTTACGTTTTTCTATTTTGAAAATACCTATCTATTTATCTTACTGAGCTGTAAAGAAAAAGAGAAGCTGTATGTCTGTCTTGAAAAATACATATTGTCATGAACTAGATTTTTTAGTAACTAACTGAGCACAGGGTGCAATGTTTCTTCCTGACATGCAACTTACTGGTATTACCTTACTATGAAAACAGGCAGGAACCAAAGTTTCTCTCACAAATAGTCTTTATAGCTGTTGTAGACTGTGCTGCTAGGAGGTTGGATTTTGCTTTCTGATACTGCTTGTCTAAATTAATAGAAGATATGAAAATAAAAGGAAAAGAGGGGAGCAAGTGTAACCACTACAATATGTTCTATATATGTTTTCTAACACGTAGTGTCTTTTGTAACAGGAGCCATAAAATTTTTGTATTTATGTTCACAGTATAAATTGAGAAAAATGTTTAATAAAAAATATGGTAAAAATTAACTTCAGAAGAACATCTTGGGCTGTCATTTTAACTAGAAGGCTAGAATTTGGGGCATGCATTAATGAATAATATATATATTCATGGGCTCATGAAAGGGAAAATAGGATATGTGATTAGGATGACAAAGATGTATTTTTTTTTAGTTTTATAATTTCGACAATTTAAACACCAGCAAATACAGATTCTGAAAATGATGAGTCATTTATTATAAAGTTTGACTCCTGTATCAATGGACCCAAACAGCATCTAAGCAGTAAAATTTCTGCTATACTGTCTATGTGGAGCATGCATCAGCACTTGGGCAGCACGCATGCTGCATAAAAACGAGAAGCATTAATATTCAAAGTACTGCGGAGCAAAGCATTAACAGAGGAAATTAATTTTCAGTTGCTAATGGGCAATTTTTTCTAATTAATCTGCCCTAAAGGATATATACATAATCCCATGATTGTGTTTAAATACTGAGACTTGTATTCATCAGGCTCAGCAATAGCCTTTTTGGGTGTACCTGCACGATCATAAACAAACAGGAAGAGTTATTGAGAACTGTTTGGTTGCTAGGAAAGCCTGCCTTTTTGCTCCTGGCTTTATACCACATCTCTTTAATATGTGGTTCTGAAAAACATCAGATTGCATGTGTGCAGCATACCACATATGTGCACACCTGAAGGCAGATTCTGTCCCAATGGGAATTTACAGCTCATTATTTATGGGTGGCAGGGCTAAAAATTGTTTACTGCTTCTTTGAGAGAGGCCTGAATATTGGGAAGGGTTTCCTGAACTGTGGTTCAGTGCTTAAACTTCACTGTTCCTCTCTCTTCTGTCCTATTTAATTTTCTAACTGCATAAAGACAAATTAGTTTTTGTAAAATGCATTTGGAGGTGAGAAATATCAGTTATGTGAAAAGTGCAGCTGTAATGGAGGGTTCTGCATGAGTTAATTGGTATTGCAATGAGTGATACCATGGAGCTGATAATAGTATTTTTAGATTGCTTTACCTATCTTCATAGTAATAATACTTCACATAATAATAGTCCTGCTAAGAAGGCAGATTAATATCATCTGTAGCTAGGACGAAAAGGAGTTGAAAAGCATTTGCCTGACTTGAAGCTATATGATGAGTCTGTAAAAGCACACAGATTAAAGTCACTGCTGCTTTCTAGGCCCATGATTAGCCCTTTAAACTGCCTCTTCCTTGCAGGCATCCTGTATGTGTGGTTGTGGAAAATGTCTGTGCTAGTAAACTGGCCAGGAGTGGAGTCACAGCTTGAGCACTGACCCGGGATCACAGTTAGGAGGTGGCTGGCTGGGGTTGAGCCTGGCCTGGGCTGCTCCTGTCAGACAGCACTGACAAAGCCACTTACCTGGGATGTTTTAGGGACTCATTAAGTACATGGATGTAAACTGTGTGGTGCCATTTGCAGAATAGTCTTTCTGCCTCTGGTTTTGTGACACTGATGCAGCCTAGCTTGTATCCATACAACCATCTTCCTATGGGATGGTTGCCTAGCAGTCTAGAACTTGAGACCAGTCTCTTACAGTCAGGAGATAAAAATACCTACTAGCAGAGACTTGACACATACCATACAGGTACCAGGTTGGTACAAGGAGTTAATCTGGGATGGTTCACCAGCTGCTTGCATCACCCCACAGATAAAATTCTGGTCTACTTCTTTCACCTTTAAGATTTAGGGTGTATGTAGAGTCTACATCCTGCTTGCTCACAAATGTAGCGCACGTGCTACCAGATCTATCTGCTATTCACCTTTAGAAATCTCGCTCAAGATTTTTGAGAATTAGTTTCTTTGCTGCTGCCTTGTACTTGTGCTTATTTGATCATTGCATTTTCTTTAAAGACATGCCCAGCTACCAAACTGCCAGAAACACTCTTTGCCTCCTAAAACAAAGAATCAAAAAAGCAACACTGAAACAGCTTCAGATGAAAGGATCTGAAAATTTCCTAGGCAAATGAAGATTTACTGTGTGACTCTGTTTGAAATGCAACAATGCCGACGTATGACCAAAAGCACTTTGAGTGCTTTGGCCAAGCTCCATAAACCACAATATAAAGGCAGTTAGTCTTTCACAGCACAACCTTCAAAGGTGTTCAAAGGGAATTTTTTTTTCCTCTAGCAAAACAGGCCTTGACTCCAGTGATAATCACAGTTATCATTAATGTGTGTCCCAACCAAGAAGATGAGTCAGAACACCTAGGATTAAAATGACACACCTTGGGGGAGATGAAATCATTGTAAGAATTCACTGGAAGTTAAATCATTTCAAGAATTCACTACAAATATGTCTTAAAGAGTATTTTGACATTCAGGTGAGCCTCCAGCAGAGTTTTCACAAAGCACTGAAATTCTTAATTTCCACTGAAATCTATGTATTTTACATGCCCAAATGCAGACTATGAAAAAGATGTTAAATTCAAGAAACTAGATACATCTTAGCTACATAGTTACAGAATTTTCATTTTTCCTTTCTCTTATTCCACACTGGAGAGAAATCCTATGGGTTTCAACTTGAGCATCAGGATCACCTTGAATGTGGGCACAAAAAATGCATTCACTCACATCTTCCAAATCAAAATTGTATAAGTTGTTTCCTGTGAGCTTTTCTGGTTTGCTCTGTGTGCATTTCAAGTTGCAGAACATGCCTGCCAGATTACACTAAATGCCTTTTCAATGTTTCCTTCCTAAAGAGATTTTTTTCTGTAGGGTTGGGTAGCATAGACTGTATGTATTTACAAGGAGGATTACCCCTAGTTCAGCCAAGATTTGTAAGTGCAACCACTTTTCTACAATGTTGCTCAGAGCAGCTTGTGATGCTCTTAATCCCAATCACACGCAACTGGCATCATCGGTTAACTTAAGCTGCATCTACACAGCTGAACTCAAGAGCACTTCAGAGGTTACTGACACGCACCCTGAAGCTGTATCAAGTGGGATCCATTTGCCAGTCACAACATCTTCCCTGCTGTCTGAGTGAGCAAAGCTGGTTATAGTCTACACTGATACATGGTGATTGATGTTTCATAAAGTATTTGGGGAGAAATGTATTTTGCTCACAAGCCATAGTCATAGAGCATGTAGATGAGGCAGGTGATGGGACAATACATAGCTAATTATGGATGGGAAGAAATGTTGACTAGATATTCTCACTGCACTGTAAAGAGCAAGAGTAGGGTTTCATTCTCTTTTCCAAATTCTTTTGGGTTTAATTTTTAGCAAATTAGGAGATGATGTGCTTGTTTTCTCAATTGTTCATGTAAGTAAATGCTGTGTATTCCCCATTTTTTTAACATTATCAGATGCTTTCAACCTCATTAAAAGGTGCTCTACATATTCAGAACACTCTTTTACGTGACAAAAGTCTGTAGTAGTACAGCCTTTTTTGTTATGCTGGTTGCTTTTTTCTTCAATTAAAATCAATATTGATCTGTGTCTGGTTCATAGAAGTATGCAACCCAACGCTGAAGAAATCCTTATGATCTGCTTTCCCTCATGACTCCTACGGCTCTATTTGCTACAAGCTGCTAACCCTCATGGTGCAACCAGCCCTTTTCTTCCAGTTCTACTATCTGGGTGTATTACAGGGATGTGGGAAAAATAATACACACAGGCAGATCAGCTTGGCTCAGTATCAGATGTATACATTGCGTCACGTGTAACATGTATACAGCATGTATGGGTTTTGTATTGCAAATATAAAAAAAAAAATATTTTGCTCAGCAGAAATACAATAAGCATTTTTTCCTTTCCAGCAATAGCATCAAACCAGTCCTTTAGGCTGTTGTTTTACAACACCAAGAAGCATTTCACACAGGAGTGTTCAGCTGTCAAACATAGGATGAGCAAAAGAAGTCAGGTTTTCTTTGTTTTGTTTTGTTTTTACGTTTTGGCTTTTTGCCATGAACCAGATATCTGGGTACTGTAGGGACCACTGACATCAGCTACTACTACTGTGTATCTGATACTCCAGTATTCACAGAAGGAATACCAGCAAGTTTCAACTATGTGTATTCCAGAATTTTGATGCTGTAACATTTATTTTTCCAATACATCCTTGTACCAATCTAAATAAAAACAAAACCCCAAACAAACAAAACACAAAACAAAACTAAAAGTAGCCTACCAATAGCTTTGTATGTGCACAGACATTGGGAGCCAGTCTAGTCTATGCAGGCTTACCAGTCCTGCCCAGTGTGCTGAGGCCCACAACATGGTGGCCTCAGCAAGCAAAGGCTGCAAAGCCCACCTAATTAGCTGGGTAAATAATTGAGCATGGACCCATGCTCAGCTCCATGCTGCCATGGGTACACTACCTGCAGGATTCTACTTGCTTACTTATAAAAGCAAGCCTGCATATGCTGTGAACTACACTCTGAGCCTGTTATCTAAAAAGGCTTAAAGCCTCTTGCTTCATAGGATGTGGACTGAATATTTCATCTGGGTAAAATAACGATTTTGTTAAATGATTCCTTACCTCCTTAAATGAGAAGTTCTGTAGCTTCACTGGCCAATAATCAACCCCTCGAGACTGGGCTAGTTAATTTTTGATGTGACGTGCTGGCTGATTTTGGCTGAGGAACTGTGCATTTGCTCAGCTACCCTGATAGCCCAATCCTGCATGACAGTCTCCAAGCTTGGTATGGCAGCAATGCAGCTGCTGCTGCAGTCAGTGGGAGAAAATAAAATGCAGTACCTCTCCCTGTAAGGGCAGGGCCCTGATAAGCTCTGAGCAGATGTGCTCTGGGTTGGGATGCTATTCAGTGACCCTATCATGAGAGTGGCATTCAGCTCTATTGCCCATTTCTGCACTAGAGACATCACAGTCTGATGCCTTCTAGAAAGAAGAAATTGAAAATACTTTGTTTTGTCTGATATAGATTAAACAGACAGAAAGGTGTGTAAGCTGAAGAAACCTTCCTATTCCTGTTTCTTTGTCTGGTTTGTTTTATGGGGATTTTGGGTGGGTTTTGTATGATTTTTTCGTTTGTTTTGTTTTGTTGGGGCATTGTGTTTTTGGGTTTTGTTTGTTTGGGGGGGGGTGTTTTTGTTTTGTTGTTGGGTTTTGTTTGTTTGTTTGTTTTTTTAACTAGAGAAACACCTGATAAAAGTATTTTGTTCCAAACTGTATTCCCTTATTATTACTAAGCACCATCGCTGGTATGTGAGAAACAGACAGGATGGGCTGTATGTCCAGAAGGAAGTCTGCTGTATGTGACTGGGCACAAGCTAACTAAAGTTTCTGGGAGAGAGCAGAGCAAAGGCTTCCCTTCCTGCCCTTACTGGCGATGCTACATACTGTTGTTGCCCCAGGCTAATTGCTCCTTGCAAACACATGATGTCCAGTAGCAGCATTACAAACTATTAGTCCCCCTGAATATTTGTCACATTTGTTGAGCTACAGAAATGCATGCCAGCCACCAAATTATGTATCATGTAAGCTGTGTGATACCTGTTTTCTTTAGGACAGAGTCTTTTCTATGCCTGGAAAAGGATTCATCTCATTAATTTAGGTGTTCATTATTAGTTGTCTGCAGCTGTACCGGTCTGACTTTACAGCTAATGCAGAGAAATGAGAAATACCACAGGATGATTTACCTCATCCTAAGATATCAAAGATAGGCAAGGAAAATTGCCCTTCAGACATGGTTATTCCTGTACATTAATTGTAAATGGAGCCTTGGGAACTCAGGTTAAGTAGGGAAATCGAACAACTAGAACTGAGATGATTTCTACAGTGGGTGTCCCAGTTTTTAGCATCATCTCCAGTTCTACTAAAAACTGAAAGGCAACAAGGAGCCTTAATGTCCATGGCAAGTGTCTCAGCCTATGATCCACAGAAGCAGCAGTACTTTGCAAAAGTTGTGTTAAGAGGTCAGCAACTCTTCTTTGTATTTGTTTTCACTAATAAGTTTAATGAAAGAGGGGCATGGGAAGCTGGAAAGAAACTTAGAGGGAAGACAGTAGACTGAGGCTTACGAAGTTAGGGAATTGCTGTCCAAAGCTAAACTTCCATAAAGCAGAATTGAGGTCATTTTACCTGATCTGCTTCTGGCACGTTCAGTGGGAGCAGAGGATAAAGTCTGCAATAGCCAAGGGTTACCTGACTTCTCAGACTAGAAGCTCCGTGGAGCTTGGATTTTGTATAGGTCTTCTGCTGGCTCCATCCACAGGGGCAAATATGGCCCATAAAAACACAATATGCTACTTCCTACCCACCACTGGTTTTCAAATTGTCTCCAGAAGCCATAACTCAGACACCTCTGTTTACACCCAGACTGGAATGTGATGTGGTAGTTAAACCTGAAGAGGAGTTAAGAAAATCCAGTTGTGTTTAAACTGTCATGTATTCAGAAAGCATGAGTCAGAGTGATCTCAAATGATCTCAGATATTATACTGCTACCACAGTCACATAACTCTCATCAGTGTGAAGAGAAGTCAGGCACCTGCAGGAGAGGCAATCCTCCTCATAAGAACAGAATAGCAGAGATTTTAAAAGAGGAAATAATTTCCCATATTAGTATCAGTTGTCTAATTTCAGTGTCATCTTGAAATATATAGTATTTAAAGTAATATGAAACATCAGGAAGATTAATTCCTGATGTCAGGAGAGAGGAGTTATTCCTGGTAGGCTTTAATGGATCTGCTGCATCACATGGAAACTTCTTCCAGATAGCCAGGAATAAAACCACATACAGAAACTTACTGTCTAACCTTGTAAAGGACCCTAATCCGGGCACAGCGGGAAATTTGTAATTAGGTAAAGCCACATGTTGTGGTTACCGACTACTCTAGGACCCCTGTGACACTGTGTGATTGTTACTTATCTATTTTATGGCACCGAGAAGCAGGCTGGCCTCTCTCAGTAGAGATGAGATGATCTCAGCTTGAAAACCAGCCTTTGGGTTAAGTGGACAACGTGAGTGGAGCCAAGGGTTTCAAGTGGTTACAGTTACTCAGCAATGCATGCAAGCACTTTATTAAGTCCTAAGTCAAACACGTAAGAGTTTTAGCAACCAATGTCAAAAAGTAGGAGTGATGGGACAAAATGAAGGAGAAGACACCTAACCACACTTGGCCATCACCACCACGAAGCTGGAAGAACATACAGCTGCAATGGCTAAACTGCTAGCACAGACCAATTAATTGTCAAGTCGATTTGAGAGAGGAGATGGGGTAGCAGCGTTTCCAGTCTGCTCAGGAGTGTGTCCCAGGGCCAGCAGCCACTTGCGGGCAGCTGCAGGGGAACCAGTCTGACGAGACCCTCGAGTCACTGGAGAGGAGAAAAGACAAAACCCGCAGATGAGTAGTTTTTGGAGGCAGCAGTATTATAGGAAATGTATACGTTACAATGGCAATGCGACACATCCCGGCACCAGGAATGGTTCAGAAAGGCCGGGATTGCAGAAATCAAACTGCAGCTGGGTGAGTACCACCGCCTGCGTCGGGAGCAGACGCAGGAAACAACTAACGTACGAGGGACTTTTACAGAAACTGAGAATGGTGTCTATTTCTGGGAATCCCGATGAGAGTCTCATCTTCGAAGCGCAGAGGAAAATGGGACCCTGGCGCAAACTGCACCCAAGCAGAAGCCACCTGGCCTCCTCCACCTTATTCCTCCAAAGCAGAGACCTGAACAACCCAGAGTCTCCGCCTGAGAACCCTCCCCATCGCTCCCCGCAGCGAGCACGGCGGTGCCGGGCTGGGCTGGGCTGTCCCGGGCGCCCGCGGTCACCCGGGGCTCCGGCAGCAAAGCCCCCGGCCCTGCCTCGGGCAGGGAAGCGCCGCCGCCCCGCGTATCCCAGGGACGTCCCCCCCGGAGGTGAGGGAGGACCCGCCGCTCCCGCCCGGCGCCGCACGGGGGGGAGTTTCTCCTCAGCAGGTGGGGCCGCTCCGCCGCCCGCCCCTCCTCACCGCCGACACCCCGCGGCTTCCCGCCCCAGCGGCTGCCCCTCGCCGGGAGCCGCCGCCGGCAGCGGCAACAGGTCCGTGCCCGCTCCTCCCTCCCCTCCGCCTGCCAGGCGAACAAAGGGGCTGAGCGCGGCTCCGCGCCCGCCCGGCCCCTCCGCCAGCTCGGCCCCTGCGCTTCAGCCATTTGCCTCGCCTGGCATCGCCGCGCCGCTCCCTCCCCGCCTCCCCGGCCTCCCGCCGGCTCCCGCGCCGTGGGTGAGGCGGCGGGGCCGCTGCGCTGCGGGAGCTGCCCCGAGCGGAGCGGGGCGAGGCGAGGCGGCCGCTGGAGGAAGGTAAGCGGGGAGGCAGCGCGGCCGCGGGACGAGAGCAGAGTCGGGGTCGGGGTCGGGGTCGGGCACGTCCCGGGGCCGGGGCTGTGCCAGACCCCCCTCCCCGCCCGCCGCCGCGGAGCCTCCGAGAATCCCTGGTATCGGTGCCGGTATCTGCCGATACCTGCCGATACCTGCGGTACAAACCGCGACGGGGAACCAGGGTAGCCGTGCGTATGCGTGTGTGTGTGTGTGTGTGTGTGAGGGGGGATGCTGGAGCACTGTCAGGTTTAATTGTGCTATTCTCTTCCCTCTGTCCCCCTTAATCCCCCTCCTCTGGGCAGCAGGGAAGCCGGGCATATCCCCATATCCCTTCTCCATATGTCGCAGAGAGAGACAACCCTAATGCTGGCGTATTTTTTTTTTTATCCTGCTGACCTATTAAAAATCTAAATGACTCTTTACACTAACGTTTAGGGATGTGTAAGAGCAGCAGATTGCTTCCTGCTATAAATTCTTCATGGCGTGCTTCCCCATCGTACTAAAAGCACACACAAGCCCTGGGTGAACACATGCGTGCAGGATTTTGCATGGTGGAAGATGCCTGAAGAGAAGTCCTACTAAATTTTAGTTGTCTTAAGCCGGTAGGCTTTTGTGTCTGGTTCTTTAAAGCAACAAAAAGCTGACTCCTGAACCCAAACCTACACATAGCACAGAGAATGATAGTATTAAATCGTATAGCCAACTTTTTTCACTATCAAGAAAAAATAAAGCCCCCTAGAAGTAACATTCTGTAAAGGTTTTCCACAGCAATTAAATCGAACAATAGAAAACTGGAACAAAAAGCTAGGAAAAAGTAGGGCAATAAAAAATAGATTAGTAATAAAATAGAACAATCATTCTGTATGATCTGAGAAGCAAAATAGCTCCTCTATTTTTCACAGATTTAACCATCTGTATCCCAAAAAGGAATTAAGTGGAATGTGTGTGGAAAATAATAATTAAATTGTCACTAATATTGTCAAAACAATATTTGCTCCCCTGTTTAACTCACTGGCCCATCATGCTTGTTCTGCATTCTCCTCTGCCCAGGGCACATCACACAGCATTTATTCACTCTTTAATTAGGACATCCAGTGCATGCCAATGGGATCCTCCGGTCATTCACTGTTAATGGCACTGTCTGAGGAGAACCTGCCAAAGCGCCAGGGACTGTTCCCATGCCTGCCCCAGCTCCCCTCTGCCCTCCAGGACTCGCTCCTGGCAATGGTGGCACTGGAGTCAGTGATGACAGTCTTAGGAGCTGGAGTTTGCAGGACTGTGCCTTAGTATCAAAAGACTGAAATCCTTAATAGCTTGCTTTCTTCTATGAATGCTGTACTTTCATCATTTTTCAGTATAACAAATAGTCCAAAGAGGTGGACAGACTTGAAATGTCAATAAATATTACAGCACCATTATTTGGCAGGAACATTCAATGAAAGCTATTAACTGGCTTTACTACAGTAAAGCAGGATTATAGTATTTAGGGTTGGCCTAGGTTACCATAAAGACAGTGATGTGGTTAGATGACTGGATCCAGATCCTACTTACCAGGGGTTTCGGCATCCTGTAGTATCCTGTTGCAAGAGGATATTAGGGGCAGCTGAATGCTAAAGAAGGGTATAATAAAACATGAAAGGAAATCCTGCAATTTCTTTTAACATAGAATTAAGCTTTTTTTTTTTAATACTTTTTTTTTCTTGATGAGGTCCTATATGGGTTTTGGAAGTGTTTTTCTATTTATCCCTACTGACATTGTGCAGCACTGCAGTTGGGAGCCTGTTTCTTTCTTGTCAACAGAAGGAGAGAAGTCATATTATACCTCTTCACATGCTTGAAAATACCCATTTTAAAAATGAGCTCATTTAGATTAGCCTTCTCTGGACATGACATTTTTATGTCTGCTCTTTTATTTTTCTATGGAATTGTCATAATCTATTCTTTCTGCTTGTTCTTTAGTCTTCGTGTTGTTTTGTCAGAGAACAGACGTGATTAGTTCCTTTCACTGTGGAATTACGTTATAGCAGTTCAGGATTTGACAACCAGTTTAACCTGATCTATGAATAAGCTGTCCCTGAGCAGGAAGGGACCGTGCTCCTTCTCTAGCATGGGCCATACATTCCTGCCCAATTCTCTGTGCCAGCACTCATAATCATGTGACTATACAGTGAATGGATGGAGATTTTGCCTTCCTCCTGCAGTTAATTAAGCAAACACCCAGTTTACACATGCAGATGTTGGCATTAGAAGTGGGGCTGGTCCTGGGATCAGACCATTTAAATCTGCCTGTAACTGTCTGAGGGATCAAGACCTGTGTTTTCCTTAGACAGTGCTGGGAATGCTGCAGGCTTTATTTTTTGTTCTTATCCTAAAATGCTCCTTGGATGCTAACTGGCAGTTTTGGCATTGAAAGGATTACAAGACTGGGTCAGTATTGTATATGGGGTATTGAGTGTTATTGCAAAAAAGAGTTGTCTGGGTCCTTTGTTCTGCACTGAATATTTGGTACTTTCCAGTTCCTTATACCCCATCAGCAAGGATGGCAGGAATTCGTGATCGGTTAAGTCAGTCTATTTAATGCAAAACAAGCTGGAGAAAAAAAAAATCCAGTGGTTCTACAGATTTTGTGCCATGTGTCAGAGGGAGAAGAAAGATGTGTCACATAAACGCTTTTCAGGTGTGATGTTTCGCGAGCTGCCATTGCTGTGCCTCTGGCTAAAACAGATGAGTTGACAGCCTATTTTAACTCACTCGGAAACACTCCAGAAACCACAACCTTTCTATACAAATTGGCATAAGTTGGTCAAGCAGCTTCCATGCTGTTATGTTGTCTGTCACAACATGATTTGCATTAATTGAAGTTATTTTACATGTACGCATTTATAGATTAGCACAAGTTGTTTGTTGTTTTTCTGGACACTGATTCCTTCAGGAGTACTTAAGGAGCAGAGTAAGCTTTGCATGTGGATCTCTAACTGCTGGAAGGCTCCTGGACTTCTGAATAATTTCAGACTATCAACCTGTCAGAGTTAAATAGTGTGGTGTTTTTTTTTTTTTTCTTGGAAGCAGATCTGCTTTTCTCTCTCTCCCTCTCTTGTAAGTAGATTGAAAGAACAGGCCTTAAGACGTGGATATAAACTATTATTACTGCAACCCATATTTTAGAGTGTTAGTAAGAACTAAAAGCCAACCCTTTGCTATGGGAATAGCATGCAAACAACAAATGTTCTGATTCCATCAGTCAAAGACAAATCTGTTCATGAACTTACAGGATAAGTTCTCTTATCCTGTAACTTTCTTCATTTCTCCTGCTGCAACTCCCTGCATTGCTTCACTTCAAAGAAAGCTACTGTATACATTTCTATGTACCGTTGTGGTAGATTAACCCTGGCTGGATGAACATGCCCACCAAAGCCATTCCATCACTGCTGTCCTCAGATGGACAGAGGAGAGAAAATGAAATGAAAGTCTCATGGGTCGAGATCAAGACAGTGAGACATCACTCACCAGCTACTGCTACGAGCAAAACAGACTCAACATGAGGAAATCAGAGTAGGATAATGAGAAATAAAAACGAAATCTTGAAAACATCTTCCCACAACCCCTCTCTTCTTTACAGGGTTCAACTTTACTCCTGAATTCTTTATCTTCCTCCTCCTCCAGGGGAACAGGGCATTTTGGTATATTCATCACAAGTTTTATATGCTCCTTCCTTCCTCACAGTCTTCCCCTGCTCCAGCAAGAGATCTCTCCCATAGGAGGCAGTTCTCCATGAACTTCTCCAATGTGAGTCCTTCCCACAGGCTTCTATTCTTCATAAACTGTTCCAGTGTGAGTCCCTCCCACTGGTTGCAGTCCTTCAGGAACAGGCTGCTCCAGGATGGGTCCCCTGGGGGGTCACAAGTCCTGCCTACAAACCTGCTCCAGCTTCCCACAGGGTCATGGCACCCACAGCAGCCACCTGTTCCAGCGTGAAATCCTCCACAGGGTGCAGGTAGATCTCTGCTCCACCATTAACCTCCATGAGCTACAGGGGCACAGCTGCCTCATCGTGGTCCGCACCACAGGCTTCAGGGGAATGTCTTTTCCAGTGCCTGGAGCACCTCCTCCCTCTCCTTCTGCACTGACCTTGGTGTCTGCAGAGTTGTTTCTCTCACATATTCTCACTCCTGCGTTCTCTGGCTGCCATTTGCTCCTGCGCAGTAACTTTCTCTCCTTGTTAACTATGTTACCCCCAGAGGTTCTACAGCCATGGCTGACTGGCCTTGGCCAGTGGTGGGTCTGTCTTGGAGCCGGCTGGCATTGGTCCCATCAGACTTGGGAAAACTTCTATCAGCTTCTCACAGAAGCCACCCCTGGAGCTCTCCCGCAGCCAAAACCTTGCCATGCAAACCAAATACAACATTGTAAGAAATCCAGATGCTCATGAAGTTAATGGGAATTTTCCCTTGACTACAGTGGGGTTGGGATTTAAAGTGATGTCAGACTCTGGCTTTATCAAAATGCTCTGAAACTTAGATGGACGTTTCTAGCTGCATGCTACTAGCACAAGCTTCATTCTCTCCAAAGCAGTACACAGATATATTTCTTGTTTAACAACAACTGATAATACAGTCCCGAAATTTGGTGTCCACAGCAGATGGAAGAACAGTAAAAGTAAATGTTATTTGAGTGTATTGCTTTGTAAGCTTTGGAGTTAGGCAGTGTCATGTGTCCCAAGAAATTTTATACCTAGGAAAAGGGGAGCAAAGACTGTTTATGTGCATTCACATGATAAAATTCACTGGTGCTGCTCCTTGTTGTTCAGGATGAAGTCTATACCACTCATTCACTGTGACAGAAGACCTTTAAGACAGGGAGCAGAGTTGCAAGGATCTTTTAGTTAGTGCAATGCCTGGACAGTATTCCTGGCAAGATATTTTGCAACCTTACAGGAAACAAATAGTTTTACTGCACCCCCAAAATCGGGCAACTTTTCAGAGTGGTTGTTGAAGAGCTCAGGATCTGCTTTGAGGAGGTGTATGTGTATCTAAAATCTCTCTCTAGTCAGAAGTAACCAAATTTTAGACTTAGGAGTGAGACATCAAAATCTTTAAATGGTCAAGAACCACAAATGGGAACCCCTGAATCTGTGCTTCTTCTCGTACCTCTGAAATCATAACCATGAAATCAAACACTTTTCTGCCTCTTACTCTGATTTGAAGGTCTGTCTTCTTACTCTGGGTCCTGACTGTACAGCTCTGTCTAGATTGCTAGCTAATAAATGCACTGTGACTATTGAACATGATCAAATTTAACGGCATACATTCTGTAGCACTTTAAAAGGACAAGTTCGAATAATAGATTAGTCAGACATACTATAGTCTTTACATCTCCTCTGTGTCAGGAAGTCCAGAAACAGATAGGACAGTCCTGAGGGAGCTGTGGTCATCATCACCCTTCATGATTGTGTTGCCAGTCTGTATGTCTCTTCATAAAGAGCATGGATCATTTTGGGAAAACAGAATGCTGCCAAGTCAGCAGATATGAAAGTGCAAAAGGCAAAAAAAGTGAATTCTGACTTGAAAAGCATCATGTACATTTCTAAGGTATTCAGGATGATCCATTTGACACCTGAATATCCATCAAGGCCATTGGCCAAAACAGAGAAACCATATAGATGTGAGATGGGTTATTTGAGCAGAACAATGCTTTGACCTAATTCAGCCAGAAGTTATTGGCATGGTACAGGAATAAAATTCTTTGGCCTGTTCTTGCAGGAATAAGATTAGATAACCAGGCAATCTTTTCTGTTCCTTAAATATAGGCATCTTAACTATTACCTATCTGCCCTGTTAAATGGAAAAAAACATTATTTTTTTTTGAGTATAGTCAGAGAAATCAGTGCAGCCAGAAAATATTAGACTTAACACCCAGGCTCAGCATATGAAATTCACATTATAGGAAAAAATATTATGCATCTAATGCAGAAAGTGTCAGGCCATGAAAATAAGAGTGTTTGATTAGAAACCTATTTTATTTTTGTCTCAGAATGGCCGGTAAGTGTTAACTTCTACTAATGCAAACTGCATGCATTTTACTTGGTTTTCTCTCAGCCTGCAGGTACTTCTGATAGTAAAGGCTTGCCACAAAAGTACCCATGACTCCAGCATGTGTTTATGCTTTGAGATCAGCAAAAGTGTTTTTCAATCCTAGCACAACCCAGGATGGCTTGGATCTCCCGGCAATACAATTGAGCCCTGACCCACCAAAGGCAATGGAAAGAACAGAAACTTTCCCTTTGTCTGGGAACAGAACCAAGGATTCTTCTTCCTCACCCTCAGAAACATTTTTATTGTTTTAGTGAAAAGTAATGCAGCTTTAGCCTGGAGGAGAGTCACCTTTCATAGACTTAATAGTTTGGGCACTCTGTTGACATTTGGGGGTTTTACTCTTGTCAGGCAAAGGAAGGGGCAGTGGCAGGTTTTCCATGTAGCTTGGTTAGATCTTTAACTGTTGTACAGAAAGTCAAAGTAGCAGCAAGAGTCGGTACTATCATCTTTTAAAGCAAGAACTAATGTCTCCTGATTGTACAAACTAAGCACTTTGTCACCATGTTTTTTGGTATTTTTCTATTGGCTAGCCCTTGGTAGCTCTCATATACTGTTTTTTGCGGATCTGAATCAATGGGCATCTAATGTACCCACACAATGGCTGTGTGTACAGAACCCATCTGTATGTTCCAGGTTCCACTCCAGAAGCTTGTTACAGGTAGATCAGCAGTGCTGTACAGCTCAGACACATGGCATCGGTCTCTGCCCGTGCGGGAGAACTGGGAGGTGCATCCCACTCACAGGTCAATTCTGTGTAGGAATATGGCCCCACATCTCTCCACCTTGGCCTGATTTTCATGAAATAACAAATAAAAGAAGTCAGACTCCTGTGAGTCACCTAATAGTTCACAGTTACAGGCCCAACAGCAAACTGTGAGCGGCATTTCTGCCATGGCAAAGAGAAGTCTGTGCAAGCCGATTCCTTTCCTCCTTTTATAAAGATTAGAGCTGTCATGCAGGAGGTTTTGCTTTGCTGTCTGATCTGTCTGTCTTGGGTCTTACATCTCTGTTGCATTGCCATCTGCCAGCTAAAACTGCCCTCAAAGTCAGCCTTTGCCATGTTAAGCACTGCGGCAGGTCTCTCCACCTTTGCATCTAGTCCAAAATCTATGTAGAAACTGTCTGCAGAAACCTGGAAATATTCTGTGAATCGAACTAGGTGTGGTGTAATTTTTAGTTGCAGCTAGAATGATTATAAACCTTAAATTTGAAGAAGTAGCTGGGCAAAGTAGCTCTTCAAAAATGAGAAGGGTGTCATTCACAATGTATCTGAAGGACCTTTGCCTTTCTAAGCATCGCTTACCTAATTTGTCAATAAATCAATGAGCCTGTTCAGTCTCAAAAAGGGGGGCTTTTTTTCTCTTAAGTATCAAATTTAGAGTTTGTCTGGAAAAGGAAGTGTTTTCATTAATTACCTTCTCTAAAAATTTTTCTTTTACTTTCTTTTCCTAGGCATAAGTCTCAGAAAAATGGGGCTTTTTGCTTCCCTTTGAAGTCTGTTGTTACCTCTCACATTCTGTCTTTCTCAAGCACAATAGTGACATATTTTGGCAAATTTCTGTTGCTTTGGGCTCTTTAATCTGTATGTCCTTTCCCTAATGATATTAAAAGCAAAATCCAGTTTTATCCTAAAACAGGAATTTAATTTCCTCCAAATACATTGTCCCGTCTTCAGTATTAAATGCAATACATAGCAGGTGAATTCAAAGAGTACAGTCCATTTATGGAGATCAAGTGCTCTTCTGGAATGCAAAACCAAGCCTGACTACTTTGATTTTCAAAAATCTATCTGAACTAGTTTCTGTTTTGCTTGACTTAACTTCTCAGTCGATATTCTTCTCCTTGGTTATTTGTACCAACATTGCTAAAGTATTTGCAGATATTGAACATGTTTGCAATTTGTTGACAATACAGTTTAATGCTGAAAAGCATTTCTGCAATCAACATTACCACATTGCACTCCAACATTACACATTAATGCTTAAATGAGGCTTTGAATCATCACAAGCTGATAATTTTCTTCAAATCAGTGCTCCTGGTGTATGACAATTTCTAGAACTTAAGGTCAGAAAGGATTAGTAGATCAACTAGTCTGCTGCTGTAAAATTTCTGTCACCTTGGACTCCCCAAGGCACACAGTCATGATCCCCTTTATGACATCAGAATAAGGATCTTCCCATGTCAGATCAAATGTCCACCTAGACAGCATCCAGCCTCCCACATGGACCATAATCCAGTGTTCAAAGAAGTGTGCATCAGGATAAAAATGTGTATTTCTCCGTGGGATACTACTTTATCTTGAATATTAATACCCTGACCATTTTCCCACTCAGGGTCCTCCTGAGCTGGATGCTTTTGTGTTTATTGTGTATTTGGTCACCTTCTATGGATTTCTTTTCCTTGAGCCCATTCTTCACTTTCCCCATCAATTAATATAAACTTTTAGTATCCACAGTATTCTAGTAGTCTTTTTTTTCCCCTCAGTAGTGTAAATATTTTGCTTTGTTTACACTTACACTTGGTTTGTTTAAGGTTTTCTCCACCAGCCTAAGAAAGCCATCAGGATGCAGAATTTTCATGTGCCTACACTTGTGCACAGTCATCAAGTCACAGAGCAAACATACCAAGCCCTAAAGAAGTGTCAGCACTGCATTTTTTGGGCTGACTAAGGCTTGCTCTACTAGTTCTCCAAGCAACTAGCACAATCCACCTTTTCTCCAAAGGCATGGAAGTGTGGCTGTTAGGGGGTGCCTAAGCTAGTTATCAGCTTTTTGCTTGGTTTGAGACTGGTGTACACTGTGCAGAGACAGAGTAAGCTTGGTTGCAAAGTGTTGTTGTGAGTCTCTCGCTGAAGTGTTTGTGGTTTTGGGTTTTTTTATATCTGTGAAATAATTTAGTCCTTTTCCCTGTCCTCACAGATTTTTAAATGCTACTTCCAAAATGTAAAGCCTGGAACATACATGCTTACATCATTCATCCACCATGTTCCACTGCAAACCTCCTAATGCTATAGATGAAAGGTAACGTTTTCCCTACTGCTACTCCTTATTTCCCAGTATACACATTCAAGGACTGTGTTTATTCTTTCAGCTCTAGCACCATGCTGGTATGTTTGGTACCACTGTTCACTAAATGTAGTGTTAGCCCTGCCCAGATACAATGAAAGCAACCAAACTTCAGTTTATCACAGACATGACCACATGCTCTCACCTTGTATCTAGAACCAGATAGTTGCCAGCCCATGTCTAGAATTAGCAGAAATTGTGCATTAAGAGTTCTGTTACATTCAGTGTATTGCCATGCCATTATCTCCTGATCTGTAGTGCATTTGTGATAGACATCACATCAGCCCTAGAGTTTTTCTCAAAGGTATTGTAATCACTCAAAACTTGTTTTGGACTCTTTTTTGTTAGACTTTCTTTTCTCTATGACATATTGGAGCTAGGTTTTGGTTTTGTGGGAGTGTTAATTTCCTTCTTGCTGTGAGAACTCCTGAGAGACCCTGCTCCTCCCTTACTATTTCTGAGGAGTCTAAACTGGTAGGAACTCAAAAAGATAGTTTCCTTTTTAGTGAGTGTTTGCCTCTATGGATATTACTGTAAGGAAACCTTTTCTCTGGTCATGATGACTGTTTAGAAGTTGTTTATTTTTAGTTTGGATTTGCTAGCTGTAATATCGATTTAATCAGGCTTTTAATAATATTTTTATTATGACTTACTTCCTCTCTCTATTCCTCCCTGCCCAGCCACACACATCCTTTTCTTCCTTAGAGTTTCTGATGAGGAATTGCTGCCCACATGTGCCTTGTGTGGTCTATAATCATATGCTGCATTTCTTAATTTTTTTTTTTTCTTTATGATTTTATGAAAATTTTGTAGTTATGAGATAGAAACATGTACCTCTGTTACATGTTGTGAGAAAATTACAGGACCTTGAAAGGTCATAAGGAAGCTGCATAGACAACTTGAGTGTGATTGCAATACTACAGAAGATACATCCAGCAGTCAGGGCAAGGCACTAGGACAGTATTGTAACCCCGGTTCTGAGCACTCCTAATTTTAAAAAAGGGATAGAAAAAGAATTATTCTTCCTTCTATATTTCTTCAGGTGGCACATTGAAAGACAATTGTGTTTTTTTCTTACAAGCAGGAGGTTAATCAAATGGTTAAAATTTAGAGTTAAAATTTGTAATAGGATCCAAGAATTCAGTTGGTGCAAGCCCTTTCAGAAAAATGGCATCTTTATGCTCCAGATGTTTTCCCCATTTACAAAGGGAACATTTTTTCCTTCAGATTTCACAGATCTCCTCAATGAGCAGGAGTGAAATAGACCATTTTTATAAACATGCAAACCACTCTACACTTGACTCTGCCTCCTAAAAGATTTTGCCTTGTGGTCTGAGCTATCCAGCTCACACTGTCTTCACACTGGCAAGTTCTACTTTTAAGTCATCGTTTAGTTTTTAAAATAAATACAAAGGATGTTTTTTCTCTTTTGATGATCCTGCCTCTTTGGATGCCTTAATCATCTCAATCAGATGACGCCCACATCCCGAGGGAATTCTCTACTGAAGTAAAATTTGGCAGTACAAGTTTTTCCAAAAGCATTTCCTGGACTAAGGTGGAGCAGAATGGCATTCTGTCATTTCTGAACCGGTGTGTCTCTTGGGGAGGACAGCCTGCTTATGTAAATTAGAGTTGCTTATGATAGGGAAAGCACTGCTTTTATTTACCCTGAGACTTAGAGCAGTTTCCATTTGTGAACTGCAGAGCAGTAACCCAGTTCCTCCCACATGCACATATTCCCCAGAGAAAGTGGGTCTTGCTAGAGCACAAGGTTTGGGTCAAAGGCTATTGGCACTGCACAAAAAAAAGTAAAGAGAGAACAATGCAATACAAGCATTTAATTGGATTTTATCAGAAGGACTGGAAATGAATGCAGGAAACTTTACCTGCAGCTCTTCATTACAGTTTCTCTGTCAGAAAAAACTACGCCTTCTTATCTGTGCTGTTACTTGAGCAATGTCTCACAGCATCTGAGGTTGGGGCCACACATCCAGGATATTGTAGTTGTGTCATTGCCAAGTCTGTAAATACAGTTCATGTTTGTTGGCAGCTCCTCTGTCCATTAACATTACATCATCCCTAGACCAAACCCATGATAATGAAAACAGTTTCAGTCCAAGTAATTCAGCTTCTGACTTAAAAGTCCCCAGTATAAAAAGTGATATTAGTCCATAGATACCGTATACTGTAAACAGCTTGCTTTCTTTTCCACTACCTATCCTGTTTCTGAGTTTTGAAAAAAGTGCTAAAACTGAGTTTGTTTTAAGCCAAATGAGTTCGTTAGGGGGTCAGATTCTTCTGAATCAGCACAGCTATCAAGTATCTTCTGCAATTCTGTAACTTTTGAATGTTCTGTGGTGTTAGAACAGCAGTACAACTCTTTGATCATTGTAGATAAAAAAAGAATGGAGAAGTAGTTCAGTATTGTATTTCCATCAGCCCTGTTCAGCGTCTTCCTGTTTTATACTAAATCTATGACCTTTTAACTATCAGTCATGTTGCTCAATAATGGGAAGGGTCCAGAGCTTATCTG
Source organism: Lophotriccus pileatus (assembly GCA_035583135.1). Lineage (NCBI taxonomy): Eukaryota > Metazoa > Chordata > Aves > Passeriformes > Tyrannidae > Lophotriccus > Lophotriccus pileatus. The sequence continues at coordinate 94,522,853 of JAWWES010000115.1, read as the reverse complement.
AATTGTTTTTTTATCAGCTTCATCTTTGTGTAATTCCTGTATTTTGTTTTCAACCAGACAAAGGTGCTGAGATTGCTGGAGTGGTCATTGATGCTGTCATTGACAAAAGTCCTCCAAACCCTCTTTCAGCTTTTCTAAATCTTCAGCTTCCCTATAGAGTTCCTTGTTGCCTTAATTGCATGTGGTACTTTGATTGAAGTCCTGTTCAAGCTCAACATAAAATTCAACATATTCTTGGTGATTAGCTTTAGATATACCAGCAGATAATTTTCTTCAGGATTCTGCTGTTTGCCATTAGGAAGCCATACCGTCAGTCCTCCTTTCTCCTTGTGATTCCTTAGGAGGATGCTAATACACGTGTTTGTTACGACTGCAGTGGCTGGCAGCTTCTATCTCAATAACATTTCAGTGTCAAGTCAAACTTCTAAGCCAAGCAGATCTGAATATGAGGAAAGGTATGATAACTGTGTTTAGGAGGGCGTCACCCTTTTTCTTCTATTTTCATTAGCTGAGAAAATTGAAAAGATCACTTTTTTTCGGTTGCTGTTCTAGCGACTTTGAATATTGAAAATGGTGATTTTCCTTTGAGGCATAATGCAGGAAATATATCTCACCATACAGAGATATTATTAGTATTACAGTTACTGGTTTTGACTTCTCATATTTAGTCACCCACACTTTTAATTTTTGGTGGCATTCTCTTTCATTCTTCCTTTATAATTTCACTTGCAAAATCAAGCTGTAGACTGAGAGCTTGAAACTATGTGAAGCTATTCATTCCTTCTTGTAGAGGAGGAACATAAGTAAAAGTGGTGTCAAAAGTGAGGTGTGTCAGGAAAGGCCATAATATTGAGAGCAATGGGGGAAGGTATTTTAGAGTGTACTGAATGTTCATGATTGTAGAGTCCAAGCTATCCAGAACTGTATCAGGATAAGGATTGAATATTGGGGAACTCAGCCCAGGAAAGAGCAGAGGAGACACAAAATGTTTCAATTACTTACTTGTGTCTCAAATTATATACTTTTAGCAACTTGCTTAATATAGCTGTACATCTGAGCTTGGCATTCTAGGTATTTTCCTAGCCACCTCCATTGGACTTTTTGTCATTTCACCAGTGTCACTTACAGTAGTTGCTCTCGAAGAAAGCTGATTATCATGGCTCTGGAAGGCCTGGAGCAAAAAGAAGATTAATCTCAGTATCTACAGCATAATAAAATAGCATAAAAAATGGTTACATAGTGAATTCAGTACTGTAAAGGCTCAATGACAAACATAATCACATCAAGAGGGATGCTGCCCAGTTTAAGTTAATAATGAATCTATACATCTTCCACAGACACACCAAGTGTACACACAGATCTCTGCATTTCTCCTTATCTGTTTAAAGCTGCAGAAAACTCAGTAAAACCCGACCTAGAGAGTGTGGGTCTGGACCGGAGGAAATTTGCCAGTAAAACTATCCAAAGGTCATACAGTGTCATAGAAAGTTCCTAAGTGCCAGATTTTTGAACACCCAGATGAGGAATACAAAGTTTGTGAAATCTACTCATTCTGGTAAGGAATATTCAAATGCTACTGAAACCTTGTTATGGTCTCAGATGGCCAGAAATCAAACATCAGCATTGATTCAGTCTAACTGAATATGATCAAATGTAGAAAGCACTTCCCAGGGCGAGTCCACAAAATAAAAACCCATAAGAGAAGACTGATACTACCATTTAAGTAAAGTTTGCATGTGCAAGTATGGGCTTCTAGGTTTCATGTGTGTGTCAGGGGTTTCCAGACAATGTCACTTACCAATTATGCTTTCAGTAATTAAAATAAAAAAATCAGAAAGTTAGATTTTCCTAATATTAATTTAATAAGGTAAACAAATCATCTCTGCTGAAAGGAGTCACAATGCATATTTTACATATAAATTAGTGTTCCTTGAGAACTGTGAAAAAACTGCTAATGGGGATTTGAATGGAAATTAATAACCTCCTTAAACATAGATTCAGAGCTGCAGATACTTATTAAATGAAATTAAGTACATTTGGACAGTTTTCATGTGTCATTCATCAAAGCCTAAACCGAGCCTGGGAAATTCATAAATAAACATGAGGCAAACAAATGGCACTTTTTTAAATTCTAAAAAATACATTTGTGAAATGAAGGTACAACTGGATGGTGATTGTGCTAATGGGGACTAACCTAGTTACAGCCATGCTCTGTAGTCTGTTTCCCAGAAGAGACTTCATGTTCTAATTATCTATTGTGATCTTTTTGCTTGTTTCTACTGTTTATTATCAGAAGCTATAAATCTTTCAGACTTATGAAATCTGATTTACACCTTGCTAACGCATTACAGCTACATATGCTGCTACATACGTGTGAAATTGCTTGTTCTAACAACTGAAAAAGTCCTTTAATATGTTTTGGAAACAATTAGAGTTATTAGCATACTTACAGTCCCTTTGAGATACTCTAGGTATCCTGTTAAAGGAAACATAACTCTAATATGCCCAAACTTCTCAGTGAACAGAGAATGTATTGATTTTAAAACTAATCAACTTTTTACACTTTCTTTTAAACAGGGGGAATGCATGTAAGGAGCAGTGATATGAAGAATACTTCGCAAAGGTCATGCAAAGACAAACTTGACTAGTGGGGAATCGCCTTCCAGAAATCGATTGCAACCGCAGCCTTCCACTGAAATAGTTGCGCAAGGTGAATACATTGTTATAGTACTCCTAAGTATTTGCCTTTAAGGACATTTTTCCTCATCACCCAGCACAGGGTAGGGATCAGTTATCAAAAAAAGGATGCAGTGCCTGCAAACTGCTTAAAGTTTTTTGCATAGCTACAGGAAAAACAGAATTGCTTTTAAGGCTGTTGTGGTGCTCATCGGGGCGACCCCCCGTACCACCAAGGGAGCTCAGGTTTTCGGGGGCTGAGCTACCGCAGTTAGCCCCGGGCAGCCAGAGGCGGCAGAGCCGCAGGGATGATCCCCCAGGGAAAGCAGAAGCGGAGGTTTAGCCCCGGAAACCAGAAACGGCCCCGCCTGCGAGAGCAGCGGCTCCCAATATTAAGCCGGAGAAGCTGGGGAAAGGGGAGGAGGGTGAGCGGAGGCAGGCGCGGATGCTGAGTGCTGTTGTGTGTCCCCTGCAGGTGATGGCCGGCCCGCCGCGGCCGGCAGCGCTCCGCACGGGCTCGGCGCGGCGCCGCCAAAGGTAGCGCGGCTCCATGGAGGGTTCCATGGAGGGCTCCATGGAGGGCAGCGCGGCCCCGGAGGAGGAGGAGAGCGGGGCCGCGAACGGGCCCCCCCCGCCACCGCCGCCGCCGCCGCCCACCCCGGCCGCCCCCTGCGGCTTCAGCTCCTCCCTCTGCTTCAGCGCCGCCGCCGCCGAGCCGCAGCCGCCCGCGGCCGGCGGTCGGGTGGTGCAGAGCCAGTGGGAGATCAACAACGCCGCCTGCCAGCCGGAGGAGGACGATGAGGAGGTGGTGGGGCCGCGGGACCGGCCGGCGGAGGAGCCCGACCTTGTGATCGAGGTGTCGGGGCGGCGCATTCGGGCGCACAAGTCGGTGCTGGCGGCCAAGAGTGACTACTTTCGTGCCCGCGCCTCCCGGGACGTCCTGCGGGTGAAGGGGGTGAGCTACGGGGCGCTGCGGCTTCTCATCGACTACGTGTACACGGCCCGCATGGGAGAGGTGCGGCACGACAACCTGGCGGAGGTGGTGAGCGGCGCCCGCGTCCTGCAGATGCCGTGTGCCCTGCACTGCGCCGCCGAGGCCATGCGCGCCCAGCTCTGCCTCGGCAACTGCTACCAGCTCCTCTGCCTGGCCAAGAAGCAGCGGCTGGCGGAGCTGCGGGAGGCTGCCTATCGCTTCATGAGCGACCATTACCTGGAGGTGCTGCGGGAGCCCAGCGTGTATGGCCGCCTCAGCGGCACTGAGCGGGACCTCATCCTGCAGCGGCGCATGGAGGCCGGCCGGCCCTGCCTGCTGGTGGCCGAGGTCAGCGATGCCTTCGAGCGGCCGGGTGGCGGCAGCCGGCCACAGAGCCGCGAAAGCAGCCGGCCGCAAAGCCCCTCCTCCGTGGTGTCCCTGGAGGAGAGTGGCTCCCTCATCCACTGCTACCAGGAGGCCAGCGGCGAGTGGAGGGTGCTGACACGCCTGCCCGAGGAGGCCAATGCCAAGGGCTGTGCCATGTGTGTCCTCCACAACTACCTCTTCCTTGCAGGGGGTATCGTGACAGGGCCGGTGGGCAGTGAGCCCAGGGCCCGCCTTTCCGACAAGGTCTTCTGCTACAACCCCCTCACTGACACCTGGAGCCAAGTGCGGCCGCTGGCCCAGCCCCGCTCGCAGCTCAAGCTGCTGGCCCTGGATGGTTACCTGTACGCTGTGGGCGGTGAGTGCCTCTTCACTGTGGAGAGGTACGACCCGCGGGCTGACCGCTGGAGCCCTGTGGCACCTCTGCCCAAGGGTGCCTTCGCTGTGGCTCACGAGGCCACCACTTGCAACGGGGAGATCTATGTGTCAGGAGGCTCCCTCTTCTACCGCCTGCTCAAGTATGATCCCAAGCGTGATGAGTGGCAGGAGTGCCCTTACAACAGCAGCCGCCGGCGCTCAGCGGACATGGTGGCCTTCAAGAGCTTCATCTACCGCTTTGATGTGAGCAGTGGCCGTGGTGGGGAGCCAGGCCCAGGTGGTGGGACCGCTGGTGGTGTCGAAGTTTTCCGGTACAACACAGTGGCCAAGTGCTGGAGCCAGTGTGCCAGCCTGCGGCCCAGCAGCGGCCCCATCCAGCCCTTCCGCTGTGCCCCCTTGGGCAACACCATCTACTGCGTCAACCGGACCGGCACCCTTCGCTTCAGCCTAGCCCAGGACGGCGAGGTGGAAGCAGATGGTGGGCTCAAGGGCACTTTTGACGGGGAGCTTCTTAAAGCTCCCTTGGATGTCAAGGGTGTTCTCCTACCCTTTGTGCTTATCCTGCCTGAGAGGCTGGACAAAGCAGGGGACCAGGAGGGCTCCCTCCCACTGTGAGGTGGTCAGCCTGGCTCTGGCTTCCTGAGAGGGGAGCTGGGTTGCAGCTGTGGGAGACCCACAAACTCCCACCTACAGAGGGGATTCCCCCTGGTGAGTCTGCAGAGAAAAGGGGCTCCCCCTTCTCTCTGCTCCCAAGATTTTGAGCTGGTTGTAACTCTTTTCATGTTTGCTGTGCTTTGTGTGAAAAGCCAAGCACATGAAAGTAAAAGCTGCTATATTGGATAATCTCTGGATTATGTTTGTGCCAATTCCCAATATGAGAAAAACGTTTTTACACCTGGATATCTAAAATATTCCTGACTACAGTGTCATAATGGGACGTTAGTGTTGATTGTGTGTTTACACATAGTTGCAATGTGGGCTGGAGCCTTTTTTGCTATTCGGGTTTTTTCCCTCTGGGATGATACTGAGGGATAAACTGCTGGCAACATAGTTTAGCTGAATTTGTTTTTATGTTAAACCAGCTATTTCCTGTGTCAAAAAAGTATAGGAAGAACATCTCCATCACAGCCTTTCATTTCTGGTACAATAGATGGTTTAAGGAAGATGTGGCACTGTGTGGTCCCTGGAATTTCAACCACAGATGATTTAACACATGCCAGACTTAAAGTTTTAAGTAACAGAAATGAGTGCCACGTTTTACTTAGAATACAAAAAAACCCAAACAACAAGTTACCTTTTTAAAATGTGGCATATTATAGCACATATGAAATGTTGATATGTTCTTTATTTGAAAAAGGCAACGGTTTCTATATAAAAAGATGTTGTTTTATTACTTTTTTTAATCAGAGATTTTAAATTAGAACAAAAATGAATTGAAGCTGTTCAGACTGCAGCGGATTGATATGACCATGTATGCCACTAGAATTGGGGAAAACCTTTGTACTTCAGCTGCTCTTTAATTAACTGCAGGTCAAGGAAGGTTAACCTAAACCAAATGTAAGTTCTTTGAAACTGACTGCAAACAGCTTAAATGTTTCACTGTATGTTCAGTATCCTATGGCAAGAGGCTTTTCCAACTTGGTTCAAGACCATCAAAGGAGGACATGGAAAATAGGAATGAGCAACACATGTCGATTATATTGTGCACTAGCATGATGTTACCTCCCTATCTTTTGATTGAGAGACTGCTTTATTTATTTTGATCTCATGATTGCTGTAATCAATAAGTCCTTGTTAATTGCAGTACATGCTGATGACGTACTCTGTCATTGTGATTCTAAGCTGCCCAGGAGAGCTGTTTGTGGAGCAGCATCCTAATGAGACAAAATCATACAAAGCTCCTTCTTGCCTGTGGAAAGTTGGAGTATACTTTTTGTCATGCTACTCAGAACTGGAAAAGAGTAAATTGTCTACACAGACAGACTGTATTAAAAAGGATACATGCATTTATTTTATACATTTTATATTGCAAAAAGAATCAGCAGGCAAGGCAAATGTTTTAGCTTTATGGTAAATCACTGAGAAACCTTTTCTGAAAAAAGGAACCCATGTTTTTGCTAGTACATCGCTGTATATTCAGTGTGGAACTGGCGTGGACTGTGGAAGAGAATTGTTTATACTCAAAGTTCTTGTATAGATTCATATTTTAGAAAGACATAGGGACCTTACATCAAAGAAAGCAGATTTTTTTATGTTTTATTAAGATGTTTTTGTTAAACAGGACTTTAGCATTCTTATATGTAATTGCTAGTTCCAAAGGAAGACAGCAGGCTCTGTCCTAAGAGACACCATCTTTACAAAAGAGAGCAGTGAAGTTTGTAGATCCTTCTTTCCTTCACTTAAATGTTTTTGGTTTTGTTTTTTATTTTTCTCCATCTGTCTTGCACAGGATTTTAACGCAGTTGATCTGGTTAGCCATGCTATAGAAAACAGTGGTCCAGTCCTAGAAGTTCTTAGCCAAGTGAGTCTATTCCCTAGTGAACTAATTAAAGCATCAGCCAGGCAGGAGCTGTAGGCCTGCAGAGTGTGATGTTTATCTTAGCCTCAGTATAGGTTGGTGCCGTGGAATTTAATACTGTTCATGGAGTGTTGGATTTAATTCTCAGACAAGAATCCTTGGAAATGTTGACTCTAAATTAAATTACAGCATTGTGGCTTGAGCAGGAAAGAAAAAGTATGTGTTTGTCTTTGGCATAATTTTTATGTTAACTATAGAAAGTATTTCAAGCCGGGTAGTGAAACACTTAGGTGCATACTTAAACTTAGCATAAGTGCTAGGCCAGATTTTGAAATAGTAGAGTCACAGGAACACACACAAGGAAATGTCTGTTTTATCTTGCAATACAATACGATTTCATACTTCAAAGTATTACGTAGTATAGTTCCTATACTACGGCATAGTGAGGCATTAAGCCAGCTTTTGCATTCCTATTAATTAAGCATTAATTAAGCACTTTCATTCCTGCTAATGCATGAAAATGCTTTTAAATGAGTTTTGGGAAGTCTCCATGATTTAAGCTGTGAAAATAGATGCAAACTTTCGTGAAAGAATGAACCATATCCTTTCTTCCAGTATTTGTTGCTGTACACTATGAAGAAAGACATTTGGAAATAAGTTCTACAGTAATAAGCATTCAATGAACCTGCAGTGATTTGTATTTTTGCTAGCTCCTATTTTTAGAAAAGGTTGAATCAAGTGCTTACTTGCTTTCACTGTTTATACAGTGTCACTGGGGGCAGTCTGGGCTTCATTAGCAGCTGTCTATCAAACCTGTTTCCTTTGTGTGCTCTGCATAGCCACAGCGTGATGATTGACAACAGAGGCATGTTTCTAGCCAGACTTCCTACTCTGTGGCCTTTGTTTCCTCCCTGGTAAGCCTGAGGCAGGTTCGCTGAGAGTTGTTTTTTCCCCCAATAATATCTTCACCAAAACAACTCCACCAAAGTTGGGCACAAAAACTAGAATTTAGGTTATCTTCAGGCACTTGAAGACCAAAATTATCATCCCAGAACTCTTCAGTTTAATTTAAACCTAGCCACAACCGTCCCTTTGACATGCAGATGTGCTGAGCAGTCCTTCTCCACCCACTTCAAACTGCCCACCTCAGGGCAGTTCCACACCTACCCACTGACCACCTCAACTCTTTTGAAACTAGATGATGGGATACCCAGAAGCCACTGATCTAATAGGGTTTTATGGTACAAATTAAAGGGCCAGGCCACCCTCAAGTTGCATGTTTTGCTTTAAAGATGGAGCTGTTTTATCTAGAGTAACCTGAAGGCTACTGTATTTGCATGGGAACATGGAGATCTGTGTGTGCTTTCTTAGCCTGCAAGCATTCAATCCACATCTCCCACTGCCTCATTGTCAGTGGGCTAAAGGACTTCTTGGAGCTAGTCCCTGATCTCTAAATATTTATGCATTTTGTATTGTATGTTAATTGGCTAAAATATCTCACAAATTATCAAGGTAGGTAAATTCAAATCCTTCATCCTCACTGAGGGATTGGAGACTAGCCAGAGAGACATAGTCCACTCTGTCCTCTTTCTTCTCCATGAATCTTCCAGTCCTCCCGTTTTAGTGGGACGTGCAGAAGATAATTTTTCTGATCTAATTTTTCAGGCAAAAATTTTTCCTTCCTAGAGTACTACTGTTTTCAAGGTCATCTGCTTGAGGATTTAGGCTTGAATTCACATAAACTGAGTAAGGGCTAAACTGAGGCCTTGCATTTTGTGTGTGTGTGTGCACCCGTGTGCATTCTCAAGACTAGATGGCTGTTAAGAAGAACTGTATTGGGACCATTTCCTGGCTATTTTTCAGGGGTGAGCTTCTTGCAAATCCTCCAAAAGCACACATGGGCTCCTGCACATTGTGTTCTGGGTGAATTCCAGGCTCCAGCTCTTGGATGGGTAAATCAGGACAGATGTGGTAAATGTTTGTACAATTGGGCAAGTTTTCTTTGGAAAGCTTTTGCAGACAGGGTCTGTATTTGGGTTTACCAGTCCAAGATGAGCTACTCCATGCACTGTACTGGGAGGCCAAACAGGTAATTTGAATTCTTCTCAGGGGTGCCGTCTCGGTAAAGAGGCATTGTAGTGCCTAACATGGAAATGCCTAAAGCCTTCACTGAATCTAAAACTATATCCCAACTTCAATGAAGAAATGCTAATAACAGATGGAACTTTACTGTTTCCATCTATTAACTAGTTCTGTAAAAAGAAATCTTTAATTGCAGCAAAGATGTGTACAAATTCTGTTCACACTTGGAAACTAAGTCAAACAAATAATTGGCAAAAGAATAACCCTATTTGATCGAAACCAACACTGTTAAACAACACGGGAAAGATGCTAATCATACCCTAGTAATGAATAAAATTGTGCAGTAGCTGATGTAAATTCTGTCCACAAAAAGTTTCTTTGTAAATAAGTAACTGGTAAAATTTAAATTGATGAAAGAATAAATTATTCACATGAAAGCTGTAACTCTCCTGCGCTGTTTGATTGGCTCTCAGTGTTGTGTCCCAATTACCACTGTTCATGAGTGGCTATTGCTTTTCCTGGTTTACAGTGTGCATTCCATTGACTGCTCCATAGATGCGTTACCCTTCACTATCACAAAGCTTAACAGCAGTGCTGGTGCTTTGTGTCTGGACTGATATGTAGTGTTTTCTACTTGAATGAACCCAGAAGACTTAGACTGAATCGTATCTTTGGGCTTTTTTTTTTTCTTTTCCCATTAGCGTTGGCCCCTCGGAAACTTAAGAAAGCACAAGAGGAAATGGTGGTACTGTTGAGCAGTTGTAGTGACAAGCATTTTATTAATTTCTTTTTTTGTCTGCTATTGTTCCCTGCACCACATTTGCACTGGGTGTAACAGAACAGCTCTGTGTGGCTATTATCAGTATGAGTCCGAGTTCTGTTGTAGCAAAGTACAGTTTTACATGTTTGCTGCCTCAACTCTTACTCCAAGATAATGTAATGCAAGTTTGTAATAGTTCCACACATTTACTAGATTACTGTAACTATTCGGACTTCACATTACTGCTACTGAAAGCAGAGATTGACACACAAGCTCAGTAAAATTTTGCACTCAGAACATATAATCAGACACTTTTTATTTGCTTTGGCCTATTGAATGATGAGAGCTGCTGGAATGAACCCATTGCTATTAGGAATCAGCAGGGTTGCTGGTTTTGCCTGGAGTAGTTAATTTTCCTCACACTAGCTGTTATGGGGCAGTGTTTTGGATTTGTGCTGAAAACAGGGTTGATAATACGGGGTGCTTTTGTTATTGCTGGGCAGCACTCACAGCATCGAGGCCTTTTCTACTTCTCACCCCACCCCACCAGTGAGGAGACTGGTGGTACATAAGGAGTTGTGAGGGGACACATCTGGGACAGCTGACCCCAACTGACCCAAGGGATATCCCAGGCCGTATGTTGTCATACGCAGCATGTGAAGCTGAGGGAAGAAGAAGGAAGTGAGCAACATTCAGAGTGATGGCATTTTGTCTTCCTGAGTCATCACTATGGAGCTATGGGGCTGGAGCTCTGCTTTCCTGGGGATGGGTGAACACCTGCCTGCGCGTGGGAAACAATGAATAAATTCCTTGTTTTGCTTTGCTTGTGGGTGCAGCTTTTGCTTTACCTATTAAACTGTCTTTATCTCAACCCATGAGTTTTCTCATTTTCCCCCTTCTGATTCTCTCCCTCAAACCACTGAGAGGAGTGACTGAGTGGCTGTGTGGGGCTGAACTGCCAGCTGGCATTAAACCACAATAGCAGGCTATTTTGGAGACTGTCTAACTCATAAATTACTCAATGGGAAGGAATGAGACTGTGAGACAGTGGGATAGGAGGGAAGAGATGAATTCGGAGTCAAAAGTATCTACTGTATATCTGGTTGAAACAAATAGCAGGGAAGGGAAACCAGAATTGGTACTTGAGACAGTGATGACTACAGGGCCAGGTTTTTTTCCAAGTATTTCTTAAACAGGCTGAGTTTCTACCAATTATACTGGTAGTCTTGTAATAGTCTTATAATTTTACACTTGCAATGCTTCTCAAACCACCACAATAAACCACCACATAAGGTACCTTTTGCAGGAGTCTCTTGCTTTGCTTTTAAGCCTTAGTGGATAAACATTGAAGAAAGTTGTGAAATCATAAAATAACAATATCAATGCTACCACTTTCACAGATTAACTAATGCAAATGCTTTAGACACTGTTCATACTTCAGGTGAATTATGTGTGTAACTGATGTATTAACAGTTTCATTTTTGACGTATATATAGGTAAAGCTTTTTATGTACTCCAACTTATGTTGTAATGAAATAAATACTTAAAAAAAAAACTTATGCTCCCCCGTAGGCATTTCTGGGTAATTGTTTTTTCTTTGTCATGCATCCAATCAGTAAATGGTATTATATTTGTTCTTTTAAAGCAAAGACAAAATTATATGGACTATGTCACAGGTAAATATTTATGAAATGTTTCTAAGGCTAAGCAAAAGGGAATATTTTCATTTCACAGTGCCCTGGGTGTTGGGAACATGAAATATCCTGGAATGAACTTTCCTAAGTGCAGATTAACATATACTCCAGTGAGTTTTTATTTCCTTTTTTTTTTTTTGTCAGTATATTGAAGTACATTATTTATTTCATCTATAAGAGTTACATAAAGGCTTTTCCAGGACACTCTACTGTATTATGTCACAAATCAGATTTTTGGTTGGAGTAGATTTAGAGCAGTGCAAGTTAAAGCAGAACCAAACACAAATTTGTACTTTTTTTTTCTTATTTATTTTCTTATCAGATATTTTACTTGACATGAAGTCATATAACCTGTTTGAAAACTCCAAGATTCATGGAGACACAAGGTGGGGTTGGACTTGCTGTCATTCCCGTTATTTCCTTATCTGTTCCAGCTTGCAAGCTCTACCTATTTCAGCTTTCTCATATTTTCTGAAGAAGGACCAAATTCTTCTGCTGATTAAACAAGCAGGGTAAAGCTGGAATAACTGAACCAAACCTCTTGGATTGCCTGAAAATTTTTTCCATTCAGCACCAGAGTTTTGAGTGTGTTGTAATTTACTGGGGACCTTCATTGGAAAAGAGAAAGAAAAGCTCTGATAAAATAAGACTCAGGCAAACAGTCACTTGAATGTGTGGGTTTTTTTAACTTCACTAGAATGTAAATGCTTTAACTCTGTCTTTTTTCTCTGTGTTTTGAACTAGGTAGCAGGAAGTTTAGTGCCAATGAAGTTTTATGTCAAGTATATAGTCCTGCTTGATTCACTGAACATTTTGCACCTCTGTCTGTCAGGATTCTTAGGCCCCAGGCTCAAGCTTCAGGTGTATCCAGTCTGGTAAATTATGTGGCTGGGTCCAATAATTTGTGCCATGATTAATTTCCCGATTCTGAAACACTAAACCCACCAATTGCAGCACAAAGGATTTGGGTTCCAAAGTCCTTTCAATTTGGATACAGGGAATCCTCTATTTGGTTATCTGTTTCCAGGTACAATGCTTTTTAGCATAATTTGTGTCCATGTATTCAAAACTCACAGAAGTTTTCATATCAAAACATCTGCAGGTAGATGGTGTTGATTTGTATTTCCCCTGAAGGCAGAGAAGTCTTGCTGGAAAGACAAAACTTGGGTTCCTAGACTGTGCAAGCAGGGGAGTCACGTATGCCTGGGAAACTCCTATGTAATAGTGAGTAATTATCAAGTGAACAAAATAATAATTTCATCAAACGTAAGTTTACAGCCTATGGACAGATGTAGCCATCATGGGTGGGGACAAAGGAAACTCAAATCAGTAACCATTAGTGCTGGCCCATGCCTAGAAACAAACCCCATTCCTGTTCCAGGATTGCATTGTCTAGGTACCTGTCAAGAAAAGGGAAAAAAGTCCTGGGCTAAATAACTTCATGTGTCTAAAAGTAGGTCAGGGAAGCAACAGATGTGGCAGTACCTACAGGCTTCTTCTTGAAATGAGTGTGAATGGCATCTGTGTCTCATAAACACCACCAGGAACACTGCTAGTGAGCCAGGTCGGGCAGAGGGAAGGGAGCAGGACTGTGCCTGACACAGCAGTGACACCTGCCTGGCAGGTCACTCCAGCAGGGAGCAGTGACAGGAAGGAGGTGAATGAGCATCCTCTGAATGACAGCTGTCCTGATGTCCTGAGTCTTTGGAAAACTGAGAGGAAAAAATCTATGCCTGGTGGTCTTGCACCATGCCCTTCATTGCCGTGGTCTCTCCGTGTGCTGACAGCGCCAGTTCTCAATGAATTCCCTGATGAGCAGCTTATACATCAGAGTTTTGAAGGTGACATCCTTTTCTCCTCTTTTTTTCTCACCTTTTTTTCTTTCTATTTTTTCTCCCCTATTTTTTCTCCTGTATCTTTTTTCTTGTGCAATCTTCTCTTTTTTTAACTTTTTTTTTTTTTTTTTTCATGTTGCATCTATTTCTGTCTCTACTCAAACATTCCAATAGGTCATACAAGGGTCTGTGGATTTGCAAAAATTACCTATTGGAAATCAATGAAGCTCCTTTTCCTCAAAAGGCAAACTTTCCTTACATAACCTGGTAATTTTTTCCCTTAATAAAGCCCTAAAATTTTAAATTAAGTGAAGAAGACTTAATCTATCTGCTTCTTGGCAGAATGGTGCAATGAACCATGAGCTGTTTGCTTCCTAAGGAAATAGATGAAGTTGTGAGCAATTGAATTAGTCACAATGCAGACTTAAAGCACCTTTTCTTAAGCTTACCTGAGCTTTTAGTCACTGCAGACTGGAGATCCAGGAAAAAGTAGCTGCAGAATTAAAGTAGTGACCAGCTTTCTGAGGAATGAAGTGAAAGCACAAACTGCTGCAGAATTAAATTAATTCCCACACCGTTTAGAAACCATTATCTCAGTGGTCAGGGACTAATTTATTGACAACTTCTTAGTGCATTACAGATGAAGGTGTTTTTTTTTTCTTGTATCATCATCATCCCTGTCACTGTTCCCATCCCATCCTGTTCCCCAGCGCACTGCTTTGCAGTTCTTTGTACATGTGAGAAATCATTGCAGAGTTTGTGAGTGGAAAATTTTTAGGAATTTTTACTCATTCTGCGTGGCTAAATGGATCTCCCATATGCCGTGATGGATCATTTGTTTCTCCCATATTTTTCTAGTTAAGGAAAAAACATAGAATCTTTATTAGAATCAGAGAAATAAAAGCTGAGATGAATAGTAATTTTAGGGAATTAGATCATTAGATTAGATGAGATTGTAATGAAGTCCTAGACAGACAGAGTCTTCTTGAAAATATGCTTTAAACCATTAGAAAAACTCAAAATCATGTAGGTCCATGAGAAATCTCCTGGGTTGGGAGCAGCACTGTGCAGGAACTTTCACAGGCTAATTTAAGAGAAGATGAACCTCTTTTCTTTCTTTCTTACTGTAATTCTGTGCTCCTGTGTATCTATTGAAAGCAAATACTGATTCTGACTGAGTTGTTAACATACCTTGGAGGTGCAGTACTCATATCACACTATCCTAAAGCAAAATGAAGTCTCAAAATACTAATTTAAAAAATATTCAAAGAAACCCCTTAATTAATCAGCAGCTTCCTTCATATCTCCTTCTTAAGTGGTTCTTCAATTAATCCACTGTTATTTAAATGTGAATTCTGGCTGTGTCCAAGTCTGGTTTGCGTTTGACAGAATTGGAGTATAAAGGTATGCTGGTAGTGCATATGTAACATTTGTTTGACAAGCCTGGTCCATAAAAGCCCAGGCTGTCTCTTATTCAGCTGACTGATGCACTAATGAGAAGGAGCCCAGCCTGACATGTAACTGAACGTACTTTCTGTCCTTGCTACTTTAGATTTGTCAAGAAGGTTGTCAGTGTATAGGCATATATCTGTATATACCTATCACTATATATACCTGTAACACGTTTTTATCCCAGTCTAGAAAGGGGCATTGTGTTTCCAGGCAAGAAGAGGAAGGAGCAGTCTCTGCTCACCTCATACTTCCTGTTGTTAGCAATGACTAGAAGGCCATGGGGACTTGAATTCATTCTGGCTTCCACCACTTTCCTGACCAGACTCTCTAGCTCAGTGCCTGCAGAAAGGAGTGAAGCTGTATATTCCCTCTCCCAATAACAAGAGAGCCACAACAGCTCAGTTGTTACACCTTTGCGGGTCTCTGGGGAGAGCACAGTTCCAGGCTTCCACTTACTCAAATTACAAGGTTGCCCTTCATTCCCAAGAACCAAGAAAAAAAGCTCAACTTACATGTGATAAAAGAGGGCTTGTAAAAAAAGTTAATTTTGAAAGGGCAGTGAAAAAAATCAGTATTTGCATTCGCTACCCTTGATGTTGCTACTGTATTTGAAGCAGCTGGAGTGTACTGTAGGTCCCCTCATCAGACCCAGGGCTTCCTTGTGCACAGTTTAAATGTGAAGGGATACAGGTAATAGGTTCACTTTCTTCGAACTTTCCCTGCTCTCTGAGGACACCCGAGTAACTGCAGCAGTTCATCTTCCACAGTGCTTTACAGAGACCCTGCATTGCTGTGCCATGGGGAGAGAATACAGGGAGCAAAAGGAGGCTTGAGTGAAGCCACCTTGGTGGTGTGAATCTAAGTGCAGATTACCTGGGAAACAGTTCCCCATTGAAGTTTTTTTGATTCTTACATTAAATTACATTTGTGCTCAGTCAAAAAAGAAAAAGCTAATTCTATGGCAATGACTGAACAGTGGAATTGCAATTAGTTCCTGCTGCTTTTCAAGTAAGGAATAAAGGCATTATGAAGACCTAGTTTTATTTCTGGTTCTGCCATAAAATTCCATTTATTACTGGGGAAAAACTGTTAAAGCTTCAGTTTTCTCTGAAGAGAAATTGCAGGTGGGGAGGGAGAGAAAGGTGATTCAGGTATTGGAAATAAGTTCTTTTTGGTTTGTGTGTTTGAGGTTTTTTTCATCAATAAAGCACTTTGGTAGTATTGGTTAATACTGTGGAGTGCATTTTACTGTTTCAATTCTTTACTGTATTTGCTCCATGTTAACATGGAGCAATTTCCTTCCTGTGGAGCTGGACAGAATAAAAAAGGTGGAGTGAAATTATTCCTACTTTTTTTCCTATTTGTGGTCTTTTGCAGCATCATTCCCGGGCTCTGAAAAGGCAGCAGGATGCCTTCCTTTCTGTTGAGGCATAGAAGGTGGAAGGTCTGTGGTGGAAGAACCAGGTGAGTAAGTCCATGGATACAGTTGGGAAATAGTAATACCACTGCTGTGACAATTCCTCCACCTTCAGCTCTTGCCCATGTATTTTATACCATGAAGGACACGTAGCCTGGAGAGAAGTGGGATGAAAAAGTGGCATTCTTCCTCGCAGTCTCTTTGTTCCCTTTATCTGAGATGATGTTCAGTGCTTTGCCATCTGCCCATAATGTTACAAATGTTCAATTTTGAATTTTTTCACTCCAAATTTTGAAGATTTTGGAGGTGGGTATGTCTTTGCCTTAACTCTCACTGTCAAAAGTACTGAACAAGTCATTAGAATCCTTTGTGTGAATTCAAACAGACAAGACCTTCTTTTTTTCTCTTCCAGATAAAGTCCTAAAAGGGTAAAATTTCATTACAGTGTTGAAATGTTTCTTTCAGTAAACTTCAGAGAATTTAGCATTCTGTCTGAAAATAAAGAAATGTAATAAAGTTAAATCCCTAATACTAGGGAGAAAAATGCCAACCAAACACATTCCCTGGAAAAGGTTACATTTTCATCAGATTTCATAGGTCTTCACAAGGGCTGCAAATCTGTATCTGAAGTTGTAAGGATATCTAAAATACACCAGCCATCCCTGTGTCGAGACATTTTTAACATTTTTGGTGGTGTAGTTCAGTGAACAGTCAGTTATTGCCTTTGCCAGCCAGCTGGTGATTGCCACAGCACCTCTGGTTTAAAATTTCGAAACAAAGTGTGGAGAAACCCTCACCAATTCATCTTGGCAGTGTGTAACTCCATCCAAGCTAGCTAGCAAGGGAGCTTTGCTCCATTTCAAGGGTGCAACCTGCTTATGGAAAGAGCTGATTCCAGCAGTCCTTCTGTATGTAGCTCCCTCTTCCTTTCAGGACTGGAAATTTGGAGGTCTCTTTACTGGAAATACTTTACAGATGCTGGGGTTTAGGAAACAGGGCAAATTGTTGCTTCCGGGTGCTCAAGCATCCTGTGTAGCCTCTTGCATTCACACTGCAAGCTGTATGGGAGGAAGGAAATCCCAGAAAGCGATGTTACAGAAAGAACACTTGTTACCAGTTTCCCTTCACTGTGCGCTTGCCACTTTTCTCCTGAGCAGGTGGTCTACATATGAATTAATGCCAAATATATCTACGCTTAGCTGGGTTCTTTTGATAGTTGTAAGACCCCAGGCTCTTCTCACAAGCTCCTTAAAGGGGTTTTCTGTCAAAAAGGTAGAAGGCTCTGAAACCCACCTAAAAAATTTGTTAAAAGGGCCTTCAGTACTTTTATACCTTGAGGCTGCACAAGGGGAAATGCTACGATGCTTCTGGGGGACCAAAATAACACCGTTTTACTGGCAAACTTTGGAAAATAAAGGAACTTGGCAAAAATTTAAAGCATTTCACAATGCACTGACTTAGCAAATTCCAGCCCATCCAGGTTTGAGTTACTCAAATATCAAGAAAAAGAAATTAGGAGAAGAGGAAAAAGTAAAGAAAGAGACAGAGAAAGAAAGAATTACAGCTACTGCCTTAGATCCAGCATAGATCCAGCTACCAGAAGTCCAAGAATGGTAGAGCCACAGGCTCTCAAGGAGGTGGGGTATAAGTGTGGCAGAGCACCATTCCACCTTGGCAGAACCTGATCTGCCCCCTCCCGCACACACAGAGTTGTTTTAAGGCAGCGATAATTTCAATAACTTTTTTCGGTTCCTTACAGTAGTAAAAAAGGCATTTTTCTGCAGGATGGGTCTGCTGGAGATATGGAGCACAGCTCGCTGATCCAACCCAGTATTTGTGGATATTACTTACTTTAGATTGATTACAGTTTCAGCAGACACCCCACTTAGGAAACCACACAATGTGCAGGTAATTGGAAACAGAACCTGCCACAAGCAGCTTCGAAAGTTTAGCACTGGCCTTTGAATTTGTAAATAGAAAAGGCCTGTGGCTCTGCAGTGAAATGGTGGCTTCTCAAGAAGGAAACAGAGACCTTTTGTTTTCTCTCCCCATATAGTTGGATTTTTTTTGTTTCTCTCTTTGATCTAAGAAAACTCCAGGATAGCTCCTTCAATTAAGGGGCAGTAGACAAAGCTTTGTCTGCAGGACAATGTTTGTGTTGATGTACACAGCTAAGCCTATAGGCTCTGTTGTTTCCTTCATCTTTTTATTCTATTTCGAAAAGCAAGACACTTTTCATATGAAGTTTTTTAAAAAGTTATAATATCCCCCGTTTTAAAGAATGCCTCCCCTCCACATTGGTGTTTTTATGAGCATGTCACCAATGGTAATAGATAATTATATATAGGAAACATAAATTTTACTTCTGTAAGTGTTGTTAAGTAACTGGGATTTCAATAATTTCCTTAGCCTCTGTTAAATTTCCATCTTGCACTGTTCTTCTCTTTTCTGCTTGTACCTAACTCCTTTCAGTACTCCTTAAAATGTCAGATGTGATCACAGTTGTGATCAGCTACCTTTTCAGGAAAGATTGTTTCTAATGTTTTATTTTGTACTAATCACATGGACACCTTTCAGCTAAAGAAAGTACCATCTGATTCACCCTGAAAAATATGACTCTTCAAAATCATCTGTGGTTAAACTCCTACTCATTCAGCATCTCCTAGGCAACAGTGACTGCACATACTCCAAGATATTTTAAAATAAAATATCGCATGGTTACAGTCACTGGTTGAATTATGATGATAGTGGGGTTTGGTATCCAGCCCAGAGAGCTCCAAGACACCACTGGGATTGTGCATACTGTACTTGTTAACCCTGCTCAAAGATCCGTGTAAGACAGAATTTGAAGTGCTAGTGGCAGTGTTTTAAGTTAGGTTGGCTATCTGACCTTTGCAAGCATCAGTGTAACTGGACTGGGGAAAAAAAAAAAAGAGGGGAAATATCACTCAAAGTATGCCAGGATAAAGAAACAGTATTTCGAGTCTTTTGATGAATGTTTTTTCCAACTGTTTAAACATCAAATTCTTCCACAAGTTACTCATTGTGGGAGGAAACAGAACTATTGCCTTACTGCTAGTAGGTGGCATCTAAATCTAAATGAAGCAAGTAATTGTAAAGCAAATGACAGATGAAATGCGCATAAACCTGCAAATTGTGGATTGGATGACAAATAACAGTGATATTGGCAGTGCAGAGGTGATAGGCTAGGAAGGGGATAATCATCTCTCACAGCAGATGAGATATGACTGGAGCATAAGCATCAAGGAAGGATAAGAACTGTGCACAGACAGAAGGTCTGTTCCCACACCCAGCCTGCATGCTTCCTTTTCCAGAATTACTAACTGCTACTCTACTAATTCCTACTTGGTATAAACAAAGCAGAGGCTTGAGAAGGATGGATGAAAGGTTTACAGTCTGTTTGAGAGCTGTGCTCAGCTCCTGTTCAAACAGCTTCCCTGAGTCACATATTTGTTTTGCTGTTACCTATTGCATGCCCTTGAAACAGGTTGCTGCTTCAGAATAAGACACACTGTTTTGTGTGCCAGGATATGGAGGAAAGACTGAAATGCTTTAAAAATGGAAGTGGTTTGTTTTTCACCTTTTAAAGATTTGAAAGAATTTGTAATTTTGGATGTCTGGGCAAAACATCATTGAGCGTTACCCATTTCAGAGTTAATCTACATTGAAAAACACAGATGGAATAACATACAGTCAGTTAGAAGTTGTGTGAGAGGAGGGTATCAAACCTGTCCTGCCTCTACCTCCAGTCTATCCAACGTGATTGAATCCAGAGTTGAAGAGAGTTGTCAGATAGCCCTACTCTATCTCTCCAGCAGCCTGTGATGAGCAGGGAGAGGTGCTGTGCTCTACGCTTCTCCCTCTCTTCCTCATGGCTTCATTTAACTGCCTAGAGGTCTGCTCCCATCTGTTCACTCCACAACAGCAGCAGTCGGCAGGGGAGGCTGAGGGGAGCAGGCAGGGAGAGAGAGGAGTTCGTAGTAGCAGAGGCATTGCCTGTGTGAGTTTGTTCACCTGCATGGGAAAAGAGTGACTCATGGTCCTTGTTACAGCTCTGCATCCTATTTACAGGATAGAGGACGTATCTGGTGCCAAGCCTACTGGCTCTCAACACTGTTGCCATTCTCTGAGCTATATCTGAAGCACATCAGCTTTTCTAGTCACGCCCAGAGCACCCAGTTCTGCAGAAGGCTGCAGCTCCCTGCTGCCTGGGGTACCTCTGGCACCCAGAATCCATCCACACCACCTCTATCACTCTCACATTTCTTCGTGGCAAATTCATGACCTTATTAAGCACATACTGGATGGTAGTGTCTTTCTAGGAGAATTCTGATGCTTTCTGTTCATATGATCGGGTTGTAACTTGTCCAGACTCATGATTTATGCAGAGGCAACATCGGCATCTGTGAAGTACTGGAGCCTTCACACATAAGCCAGATGATTGTGGGAATGGCCTCGTATAGATGAAGTGAGTTAAACTGGCAGAAGGTTGTGCAACTTGTATGATTGATTGTGATGAGTGGAAAAGGTGCAATTCTGTAATTAAGAATGCAATGTTTTCTTCCAGGGTAGGGTACATTTCACTTAGAGAGGCTTTATGGCAGAGCTAACTAGGAAAGATGGTGTGAGCAAAACCTTGTAATTAAAGTCATCAAAATGCTTGGATATGCCCATACTTCAGGCTGTTTTTAAATGATCCTGAAGGAGTCACTAATATCTGACTCCAATGTCTACTCTCCAAACTAGGCTATAGAGTTATTTCCCCATTACTGTCCATCAGATGTTTCATTATTTGATGCTGTATGCAACAGTTTGTTGAGGAAAGATTGAGAAAGACATTCAGAAAGACTTCTAGACTGCTGGTTGCATCAACGGGATGTGGTGATAAGAGTTTGCATTTCCTTGCACAGAGAAAAGGGATTAAACTGTTTTTCCTTGGTTTACCTTAGAACTCTGACAAATTGCTTCTGATACACAGGACTAATCTCTCTCCCTGCATTTTGTGCAGTTTCTGACCACAAAAGGAGGTTCTGAGAGAGGTTCTCATCTCAATGAGAGCTTGTTAGTATGATAGGCCTACTTGGTGGATTTGGAGGTGATGTAAATGTGGAGCTGTACAACAGTGCTGTACTTTTTCAGTTGTGCCCAAGGAGGTATTTAGGTCCCCCAGAACATGTGGACTCATTCTATAATGCAGTGGAGATGAGTAGTTTGAGTATGCCTGAGAAAAAGGCTGATGTTGATGAATTAGTTTCACATAATCACTTAGATTGGAAAAGACCCTTAAGATCCTCACAATGATTGGTATACTTACAGGGGTGGCAGTGAGCACAAAACTGGGTTTGTCATGAATTTTGTCTCTATCTGCAACAGAAGTGCTCCATTTCACTGGGATTTGTTGTGCACGTTCATCCCTTGTGTTAGCTGCAAAAGACTGTTTCCAATGTGATACTGCTGTTGTTTCTTCAGAATCTGTGGCTGTTGTCCTGCCATTCATTTTCTTAATAGTGTTGTCGATAACACCTCTCCTAGTGCCTCCCCTAATTTAGGAAGTTTAATATCACATTGTCCTAGACCCTCCAAAGTGAAGACAGCCTCATCCTCTCATGTTATGCCAGTGAGATGATGTTGAGAGATTTAGGGCATGAGAGACAGGACATAAAAGGGTGCTGGACTCTGCAGTTTGCTGCAGACAGATTCGTACTCTGCTCCCTCTTCGTTGCTTATGCAGCAGTTTTAATGTAAAGGCACAAGAGCACCAGAATCAGGAATAAAACTCAACATGGTTGATTCTTACTTGGCAGTGGGCCGCAATCACTGCAGGCAGTGATGTCTCTTGTCATCTCTCTGATCTAGATTTTGCAATCGTCTCAGCAGAGAAGCCCAGTTGCTGCAGTGCATCTGTCTTGATTTACAAGTGAAGTCAAAACGCGGCAGCAACACAGTGTGGTGTGTGGGATTAGGTTTATACTGAGCTTTGCCACGCTAGTTTTACTTCAGCTTTAATTCACACCATCTTCTCCACTGACTGCTGTGAGTTCCTCTGGCATCCCATACTGGGTCAGCAGCGTGGTGATTTGAGCTCATCGCTGCAAAGTTGGTGCAATGATTAGAGCAGCAGCTATATCTGTTATTTCCTTACACAGCTCTCAGAGCTCTCCTCTGCTGTGTCCTTTCACGGCAACTTCTCTTGCTGTGTCAGGTTTGCAGTAAGTGATATCTCCCAGGCTGGGTCCCTGCATGCAGGATGCTTCCTCCTTGCTGACAGCTTGCCTGTGAGCAATTTTGTGCTGCAGACCTTGAAAGAAAAAAATTAGAAAAAACAGAAAAGATAAATGTTGCCCTTCCTCCTTTGTCTGTGTGTGAAAGTGAGCATGTGGGATTCTGCCTCTGCTACCACACAAAAGAGCCTTTCTCCTTGCCTGTCCCCAGGGTGAGTTTCTTCACTGGTCCCACTGTTCTTTCCTCTGGATACCATTCAAAGGACAAAATGGAGTAACTAAATGTCCTCTGCTTTTCAGAGGGGTCACTGCATCTTACATAAAACACTCTAATCCTTTAAAACTATAACCAGTTCATCAAAGCCATTATTTTGTGTAGCATTGAGGGTTTTTTCTGCATTTAAATAGTTTTAACAATGCTTAAAGAGTACTATATACTACCATACACATACATTATCTTTCTTCCTAAATACATATAAAATATCCTTGAACCTTAACTAGAATAGCTGATGTATCAGCAAATGCTTGCACTTAGCTTACTGCTTGTGGCAGCATAGTCTTACTGGTGAAATGTTGTACCCAGGTGAGAGAAATGGAGAACAGGTGTTTTTTTTACTGTAATGAGATCCAGTTTCACCTGTGGGATTGAGTGGCATTATTTTGCATGGAAACTAAGCATGTGTCTGTGCCACATTGGAATCATGTTTTCAAACAAGCACAGAAAGAGAAATAACTCAGGGAGAAAATCTCATTTAAAGACTGGTAGATATATTAAAAATGTGCCTATTCGTGAGGCCTTTGCTCTAACAGGTTAGAACTGAATAAAATGCCTTGGCTTTACCTTTCTTCTCTTTCAGAATGACTTTGAAAATGTATAGGAAATTGCAGGACAGATTTGAAGAATCTGACTGCAATGTTGTCAAAGGGACATAGCACAAAGATGGCAAATAGTAAAACATAGAAGGATAGGAGGGTGCACCAACAAGAGGACATGAAATCTTTTAACTAGAAACCTTAGTATATCCAAAACTGTAACAAATGGTGTGAGTACTTTGATAGATGCAGATCTCAGGTTTGCTACCTCAGGTTATGACTACAGTTATGCAGTTTTCAGAGGGGACTCACCTGACTGTTTTATGTTGTACATGACATTCCAGGTGAGTAGGAAGTAACTCATATGCCCCATTTAGCCCTGTAGGTGCCCAAAGTGAGCTCAGATTGTTGATCTGAAAGACTTTGGATTGTGAATTTTCTTCCCTGAGACCCCCAGAAAAAGTTATTAGTCTCCTAGACATAATGAAAGGCCATTTTTCTACCATCCCATTTCCAGACTGTTTAGGCAAAGTGATACTTGAAATAATCTTTATTGTTTGTTTGTTTGTTTTGATTTTGTTTTGATTTTGTTTTGGGAGGTTGTGTGTTTGTTTTTATTTTATTGTTGTTTTTTTGTGTGCTTTTTAATTTCTTAATGCCATCTAAATCTGTTTCATCTCAGCTTTCTGGACAAGACCCTGGATACTTTTTATACACCTCGTTTAGCCATTTGGTCTTTTCGTGTTTGTTCCTATATTGTAGTAACAAGTGTACCAGTTTCCTCCTGTTTCCTCCATGGATTTTACCTTCTGTGTCACCCACATGGAGGCTGAGTGTGTCTTTCCTCCCATATGCCATGACTGGCAATAAAAATGACAACAAGGAGGAGTTTGCTCTTCAGAAGTGCTTTGTCACACAAAGTGTCCCAGCGTGTGTCTTCTTCTGGGAATGGAGTCATGCTCTGATTGGATATTGCAAAAAGCAAGGGCCCTGCAGTACAGCATGAAAACTGTGGCCTATTCCTGAGTGGAGTAAAACACAAGGCATTCCCCTCACACCTTGGTCAAAAGTAATGAATGGCACTAAATATTTCTCTTGTGGATGTGAAATTAAATGTTGAATGGAGGTAGGGAACAGCTGGCTAGGTGGCATTGTCCTTGACTGGAAATGTGGACTCACTGGAGAGAGCTGAGTTTTAGGTAATGAAGAGTTTCAGAGCACTGGCTATGTTTGATTTAGAAAAATGAAACTCTAAGTGGGGAACATGAAAAGTCTTTCATTAGTCTTATTAAAGATAACATCAGTTGATCTTGTTCCTTTAAGAAGCACAAGAAGAAATCAGATTCATTTTTGCTTGCTCTGCAGCTAAAAATATTCAGGCTGGACACTGAAAAATTTGTTAAGGTAGTAATAGTCCTTTTAGTCCCCTAAAGTTGTCCTACATCCTAATTTCTTCATTAGTTTATTACTAAAAATCTCAATGCCTGAAATATATTACTCTGTATTTGGTAAGTTCTTCAAGTGTCTTCAGTACCATTGAGTAATTTCAGGATAAACTGAACAGAGATGACATGTTTCTAACAATATATACTTCTTATTATGTTGAGAGCACTGTCTGAGAGCTTATAGGCTCACCCACTCACGTGTAATCTTATGTTGAGCTTTGAAGAGAGCTAAGCATGCTGTAGTCTAATAAAGTACGGGAGAAAAGTAACTTGGAAAATTAAAAAACCTCAAAGAGGAAAGCATAAACATGGAAAATAATTGATTGATTGATATAATGATTAATGAAAAGATTGTGAGGAGAAAGAACAGTTGATGGTATGTGAGAAAGTGACCTTGGCAAAACAAGGCGTGCAGGTGACATAGGAATATCTGACATAAAGCTGTAAAAGAGCCATGTGAAAGGGGGAGAGTGGGCAGATTTAAAGCAGTGGCAGATGAAGCGTAGGAGGCAGCAAAGAAAAGCTGCCACATACATGAGGATGAAGGAATAGATTCTCTTCCCCCTTCCTTATATTACTGAATGGGAGGAGGGTCTGGTTCGAAAGCACTGTAAAGGAGAGAGAAGGCATTCTTTAGAATGGACCTCCTCTTCATAGTTCCTGAAGAAGACTTGGTTGTCATCAGAAATTAATGGCTCTCCCATGCCTGCTGTTCAGAAGCACTTTCCTATTTTGGTCACTACAAATATTCAATGTTATCTGGAGCTCATATTCCTTCTCCTGTGCCAGCCTGCATGAACATAGAAAAGTTTTGTCCATTTTAGTTTCTTTGCTCCAATTAAACCCTGAATTTACACTTCAGTGATTCCATTCCTTCATTTTAATTTTGTCAGTTCTCTAATGGTGTGCTGTTCTCCCCTGCTACAATTACAGGCTTCCAAGATTGCTGGTGACTGTGCCATAATATGCACAAGCTGCTCTGCCTCTGTACTGCTCCTGTGGTACTTATCTCTCACCCTGCCTTCACTCCAATACTGCTTAGCAGTTTTTCATCCTCAGCAACTGCTCCATTCTTAAGTCTACCAAGTTTTGTGCTTACCAGCTCTCTCTCTCTCGCTCTCTCTCTCTCTCTCGATATATGTACTAATAAAATGAAGAGGGTTATGGCTGTCATGGCTGATCCCTAGAACTACTGGCATGACCATGTCTGCACTATAAAGCTATATGAGCTAGCAGAGCAGGAAGATTGCACTCAAACCTCCATAGGCGATGGTACCTTGCTTAGGCTGACTCAGTTTTTTTGGGGGCAAGTGCCATGTGTTCTAGTCTGAAAGAGTATCAAGGGGGATTCAAATACTGTTACAGTATTGATGACTGAATTACCATGCCTGGGAATCTCCTATTAGGTTGAGTAGCCAATGTGTTCCGCCTTCAGAAGTTGCCCTGGGAGAAGGCTGGCACTCCAGGGTCTGATCCAGGCAGACATACACATGATAACAACTCAGCCAGCCTTGGCTTGGCTGTTACCCATTTTGGCATGAATAAGTCCAGGTTGTCTTCACCCAGCATAGTTGGTGCCCATCACTGCACTTGTTGCCATGCAGAGCTGATATGAAAAAATATTTTCCCAAATCTTGTAAATATCAGGAGCCTGATTTTTCATTAGAACAGAAACAGACCATAGAGGTGACAGAAATTTGTGTGGGGCACTTTATGGCACTGTCTAACCATAATGTAGCCAACCCTTCCTGGAATAATTAACTTCAAGGTTTATGTTTCTCTTTCCTGATATGTACCATGTTGGTAACCTCCCACCACACATTTTTTAAACTTTCAAACTAACTTTTGAATATTTTGCAAGTAACACTTTCTGGCCTATCTTTGTAACTCTAGGCTTATACATCTAAGCTTAAACCTGAAATTTTGTCACTTCAGCAGTGTGAAACTCCCAGAGAAGAGTCAAATGGTTTCAGATAGATGCTTGTAAAGTTGGTTTACAAATCGGATGGATCTGAGAGAAAAGCTCATGTTTTTATTCATAAGGCTACATGTTGTTAAGCACAAAACTAAGAAAAAATGTCTCATCTGAGAAGTAGATGCAGGGCCTTTGTGCACAGCTCTGAGACCTCTGCAACTTTGGCATCTCTATCCGAACCGCTTACCCTAAGAGGACACATTTTAGTCAGCTACTTTGGAACAGGATGAATTGCATTTGTGCAGTGACTGTCTCCACTGACAGTAAAGACAGTCCATGGCAAGGAGTTTGGGTACAAATGTGGCGATAAGCTATATAATAGCAGTCTGCATTCACACTGTAGGACAACTGTATACATGATGGTAAATCATCAGCTGAGAATCAACTTTGAACAGATTAAATGAGAAACAGTTGTGCCTAAAAGTTAAAAAAAATCAGAATAATATCCTAAATCAGTGGTTATGTCTTTAGTTGTGAAGTGCAGAGATTTCTGTTTCTTGACCCCTTTTCTTATTAAATATGTGAAGATCAACATTTTCTTTGGGTGTCTCTATGAACCAGAAAATGGGCAAGAAAACTGATGAATTTCTGTGAGAGGCTGAGTGCTCAGCAGACTGAGACAGAGCTGAAAGGTCTCTGAGGACCGTAGGTTTTTGGAAACATATTTTCCTGAGGGATGATGGGATTACTGTTGGCTAGACCAACATGTAGGTAACACATGATGCTACTTGTTTCGCCTGACTTTGTGCTTGCTCTGCCCTGTGAGTAGGTGTAGCTGTAGTTCTATGTAGTTAGACACAGATGTGAAAAATCTTCTGAATTTCATTGGTGGAATACAGGTACCTTTTTATTTTTTTTTTTTTTCCTTCTAGGGATGTTGGATTAGGTAGCCAAAAATTTGAGGGATTGAGAGTCTGTGCTTATCTTCTGGTGTAGGTGCCGGTAGAATTCAAGTACCTTTATGAAGTAAATTATAAATTCAGCTTGAGCTCTTGAACTTGGTTGTAGTTCTGATACTTCTG
Source organism: Lophotriccus pileatus (assembly GCA_035583135.1). Classification (NCBI taxonomy): domain Eukaryota; kingdom Metazoa; phylum Chordata; class Aves; order Passeriformes; family Tyrannidae; genus Lophotriccus; species Lophotriccus pileatus. The sequence goes on along the minus strand of JAWWES010000115.1, from coordinate 94,495,187 downwards.
ACCACTTTTTTCCCTTATTATTATTTTGTTCTGGAAATGCAGCTTTTCAGAGTGAGCATGGTATTATGAACTGAGAACTTCTTGCCTTGGGGCCCCATCTAGTGGGTAGTGGTTTCTACTGAGCAGCACCAAGAGCAACGTTATTTGTGTTGCTGAGAAATGAAAAGCAGGAAAAGGAGCTGATATGAAAATTCATTACAGAGTTAGTAATCCCAAATTAAATAACCATGTGTTCATTCTTTTCCTGCTGTCATTTTGTTACTTTTTCTCTACAAATCATCCATTTCTTCTCTGTATCCCTGCATTTCTTGTTCTAATGGAATGGCTGTATTATTTCACTGAGTATGCAGCAGTCATTGGTATATGATACAAAGATATCAGTATTCCTCTGTGAACTTATCCATAAGGCAAGAGGCTTCTTAGGTAAACTGGAACGTAGGAAGCATTGCAGCCAAACTAAAAAGGTCTGTCAGAGCCAAACATTTAAAATCTGTATTTTGTCTTCACAGAACTGCTTACATTCCAGATGTTGAAATGGTAATCATGCTCAGACAGGAACTGTTTGTTTTATGTATGTATTAGGAAAAGAAAAGAAAAGATCTTGATAAATGGAAAAAGGTTTTATGGCTACATCCAAGTTATTTTTACAAAAGACATTTTTCTAGTCCATCTGTCAAATGAATTTAGCAAGCCAAATTTGGATTTCAATTGCACTTAAGTCATTCAGTGTAACCCGAGGGAGTAAGATGGATAGCTAGACAGAATATATGGACCTAGAGGTTTAATAATTTTCTTTTTTGAAATAAAAAGAAAGAAGGAAGTAGCTAAACTATCTGGTAAGGATAAAGCTGTTTTCTCCAGCAAATGTATTTTACAGAACTATCATTTTTGACGAGAGTGTCTGTAACATAGCTAGTAATTTTTCAATTTAAGATGAACCCTGATGAAAGCACTTTCTGAAGATTTTCTGTGCTATCCATATATTCAGAGAGGATCCTAAGGGATGGAGACTGGATACTCCTGAATTTGTGTAACAGCAAAAAAAGTTATTTTATAAAGGATAGGCTGATTATTTTCATTAATGTGTATATCAGGGTTATTTAAAAACTCTCCATGAAACTCCCAAGGTAGAGATATTGAAAGACAAATGAGAGTCTGGCTGAAATGAAAAGTGCATTGTTGAGAAAGAAGTCTTTTTAAACTTTGACTGTTGACCTTGCATACCTCATTGCCTTAGATTTTTTTTCTTCTTTGTTTTCTTTTTAAATTTAGTATGTGTGTCAGGAAAAGATAAGTGAAGTAGCCTTTCCACACCATGAAAATCTGAATCTTCAGTTTACTGTTTATAAAGGAGGAAGAGTTTTAAAGGATGAGCGTGTGTGTGTTTTAGTATAGAAGGATGATCAACAAATAATTTTTCTTTTTTTTTCCCCATTGTCAGCATAACTATTTGTATTATTTTCTATCAGTTTTCAGCCTTTCTTATTTGTTCTTTAGCCTGTACAGGTGACATCCCTTTTGCAGCACACATCTCCCTATATTGATAGCCTATGTTGGTTTTATGCTATTTCAGGAGTCACGTAGAGTGGGCAAGATCTTTAGCTGTGTAAATCCTGGAGAAGTTGTAAATTGTTTTTTCTTTCACTGTGTTTCTCAGCCTGTCAGGGCTAAAATAGTTTCCTAAATAAATGATCGTGGAAAAAATTGCTTACAGGCTAAATGATCTGAAGCACAGTGCTGGAGTTACTGCAGCTGGAATGGTCTCTTAAGCCCCATTACACTGACCAACAACTGACCTAACTCAGCTCCCCAGGAAAGGCATGAAGGTCTGACAGAGTTGAATGCTGATAAGATTTTTAGGACATGGATCATATTTGTGAGAGAAACTTTGCGTCACAGATATATTCCACTCTAGACTAGATAGCAAATACCTTTTAAACTATGATTTCTGAGTTTTAGAAAAAGTCCTTGTACTGAAACAGTACTGATACTACTAATAAATAGAAGTCCTTCTCTTGGCTGTATTGAGTGTCACATCCCAGGTTTGTCCCAAATATTCCGCTAGTCAAAGTATTTCCATTTGATATTCAAATTTTAGAGAGATTGGGCATGGGGTTAAAGATAGTCATTTGGAGAGAGAAGATTTAATCCCTTTTTATTCCATGCAGAAGTTAATACCAAAGAGGAGGAGTTGCAGTGGAGAAGCAGAGCCTCATTCCCCTCTAAACAGCACAGGGATGAGGGGACGGGCAGGTGCAGGGCACAGTGCTAAATCTTGAGCTGCCTGGCCAAGGGCCATGTCTGTCTCCGGCTCAGAGGGCAGGCTGTCTCTGAGGATACCGTTGGAAAATGGTCTAATGCTTCTTTCATGCTGAGCAAGGTCTTCTGACCTTGGTCTCAGGCCTGGTGAGCCACCAGCAATGACAGCTACAAGGCTGATGTGAACAGCCTCACATCCAGCCGCTCTCCTGGGATGCACCTGCCCTCTCATCTATTCCTCAAATTATATAGTACAGGTGGGGACCTACACCTGTGGCTAATCTGCTGTCCTGCACTTTCTCAGTGTGAAAGGAAAGACAGAAGTGTAGCCTAAGAATTCAGAAACAATGTAAGTACATCTTCATAATAACAACAGCAAGTGTTGGATCAAGGGTTGGACTTGATGATCTCAGAGGTCTTTTCCAACCCAGTTAATTCTATGATTCTATTATCATTTTGGCCTGAAAGTCCTCCTTGGACCAGAGAAGCCTTTCCATATCCACATATCCACATATCCAATTCCATATCCACTTATCTGGAGTACTGGTATACTTATCTGGAGGTAATTTCTGTTGAATGCAAGCTAATGTTTCATATACTATAAATATGATATTTAATATGATCTTTGATATTTATTATATTGAAGCATGAAGTTTAAATAATTTGCAATATTGAATTAATATTCCCTCAAACTTGCCTATTTGATACTGGAATTTGTTGCAGAAGTTAAATGAGGCTTTAAAGTAAAATCTTGCATCTTAATATGCTGGTTGTCTAAGTGCAAATACACTGTCATGGAAACCTTGCTCTATTATTTTTGGTTCCTTACTCACAAAAGGCTGTATTCTGTGGTATAAGGAAGATAATAGACATTTCCTCATCAGTCCTGTTTCACTGATGGCCAATGCTGTGAAATGTGTTTGAAGAGAAGTCAGAGGTGTAGAGGAAGCTTTTACCAACTTTTCTTTCCAAATGTAATTTTGGAGTTAATAAGAGACTCCTCCTACCCTGCTCAGAGACCCTCAGGGCCAATCTACAGGTCACCACATCCCTGGGCACCGTTAAGAAGAGCCTGGCTCTGTCTTCTTTGCGCCCTGTCTTTGGGTATTTATACACAGTCATACAATCCCCTGAGATTTCTCTTCTCCAGGATGAACAGCCGAGCTCTCTCATCCTCTTCTGGTATATCAGTTGCTCTAATCTCTTAATTATCATCATTGCATCTCAGTGTAAATTCTTAGGTATGCAAATTTTAATAATGCACAAAAAATTATTCCAAGGATGGTAAATGAAATGCTAGTTAGTAGTCTTGTAAATGGTGGCCAGAATTATTAAGTCATGAGACTTCCTTAAATGTTTAAAGAAATCTGAGATGATTCTAAATATTATCAATTTTTAACAACTTCTTTTGGGGGGACCTGTCTTTGGACCGTTATTATTTAAATTATTTCCTGGAGGAAGTTGTTGATCTTTGGTGTTGATCTTTAGTTGTAATTTTTCTACCTAGAAGGATGTAATCATACTGGGTTCTTCTCTTGATCTCTTTTATACACAGTTATTTATCTTTTCTCCTTGCTTATTTGCTGTTCCATAATCTTTTCTTTCAACAGATTGCATTCAACAAGAAAATGTTCATTAGCTTCTGGAATGCAAATCAATTCTTCGACCTTTTCCTCTTTTAAGTATTGTCTTAATATAAGAATGACTTTATTAGAACAGGCCTAGAGGCACATTTAGTGTTTTCGCCAATGGCAAATGGCAGGTCCCTAGGAAAGTTTTAAAACACTAAGCAAATGTTTATGCTGTGCTGCTCCCTAGAGTAGTTTCCATCCTTTTACCTAATTTCAGGTCACGATTAGCAATGAGACTAAGTTATATGTTACCCTGCTTATTATGTGCCTTTGGGTGATAACAAATGGTGGCATTGTCTTCCTGCTTGTCATCTTATCCCCTGGGCTGGCACTAGTAATGGCACATCTGGACATCTCCCTTTTCTTTCTTCTTGAGAATTATTAAGGGGGGCATGGGGAGGTGGAAGAGAGAGGAATAGCGAAAAGTAATTTTTAAAATTAAAAAGGCACACTGCAAAGTAGAAGTCCAACTATTGAGACAGCTGCTCTATATTACCTGAGACTAGAGCTTTAATAGACTATTTCCATGTGGTTCTCTTGAGGCACAATTGTTTCCTGAAGCGTGTGACACATGAGGAAATTGCTGTCGTACTTCCTTTGGAAAGGGAGTGACACTGCTCATGTGTCCTTTCTGTTATTAGAGGGATACATGTGTAGTCACCTGTTCTCTTTTCAGTGCCATATTTTTTAAAAATTAGAAATGGAGGCAGTTTTCTGTTCCAGATATATCATACGTGAGTTTAAAATGTGTGAATGATCAAAGATGCAGAGAAAACCAGCCACCATTTTTGTTGCCCATCTGAACTCACCAAGTCCAGAAAAGAGCTCTGACTTTCACTTCAACAGGCCTCTGTTTGCTGGCTCCTTTCATGATCCCTGCAAAGACACGATCTTCCCATTTGTTAGGCAGCCTCTTCACCAGCAGCTATCACAGTCAACTTTATACTCTTTACACCTTTATACTAATTCTACCTAAGATTAAGCAGGAAAAAACATCTACAAAGTATAGTTGTCTTTTTATAGGCAGACAGCTGAAGTTGAAGTTGAAGCTTTTATATTACAGTACAGGAATGCAATGCAGGTTCTCAATTAGCATTTCCCAGAAAACTTCTGAAAAGGTCATAATCCTAAGGTGTCCTTTTGGTAAGGTGCCTCTTTCTATACACTTCCTCTTCCTGGAAGATTAATTTTTTGGTAACAGAATCCCAGAATGACAGAATAGGTAGAGTTGGAAGGGACCACAGTGATCATCTTATCCAACCTCCCTGCTCAAGCAGCATCATCCTAGAGCACATTGGACAGGATTGCATCAGATAGTTTTTGAATATCTCCAGTGAGGGAGACTCCACAACCCCTCTGGCTAACCTGTTCATGTGCACAGTCACCTGCACAATAAAGAGGTTTTTCCTCCTGTTTAGGTGGAAATTCCCGTGCATCAGTTTCTGTCTGTTGCTTCTTGTCCTATTGCCTGGCACCACCAAGAAGAGCCTGGGTCTGTCCTCTTGATGCCATGCCTACAGATACTTACAGACATTTATCAAGTCCCCTCTCAGTCATCTCTTCTTCGGGCTATACAGGCCCAGCTCACTCAGCCTTTCCTCGTATGAGATGTTCCAGGTGCTTAATCATTTTCACAGCCCTCTGGTGGACCTGCTCCAGGAGCTCCATGTCTCTCTTGTACTGAGGAGCCCAGAACTGGATCCTGCACTCCAGGTGAAGCCTCACCAGGGCTAAGTAGAGGAGCAAGGTCACCTCCCTTGACCTGCTGGCAATGTTCTTCCTAATGCACCCCAGAATTCTATTGACCCTCTTGGCCAGAAGAGCACACTGCTGGCAAATTCACACTGCTGCTCTCATGTGAATGACTGCATTGAAGGTAATGATAGGAAAATTTCAACTCTAGAAAAAACAGCAAAATTCTTTTACACTAAATATAATAAAGAGCTGGAGAAAAGTACAAAGGCACGCTGCTGGTAACTCATCACTGCAAACTATTTCTTCCATTGCGTAATGTTTATCATGACCTATGTCTATATTCTTCATCTCTGACTATCAACTTTTGTGTCAACACATAGTGCCAGTTTCCTTGTTACTTCATTTCCTATTTGCAAGATTTTCTTAGCAATCACTCTCTTTTCTCCCAAATCTGGAAAATTACAATTATATAAACATCTAAAAACCAAACTCGTTTTATTTCTTTGGGCTTTTCTACCTTGGTCACAGAAATCCTGACTGCTTTGTGCTATCAGGCTGCACCGACAGCATACAGTCTGAAACCAATATTCTGTCTACCAGTTGTAGTGCAATTGCAATGGGAAGGTGAAGTTTGAGGGTTAGTGTGTGAGCACCTTCAGAGGAAGAAAATATGGTGGTTTATGAAGTCTAAGAAGCCAGCAAGAACTACTGCATAGAAGGTAAAGATAGGCAAATTTTAACTCTAGAAAAAAAAGGCATTTTTTTTTTACGCTAAATATAATTAAGAGTTGGAGAAAAGTACAAGCAGTAGGTAAGGATTAATCCCTGGATATGTCCAAATTAAGACAGATTTCCTTTTACAGTACAAGTACTTAAGCCATCTGATGTTTTTACCACATATTTTATCAATTGCCTGGTGTCACTGAACAAAAGTAGCCAACATAACTGAATAGACTATGAGGTATAAATAAGGCAATGATTATTATGATTCTAGTGGCCTCAAACTACATGTTTCCTGTCGAGAGTTCTCATGCATTGGAAACACCAAGCAGCTGATTTTGGTCCATTTTTCAGGAAGGGAACAATGATCTATCACTCCCTGAAATGTCCTGAGCAACCCCGATGGTTGCCGTGATGTTACAACGCTGCTGTTGTCCTGTTGTAAATGCCCAGACATCTTGACGTCCACACTCAGCTCAAGATTTTTTCCTCTCCTGTGCTGCTGTAGTATTTGTGTCACTTGGGAAACACTGCCAGTGGATGGGATTGGGTACAAGTGTAATCACCAAGGCAGGGAGGGAGGACAGCTGTCCTAAGCATTCAAAGCTTTACATTCTGTGCTGCTCTGATATCTAAATGTCTTGACGTGAGCCTCAAGATATTTATTAAGCTGGATGACAGCCTGCTTTGGTCTTGCAGTTCTCTGAATCTGCCTACCTGTTATTTAGAATATGTTAGAGAAGAATCCAGAGCAGTACCTAATGCTGCCCTATTGCAATAGAAAATCAGAATAAAAGAAACAGGCTCTATTCTGTCTGCGGTGTAAAAATATTACTGCTATCTCAAGCTATCTGGTATTTGGAACACTTAACTTCCTCAGGTCACATTTAAGAATAATTGAAAAATTCATATATCATTAAGGTATGAATCAAAATATATATATTAATATCTGTACATTTTTCAGTCAGCAGTGTAAATATTACCTTGTGATTAAAATAAAGGTGAAGAGGAATACTCAGCAGGCACACTACGTGAGACAAGACACAGGCTAGATGAATAATGAAAAAAATAAAAAGAACAAAATAGAAATAACTTGTCCAAGTTGCATTTCAACATGAAGAGTGCTTATATGGGCGATCCTACGTCTGTATTTGGGGAAAAGCACCTTTTGAAATCAAAAGAGTCTTTGACACTCTGACATATGAATCAAAGATGCTAGTGGGTGACTGATTTAGTGACAACTGAATGCCAAAGAGTGCAAGGGTAAATAATCAGTTAAATGGCATGGACAAAGAATTCAGCAAAACCTCCCCAGTCAGGAACACCTAACCATGCAGTAACTAAGAAGCAGTAGCAAGAGAGAACTGGAAACATCCAAATGCACCTTGATCTGAAGCACCAGAATATGGACCATGGACAGAAACAGCAGTTGGAGATCGGGATGAAATAATCAGGTGGGTCTCTTCAGTCTGTCTTTTGTAATGAAATATTGCTTTGTTTTAGGCACTATGGCATTGTTTTTAAAGACCTGGAGAGGAAACTACTGAACAGTTAGAGAAGGATCAGTGCGGTTCATTAACACTTCTGCTCAACAGTTTTTCTTTTGTTCTTACTAAATATGAAAATCTATTAAAACATTGTAAATTTGGGGCCTCCCTGAGATCATCAGTCTTAGCACACTTCTTGTTATATCTACCTATGGTAAACTAATTCCTTTTGCTTATAGCAACCAAAGAATCAAAGATAGCCAGCAGTAGTGAGGAACAGGAATTCAGAGGTCCAGCTGACATAACTCCCAAAGAAAATTGTGCCTGGACTGCATTTGCAATAGTTCTTGCCCATTTACAGTGAAATCTTGTCAGATCTCCGTTGTGTCACTCCTTGTAGCTGTTGTGTATGTAAGTCATTTGGTCCTGAAATAAAAAAAAAATATAATTTTTCTAGTGAGAGTTCCCTGCTTCCAGAAATACAGTAAAAGTTCATTATTCTAGAGTACAGTAATGATCATATATGTCAGTCAGTGTATCATTCTTGGCATGGGCCATAGGCATCGTAGCTGTGTGCTTTCAGTGACATGAACTGTTGGATATGCCATACAAAGTTCAATGACCTTTAATAGTGGGACATGCCTGAAACTGATACCATTTGATGTTTTCACATCAGCTCTCATATTGGACTCATCATGCAGGTGATCTGCCGTGTGACCTGTTAAGTATTCCTTTCCTTCTCCTTTTCCCCTGTGAAACAGGAGCAGATAATTTCCACATTATCCTTGTGAGGATATGTAGAGCATGAAATTTTTTTTCTATAAGATTGTCTGACTGAGGTCCATGTTAAATGATGTTAAGGAAAAGGAGATAAACACACAGCCACAAAAAAATGTGACTGACTATTGATAATGAATTTAATAACCAGAAACAAACTTGGTTAGTGGCACTAATTGATAAGGATAGTGGAGTGTGAGAATGCTTATTCCACCAAAATGATCTGATTGAGAAGCAACTAAAGTCAGGCTGATGAGAAAAAGTAAAGGCAACAAACATATAAAGACACAGACCTGACAAACAGTGATGGAGACTATGAGAAGAAACAAACTTTGCCAGTCACACTAATTGATGGGCTATTCCAGGAAAACTAACCTGGACTTTGAAGATGTTGAGATTTTACCTGGAGGTGTGAATGGAGATCCTGAATGCTGGACCAGAGGTGTGGGAACTGGTAGATCTGCATAAAGAGATGAAGAAATGTTTAAGGGAAGAAATCAGGAACAAAGAGAGGATCAGATAGAAAGAGCTATAAAAGGGGCTGATCATGTGTAAAACAGAGCCAGTCAGCACTTATCTGACTGAGCTCTGCGCCTGATCACCACACTCTGTCCTGCCTTCTTTTAAACCTTTCTGAACTATCTCTCTGTGTAATATCACACTTCATCCCATGTGTGTGAGTGCTGCATGGATTGACTACCATTTACTGGGGGGATTGCACGAGTTGACTGGGTGCCAGCTACTGGAGTCAGACTGGGGGTGTAGGTGCATACTCTACATGAAGGTGTTCGGGTGGAACCCACAGGTGTGGGGTGCCTGTGAGATGAGTGTACGAGTGCATGCAGCTGTTTGTAGTAAGCACTAACCCAGAACAGAGAGAGATTAGGCAACCAGACAGCAAATAGGTGTGTGCTCATGAACCTGGAGAATGTCGAGTGTGTATTTTCACTAGTGACATTCAGTTTCTGCCAGCCAAGAAGAGAAGGGGCAGAACCAGAGTCAGCAGACACAAACTGAAACACAGAGGTTTTGAACATTAAATTTATTATGTTTTTTACTGTGTGGGTGGCCAAAAACTGGCAGTTTGTCCAGAGAGGTGGTGTAGTTAGTGTCGTGGTTTAACCCCAGCCAACAACCAAGCCCCACACAGTCACTTGCTCATTCCCCCACCAGTAGGACTGGGAGAGAATTAGAAGGCTAAAAGCTGGAAAACTTGTGGTTGAGATTAAGACAGTTTAATAGGGAAAGCAAATGCTATGCACAAAAGCAAAGCAAAACAAGGAATTAATTCACTGCTTCCCATGTGCAGGCAGGTGTTCAGCCACCTCCAGAAGGGCAGGGCCCCATCATGTGTGATGGTTATTTGGGAAGACAAACACTATCACTCCCCACCCTTCCTTCTTCTTCCCCCCGCTTTATATAGTAACCATGGTGTTGTATGGTCTGGAATATCCTTTTGCTCAGTTTGGGTCGCCTGTCCCAGCTGTGTCTCCTCCCATCCTGCCATGCACCCCCAACTTCCTTGCCAGCGTGGCAGTACAAAAAGTAGAAAAGGCCTTGACTTGGTGTAAGCCCTGCTCAGCAGTAACAAAAATATCTCTATGATATCAGCCCTGTGTTCAGCACAAATACAAAACATAACCACATACCAGCCACTGTGAAGAAAATTTTCTCTATCCCAGCTAAAACCAGCACAAGTCTCTATCCCTGGAGATATTCAAAAGCCATCTGGACATGATCCTGGACAAACAGCTCTAGGCAGCCCTGCTTGAGAGGGTAGGCTGGATAAGACCTTCAGAGGTCCCTTCCAAACTCAAACATTCTGTGATTTTGTGCAGTAACCCTCACATCTGACAGTTACTAAAGCATGAAGACATTAAAATAGGCTTTGGGTAGTGCTACTCAATGATAGACTCAGGTCTGTAGCTGTCTGGCCTGCATTTCCCAGGGTGGTGAAGCCTGTGGACCACATGTAGTGTTAAGTAGTTCCTGTCTCTGCCACAGGCTGTGGTTCTCTCAAGATTTAATCTGTTGTTAATGACACTGGGGTTAGTTGTAGAGATAACTGTTGCTGCTGCAGGTTATCTGCAGAGCATATTTTGTGACACTGGAATAAATATACCAGGGTAAGGCAAGCATCTTTATGGTCCTTGTCTTTGCACTTGGTTGAAAACATATGTTATTGTAAAGGTAAGTGAAGAGATGCCACTGAGCTGACATACTGCCAGTATATAACCCTATGGCATGGTTTGTCTAATTAACTCAACAAACTGTAGTAAGTGCTGCTTTTTTCATTAAGAATTAACAGAAACATTTCCAAAAGATTTGATAGAATTACAACCCACTTGATATTTAAAATCTGAGCTGTACCTTCATGTCACTGGCAAGACTGTAATTTGCTTACCTGTCTACGTTTGAGTGAGACACAAGTGTTTTGCTGAGAATAAACCACGGGGAAGAACCCAAAAGCTCCTCCCCCTAAGCAATTACAAATCCGAAATTAATGGACTCCGATCGAGGAATAGTGTGGGAAAAGAGACCAAAATTATATCCAGGTAGGAATAACAACTAAGTATTGGCAAAAAACAACAAGAGAGCACTAGTAAAACACCCGGATAATAATCCTCCACTTAGAGCAACCTCCCCCCCCAGTAGGACAAAAACGCACAAAACCAACAATGAAAAAGAAATCAATTCAATCTGTACCCTTTTGGGGCAATTATAACCACAGTCAGCAGGAGGTGATGTTGAGCCACTGGGAATGCTGAGCCTGCAGTTCTTAAAGTCAGTCAGCAGGGGGCACTGTTGGATCGCTGAGGGTGTCGCGCCTGCAGTTATCAGAATTAGCCAGCAGGGGGCGCCGTCGGGTTACCGGCAATCACCACGTGTTGGTCTCAGTGCACCGGGGCCGGTTGGAGCCAGCCGAACAACGGGGCTCCTCTCCCCTCCCAGAAGAGAAGGAGAAGGGGAAAGGGGGAACCCCACCCCTTCAGTCAGTACACTCACTCCCCTCCGATGGTTTCAGCTGTGCAGGGATGTCACCACGCCCTTGCTCCACGAAAAGAAATCCAACTGGAAACAGCTCTGAACACCACTGCCACTCAGGGAAAAGGCAGCAGCCGAGATGCCCAGCAGCCCTTATTCCACAGGCAGCCGAAGTCTCCCTCTAAGATGAAGATTCAAAAGAAACAGCTCCAAAAAAAAAATAATGCCCGCTCAGAAAAAAAACCAGCAGCAGCTCCACCGCAGCCAGCCCAGCACCTCCACTGGCTCCCGCTGTGAAAGTGAAACTGTTTCCTCACCACCCAGGACACACCCCCAATCCCACCAAAGAAGCTCCCACCCCCTTCTGCTGCTTCTCCCAAGAGACAAAACCAGCCAATTAACATATCAATGCAGTTTGGCCCGATGTTAATTTGAGCCATTTAGTGCTTGGGAAAAAAATGGTTCAACCAGTCCTTCTCCCCCAAACCTAAGTGGGGAAAAGGAACAAATTTCAACAACTTTCAACAGCACAAAGAAAACCCATGACATTACCTCATCCTAAAATTTATCAAAACATATTTAACTAAAACATATTTAGCCATTCTTATTGGCTGAAACCCCAATTTTAAATAGGGTATCACTGTCAGCTCTTACCACATCTAGAGTATTTTATTTGGACTGCTGTCCAAAACAATGGAGAATATACTCATCTCTACTTTCAGTAACTCACAAAAGAAGTTGTTGAAACATTCTACTCCATCAGGCAACCCTGTATTTTCTCTTTGCAGCTGAGCTAACCCTCTGTCAAATTTTTAGAGAGGCATTAAATCAAGAAGAATATGAATCTGAGCTTTCCTGAGTCAGTAAAACCTTACCACTAACTCTGATGGGCTCCAGGTAGGTCCTTGAACAACAGAATCACACATTACTGTTTAGATATCTTAAAAATAATTGACTCACTGTAACTCAGTGCTGTGTTCGCCTTAGACATAAGTAAGGATACTTACTAAGATATTCACTTTATCTTGTGTTGCAGGGCAAAAAATCCCAACATTTTGCATACTCAGGTAGTTTAGTATTTGTCCAAAGGCTTGTGCTGGAAGTGTTTGATGTCCTGGAAAAAGTTCAGTCTAGCTCTGTCGAATTTCTGGTTGAAAGTCCTTGCTTGGCGATTTAAAATAGCTTCTAGCAAATGTAAGTGTGTTTTTTTGGTTTTATTTTTTTCTTTTTATTTTTTTATTTGTTTGTTTGTTTGTTTGTGGTTTTTTTTCCAGCTGCTGTTGTCCTCTCTTCTGGGAGTTGCACAGTGTCTTTTAGTTGCAAGTGTTTTCTCCTTCTTCTTCTCCAAATGACTTGAATCTTTTCTGGTTTCATCTCCACACAGCCTAGCCTCATTTCCAGGAAGGGTAGCTTTAGCTTTTGGCAGTTTCCAGCTGCATGTGGCTACCTTTAAAATACTTGCAAGCTGGGCACTGAAAAGGAAAATCAGAAATTTTAACAGAGAAAGAAAAAAAGCATCAAGAAAAAAATGAAAATAAGCAGAAAGAAGGAGGTAGAGAGAGAAGAGCTTAAGCTTCTTAGGAGTCATTATGTGTTCTCTCCCTGCCTGAAAGAGGCAGTAAGGTGTGTTTTACCTGGAGGATTTGTGCTCAACTGCACAAACACATTTACAGTGCTGTCAGCAGTCAAGTGCATCTGCTACTGCTCTCTTGTTAGCTAATCTTCACAAGCAGGTGCACTGCCTCCTAAACTGTTTTTAATTGTTTCTTTCAGGTGATGGTATTCTCTTCTGAATAAGACACGTTCTATTTGGTTTGTATACAGAGCCCACACTTGATAAACTCGAACTTCTGACCAAAGGCACTAACTGAGGAAAGAGCATGATTTTTTTTTGTGTGTGATTGAATATGCATGCACTGTTTTGTCTTTCATTTGTAATTCCAAGGGAGATGCTAGGATACAGGTAGCTGGGAAGGAAATCCAAGAGACTGCTCTATGATCACCAGTGCACAATATCCATTGTTCCAGCATAGCTTTAGAAACCTCACCATAGGGCTTTGTGAATAATTAGGACTACTGCAGAGATGAGGTACTTCATTGCTAGTTAACAGTCTTTTACTTTATACAAAACTATAAATATGCGACAAGAATTTGAAGAAATCAAGAGCTAATATATTAACAAAGCTGGAATTCAGAAGCTGCCACACAAAGATGCATTGGGTTTTCTTAGAACTGGAGTAAGCTAAAAGCACATGACCACTATTAAGGCACCCTTATAGGCTAAAAACATACCTCTTCTAACATCATTGCATTTAATTTCATTTTATGTTTTGTTGTTTAATCCAGTAGCTAAAAAGCTAATGCATCTTTTTTTCTGATTTCTATTTCAGTTCTTTGTCTTCCTCTTTGCTGGAGTAGTAGAGCCATTACTTACACCTGTGTCAATTAAGCAACCCACATCAAGGGACAGGTATAAGATAAAGAAGTAATTCTAAAATAACGCGTTCACAAAGGGATTTTAGCACATGCTCAGTTTGAAGTGCTTGAATAATTCTTTTGATATCCTGCTAAATCTCTGCTTTGAAAAAACAAGTCTTAGGGAAGAACTGCTGTTTGAGAAGTGGAGGGATCAGGGGAAAGCACCTTCTATGTTAGGGAGGGAGTTTGAAAACATAATGTAAATTATTTAATTACTAAAATGCTGGGTAATTTTTGGTGCTCTGCTGCCTAAATTTCACCACAAGTGAATAAAAAAATATTTAAGTTTTCCTTTGTATCCTGTTTTGTGAATATCTATGAAGAGAGGTAGAATTTATTTACTGACTTACCTGGAGACAACCTGAAACTGGCCCCACTATGTGGCTAGTTCTTGCCTATGTCATGTTTCCCACAGTCCTCAGAATACACTTGCACATTTTTGTCATCCAACCACACCCTGAAGAAAGAACTTAAAATAGAGGAGAGCTCAAGTGTAAAGGCAAACAGAACAGGCTGTAGAAGACGCCATTTCTTTAGAGATAATAAATATAGAACAAGAAATTAAAAGTCAAGTGTAATGAGAACTTTAGTGTTTTCCTGAAAACTGACCTTTTACCTCCCACAGGAAAATGTAATAGGAGGGAAGAGATGGAGCTGGGTAAGTAAAGTGGGTTTGCTATGGATTATTACCTGCTAATTACTTTGACAGCTGCTTCTGGAGCAATATCTACATTCAGGGCATATGCCCTCATTCCACTGTGTCTGTCTCTGTAGATATAATTCTGTCAGACTGAGTTATAATTCAAGAGCTATGGGAGGAAGGGAGAAGTCTGTTTCAAGCAAATGGTAGTCCTAGACGATACAAAAGTAGGAAAGATCCTTACCAGAACTCCTTAGAGAACTTGGATGAATACTGCAGATGAGAAAAGAATCAGTTATTTAAATGCTTTTCTACCTCTTACACTCCTTCCCATAAATGAATCTAAAAGAAGAAAGCATGACTTAAAAAGAACATTGTTCATATAACAAAGTTTTGCATAACCAACCACTGGAAGAGATCGTCATTTGGTGACTTTGGCCTTGACCCCATTCCTATATAAGTAAATTGAAAACAGATCTTGTAATTTTCAAGTAATTTTAAGATCAATTAATTCCTTACCTTTTGTATATTGCTGACTCATTGACTATTTGAGTCATTATGGGCCATCAGGAAGTGGGATTAGGTCTCCCATATAGCCAGGTTTTCCCAGATATGTTGTCCTGTTTCCAGACAGAATAAGAGGAATGTGATTAATTATTCAGCCTTGCCACAAGGTCTTGTCAGATTTCCTATCCTTCCTTCCCTTCCTCCGTATGGGTGCAACCCCTGTGGGGTTGTCTACCACCAGAATGGGGCAGAATGACTGAGCCCAAACTTACCAGCTCTTCAGAGCCAGTGCTGCTACCCTGTCACATCTGGATATGTCAGAGCCACCACAGCAGTGCCTTGTAGCTTCTGGGTAGAAATCTAGGAGCCCTACAGGCAGCAAACATCCATTTTAGTTGGTAATAATGAGTAAACATCAGGAACCATCAAGGTCTCACAGAACTGAGTGCTTTGGCTAGGGTTTTTTTCCTCTATTTATGCCTCTATGCATATTATTTCTTCCTACTTTACTTACAAGACACAGAGAAATCACTCTCAGGTTGACGGTGACATCATAGAGATGGAAATAATAGTTTTATTATACCACTCCTAGGCCTTCATATGTTGCAGCTATATTCTCAAATCCATTGAGCTCTTAAGGAAGCAATGGGGAGGCTCATTTTACAGCCTGAAGCACTAAGGGGATTTTATGTCTCTACTAATAATATTCTGGATTTTACATCTCCTTACTGGTCTTCTAAGTTACTGATTATTTTAAAACTTCACACATTTCTAAGTAAAAAATTTAAACTGTTTCCTGACATTAAATTGTTTCCCATGTCCTTGGTGTTGCTGGGAAAAGAAACCCCACTTTTAATATAAGCAACTGCTTTTTTAAGGAATGACATTTGTCTTTTACTAAAATACAGTATAAAACTGCATAAAGGCTAGTGCTTTTCTCCTGCTTTTATACCACACCCTTATTGCCTATTAGGCTGACCCCAGTTTTGGGAGAATCACTTGGTTAGTTCTAAATATAGAACTGCATCTGCCCTTAAATGGGAGTGAAGGGGCAGTAGCCTTTAGAGAGGGGAATTATTTTTGTTTTCCTCAGGCAGAGTTTACTAAGCTGGGAAAGGCTGGTCTTCCCCTCTGTTTGCAGTTTTTCTATATCCCTTGGTAAGTCCATTTTCAAACACCAGGGTTTTCTTGTTCAGAACAAAAGGGGAGTGCTTGTAGTGGGGTGTTGTGTCCTCTTCTGTAAAAACAAATAAAATTAACTTCCTTAGGGAAACAAGCAATAAGCAGGACACAGATTGATAGTTATCTTATTCTGTGCATAGTCGCCTTTATTTTATTGTGTCTTACATTTCCTCTGCTTCTTGTTGCATATAAAGAACTGCATTACAGAAATCTATAGCTCTATTTGAATATGTACTTTTCCAATTGCACAAATATTGGCAATGCCACTTTCTTATGTGCTTATACTATATGATTTATCTGAACTCTGTGTGTAAATAATTAAGCATAAAATCATATAGTAGCTGTCAAAACTATTTGGCATGCTGAAGAGTAGAATATAGCTAGGACAAAAAGAAATCTACTTTTGTTTTTTGTCTGCTATGCTTTCAAGTACATGTTTCCAGAAGATGTATTTCTGGTGTCTGTATTGCTCTAGGCTACATGATGTGTTCTTTACCATATATAAATTCCAGCTAAATAGCACTGAAGTCCTGGGAAATCATGTTCATGGTCTTGAAATTATGTCTGTGTGTTGATAATGCCTATGAGTCAATGAAAGTATCATAATGAAGGATACTGAATGGATGAAGGGAAGTGACTTTCACCATCTCACTGTCCAGTCTTTGCTGTCCAGTTGAAGGGATGTAATACACTTGCCAAGTGAAGGGAAATCTTCAAACTTTATGAGACTATTTTGGAACTCTCTACATTTGGAACATTAGAGTGGAAAGGTTTCTAGTTAATGTGGACAAATTCAGCCTCATTTAATTTCCAGTCTAGTATGATCATGAATTCATAAGATAACATCCACATTAGTATCCTTTCTGGCAAATACACTGTTTAGCTTCTAGCAGAGCTATGGAAAGAAAGCCAGACTGGAAGCTTCCACTCCTTTCCTACTCCATGAGAGTAACAGAAAAGCCAAAATTGCATTTTTTTTTTTTTTTAGACTCCCAAAAATGCAAGAACTGGTCCCCCCCTTTACAACACTGACCTTGCTGGAGGGAAGGGTACCTATGACTCCGCTTCTCCCTACCTCTTGAAGAACATCCTCTCTCTCATCAAGGGTTGGGGATATGACCATGACCATGACCACCCATGCTATATTGCAAATTACCTCCACACTAACTGTTCTGGCTAGAGGGTGAAACAAACCATTCAGAGACTATTACAAGGTTAAAGTGTGCATTTTAACTACTCACAGATATGCTATAATGTTAAATTGATGAATCTACCTGCGTGTAGTTGAAAACAGTATCATTTGATGCTGTGAAATGTTAAAAGTCTACTCATTCAAAACATGAAATTTTTAAGAAGAATGGACTGTGATAGCCAGTATCATCAGCTGCTTGCAAATGTTGCTTTGCTGGATATTCAGATGTCTAGAAATAGAGGATAGAACTCCATTTTTAGGTTTAATAACAAAAGTAATGCACACACTTCCGGGGATTATTTGAACCAGGTTGGACTTGTCCACAAGATTTCTGTTTTAAAACCAATTTTTGAAATGAGGAAAATACTATTTCCATACAAAGGAGGTATGATCAGTAAAACATAAGACCAACTATGATGTAGCTAAAGAAATCAGAAAAGAAAAGACAAGAAGTCTTAAAGCTTGCTAAGTAATGTCTGGACTTTGGTAGGTTTTAAGCAAATGAGAATTCCATATGCTTTATTTAAAAAAAAGAATTTGATAAACATTTGTATTCTGTTATCGAAAAAGCTAAAATTGAATTCTTATGCAGAATGAAAAAGCTCTTCAATGGGAAGGAAAGAAACATCTTAAAATGACAGTATGTTTGAGTGGGTTTTTAGGTTCATCCTTTTTCATGCACAGAACATAAATTTCTGTGTAAGATCTAAATATACATATGTGTACAGAGATAAAAGACTGGAGAGACATATTGGAATTTTAGACATTTATTATCAAAAGGGAGAAGATTTTACCAGATCCTCTACATCCCCTTCTGTTTCGTCTATGAGCTGCATAATGATTCACGATGGTTCTACAAGATTTCCACCAAAGTCATTTTCTGGGGGAAAATGCTACTATGTTATTAAATCTACAATTTCTACAACATGTATATAATCATCTGAAAAG
The DNA here is from genome assembly GCA_035583135.1 of Lophotriccus pileatus. NCBI lineage: Eukaryota > Metazoa > Chordata > Aves > Passeriformes > Tyrannidae > Lophotriccus > Lophotriccus pileatus. The sequence goes on along the minus strand of JAWWES010000115.1, from coordinate 94,476,686 downwards.
GAGGCAATGCAGTAATTCTTGAAACTGGTCGTTAGGAGCAACCAATGAATAGAAGGTGTGGGGTTTTTTTTTAGTTTTTATTTTTATCTTTCATTGTGGGATGTAAGTGATATGGATTTAAATATGCTTTTATAAGTTAAATATCATGGGCTTTAATGCACCACAGAAGTATAAGCTGGCAAAACAAGGTTTCCTAAAAACACTCAGCTTTGAGCAATGTGGAGAACAAAAAGCAGAACTACAGACAGGTTGAGGAAACAATGCCTAAGTCATGGGAAAAACAAGACAACCCCTCCAGTAAGTACAAGTGCCCAAAGATGTTTCAGAAAGATGAGATACAGAGGAATATCAAGAATGAGGATATGCATGTAGGAGCAGGATGTACTGATCTTTCAGCTGGAATGAGGAGGATAGACTACGTGAGGTCAGGCAAGAACTCGTGAATAGTTTTTGGCACTTCTGCAGATGGCCAAGAACAGAGATGAGCAAAGAAAGTGCATGTTGTATGTTATAGCATTGACAGGTCAGGCCGAGAAAGTACATGCTGCACAGTGCATTGCTCATGGCAGAAGCCTTCTGAATCTGGGAATGCAAGTTGTCTATCTATGGTGAGCACAACCACGTTCTTCCCATGGCATTTGTCAACCCATCCATCAATTTGGTTGGTTGTGTGCGTCCTCTCTGAGGCTACATGAATGATCATGCTAGAATTTATATATATATACTTGTCCTTTAAATCTTAAATTAACTCGCTTATCAAGCTAACAATGTTTATACCAGACCCTTGGCTCCTCCGTTCAAGAATGTGGCCCCTTGTCATGTGCCCTAGATTATTGCTTTCTATTCAGATCAGTATTACTGTGTCATGAAACTATGAATATCCTGGCCTTGGAACTTTGCCTTTTACTCATGGGCAAGTGTAAATTTTTATATACATGCTACTAAGCATGAGGAAACATACATTTATGTAAACTGATCTGAATAGCCCAACTGACCTGTGTTTTCTATCATTAATACTTAAGCACATTTTGGCTGACATAATATTTTTCTTTGGGTTTAATAGTCTTCTGCGTGGTTTATACAGCACACAGATTAGTGCACTTTGGGTCCTTCTGATGTCCCCAGCATTTACAGTAATAGAAAATAATAATAATAATAATAATAATAATAATAATAATAATAATAATAATAATGCTATGTTGCACCAAAAGTGTAAGGGTCAGATGAGACACTAAATGTTTTAGGACCATGTTGTCCTGCAAATCCAGGTCTTTTTCTTAAAATCCATTGTCATTAATAGAATCTGCAGGGATGAAATTCAAGGATTTGTTGTCTCACATAGGCTATATATTTTAGCTAGGTCTCTGTAATTCTTGCGGTAGAAACTGGACAATAACACATCAGATTTGCTTTTTAATTTGTTATAATTATTCAGAAAATTAATTTGTTTTTCTCTGGACCAATTTGTGCAATTTTTTTGTTATTGAATTCTCCATTTTCCACTGGGAGTTTTTTCCCCCAGTGCCTCTGCCAGACCACTGCCTGCACCTTGCTTTTTGGTCAGTTCCACCAACTGACTTGCCAGTATAACTAGGTCTCCAGACAGTGTCAGTAACAAAATTTTGGTTCACCTAAATCAATAAATGCAGTGTGGATAAGCTCTCATCTCCATATAATGTTCTCTGACTAAATATTAAAATATATTTCAAACATCTCATATAAATGTGTACCAGTGAAAAACTGGGAAAACAGTCAAAATATTGTTCCTAGGAATACAGTAGACACTTCTTTCATCAGGAACTTAATACCCTATATGCTACTTTTATAGTGGGAATGTGATTTTGCTCTTCTGATACTTGTCTGTGCAGAACTATTAAGTATTAAATGCATGCTTTGGAAGCGTCATTGTAATTAACTGATGATTATTATTACATGTGGAATTGTTGCCAGGCAGCTCTTCTCTCGGTTAACCGAAGGCAAAATGAGTCTGGCTGCTAAGAATCTTGGTTAGTTACTTGTATGGAAGCTGGGAATGCATGGCTAGCCTTGTTTCTAAACTAAAGGTGTTTAGATAAATGTGAAAAACATCTGAACTTAAACTTTGAGAAGTCCTGAGTGCTGATGAATAGACAAAGATATGATAACTAAAATGTAAATTTTACATTTAGTGGAAAAAACTGAACTGTAAATGACAAAGATGTTTTCTCCTATCTCAAAAATGAAGACAACTCAGACAGATCTATGCAGATAAATGAGCATTAACTCTGCAATCCTTATACACTGAATCTCAGTGCAAGTTACATGCATAACAACATGTACATTGCATGTTTATAAATTCACAGAATTATTTAATTTGGCTACATGTAGACATGTAAATATGTAAACATGAGGAGCACTTAACAGTGGAGTCAGCTTAATCTATGCTTTTGCCCTTTGCATCTTCATTTAGGCAAAAAGGCTAATTAAAAATAAAAAAGAAGGAACACGATACCATTAATTGTCTGGTTAATATATGAACTAGGGAGGAAATTAAATGTCATATACACAGTAGTCACATGGTTAGATAGCAGGAGGAAAACCAGTATTCGATGTCTGCAGGTGTAGCATCACATGATGTACAGATATCAAAATTAGAAGAAGCCAAGGCTGCTCATGAGTCGATGCAACTCTGCTCATCTAAGACACTGTGTTATATGATGAGTTAATAGGTCTGTGAGAGGTCCATGTGAGCTCAGCAATGTATGAGGGCACTTTGCTAAGCTAGCATCAATGTAAGGTGCTGAACTAACTTGGGTCATGTTAACTTTCTTATTTCTCTAGAAATGTGGCAATATATTTTTTAATGCCCCATAGTGATGTTGTAAACCTTTTTCATTTTTGTCTTACAGTGTCTGGTGGTTTGTCTAAAGCTCTCATTCCTGAACGTGTGACTTGTCATTTTCATATCTCTTGAAAAAGGGTTTAAAAGGTAACTGTAAGTTATGCAGAAGATGCAGCTATGAGGTGATAAATTCTAAAAATCCCTTTAGATCTCAGAACTTTATAAGATAACACGTTTCTACTATTAAACATGCCTACTGTCTTCTCCTTATTTTTTCTTCAAAATACAAAACTAGCTGATATGAGAAGATCATGACTTGGGAGCATCTGACTCTACTCTTGACTACATGAAAGTAACAATCAGACAGAGTTGAAAATTATTACACTACTTGATCAATGACTTGCTTTCCCTTTTCTTGGTAAATACTCTTTGCTGGAAATATTGTATATATGGTATTTTAATAATACTGGTATTTTGCAGTATGTTTTAAATATACTGGTATTTTACCTTGTTAAATGTTGTATCTAAATGAGTATCTAAATTTCTGTTCAAATACCTTTGAGCTTTCATTTTATATACATCATGAAACTGCCTATTTATGTGTCTTTTTCTTACAAATGTGGACTTTTGGCGTGGGTCTGAGGCAGTTTCTTCTTGTCAGGGTCCACGTATGGGCAGGGTCAGACTGTGGGGAGCTGGAAACTGGCCCTTCTGCATCATTGCTGGGACAGGAGCTGATGGCCTGGGGGGCTGACATGGAGTCCTGGGCTGTGGGCAGGGTGGGAGGAGCCCTTGAGGAGGCTGGGCAGGGACAGTCAGGTCCATTGCTGTCCCCAGGACCCTGACACACTCTCAACATGGCCCCTGGGTGAGCTGGTGTTGCTTCACTTGCTGTGAGTACACATAGGTGGTCCTGGGCCATGCCTCCTCCACCTGTGCCCTGGTTTCTGGAGCAGAGCTTGCAGTCTGCACCCGACAGGGAAGCATGACAACAGGGACACTCCCTTTTAGTAGGAAATTAAATGTTACCGCAGTAATTTGCCTGACTAAATCTTCAGGATTGGGCTGAAGCTGGTTCATAGACTTTATAGAGAGAATTGCTTCTGTTGTCGCTGAAGTGTAGCTGCCTCATGGGGAAGATGTTGGCTGTTCAGTTGGAATCCTTCAACACCGATTGGAACAAATGGCCCAGGAGTAAAGACCCCACTATTCAAGTCAGACTGTAGTTTCACAAGCTGGCACCTACTCAGGATATGATTAGTGACACTCTCCCTTTTTGCAAGAAGTTGTCATCATATTTCTAATGAACACAAAGGAATGTAGTCACCTATATGTTCTTTTAATGACATTGCTGGGAATCTGCTTAACTCTAACTCAGTGGGAAACATGCTCTTCCCACCCACTCTGCTTCCTAGGAGCACCCTGAATGTTCCTGAGAACCTTCTGTCTAAATATTAATCAAACTATGCCATGCTTTGGAGAAAGTCCACAAGAATGATTGGTGGTCCAGAAAAAATGATGCAAAAGAAAAGATTGCATGAGTAATCTTTGTTGAGTTTAAACAAAAGAGATGAAAGCAAATGTGAAAAACATTTCCAACAGGCTGCTGCAAAAGGGGGTGAACACAGCCTACTTTTGTTGTCATGGTGAATTGGACAAGAGATAGTGAGCATAAATTGCAACAATGGAAAAAGTAAAATGTTTAAAGAGCAGAGAACTGAAATGACTAACTATGCCCAAAAAACTGTCAAATTTCTGTCCCTGGAAATTTCTATGTGCAGATGTTAAATGACATCTGCAAAGAAGCAGAAAAACAATCTGACAAAATATCTTCTATTGCTATAATCTATGATTCCATAGCTCACAGTGTATGACTGATAAGATACAGCTTGAGGTAGCCATATGTGCCACTGATGACTCCACTTGTCACAAATTGATGCAATTTTGTATATTTGTACATGCTCACATGTGTCTACATATCAGAAAATGTCAACCCAAAATGTCTGAAATATATGGCTGAATATGTACATGGTTGAATAGATGGCTAATTTCACTCTCTGCAGGAGTTACTGGTTGTAACAAACTGAAGTATGTCTTCGGTAGCAGTGCCATTTTACCAGAGGAGGCACAGGCATTTTGATCAGTCCTATCGCAACATTCAGACAAGATATGTACTTGAGGAATACGCAGCAAGAAAGTAAGTGCCACGTATTTGAGCCTAGACAGGTTTCTATTTCGGGTAGTTAATTCTTAGAATCAAGATACTTACTGTCCCACTCCACCCACAAAAACTGTGATTTATTCAGAATGATATTTTACTAGTTCCTTCCATTGGGATGGTCCTTATCTAGAGTCTCCCATCAACATAGCTAAACTTTCTCGAGATGTTGTAACATACCTACACTGACCTTTTAGCTTAGGATCTGTCCTGTTTGCTATATCCAGATTGAAAAGTCTTCCTTTTAGGCTCAAATTGAAACTCTGACTTAAGAAAAATTGGCATGAAATCACGTAAAGTTTTTTACCCCGTTCTTCCATATGACATGGTGATATTCCTTCACCTGAAGCTGGCTGTTGCTAGTTATAGGTTTTGTCATTCAATTTCCTTTTTTCAAATTAAATGAAGGCTTAACCCTTCTCATGTGAAATCTTAGAGTTTTAGCCACTAAATGAACATTCTTTGTATTTCAAAGCCTTGAACTTTTTATCTTGGTTGCTTCAGGATCAAGGTTGTCCCTCTTCAGTAATGAAGATATGTACCAAGCTGTCTAGCTTGTCCAGCTTCTCTTATGAAAGAGTTTATGGAAAAGGTTTTGTGAAGTATAGAAATGCAGGACTATTTAGAAACAGACAATGCTATAGGGATTCTTTGCGATTAGTGTGTTAGACAGGCTGGTACCTTCGTGATCCTCTGAAGTGCTATTATAGAACCTGAATGATTGAAGACTGAGATAAGTATAAATTTAATAGAGTGAAATAAAACTCCTAATGATCCCAAGTGACAGATGATGGGCATTAAGCTCTTGAAGGAACAGTCAGTGAGGATGCAAAGGTTTCTCACTGAACAGTGCTCAGTCATGGTATTCAGCTCATTCAGCTCAAAGTAATTTCTTTGACTTCTGTGTGTTCATATTTTACCTGAATTGCTGGGTTATAACAATGTCTTTTATATTTGAAGGGCTGCTTCCAGACAGGCTGCTTATTATGAATCATCTGGCTTGGGCAAAACAACGTGTAGACTCTGTGCCAGGAGGGCGCGCACTTTGGCGCATGAAACAATGCAAGAATCCAGGAAAAGGTAAAGCTCTCTTGGTCCAATCTAACATGTGTAGTGGCTCTGTTCCCATTTAGTATTGCTCTTTTGCCAGGCCTCTTTTCACAGCTGACGGGACTGGAGGTTTCTCTATCACTGTTCTTCATTAATCTATTTTGGCTGGAACACTAAATGACTGAGTGTCACTTTCAATCTCGTATTTCTACCCAGAGTTGTTCCTCTAATCCCTACTCTGACCCTTGAAAACAGCTTTTAAACAAAAATAAATTAGAATCCACCTGGTATCCAAAACTCATTTTGGACAGATATACTCCACTATTCCTAAATCTCTAATTCAGATCAATTTAAACTTTTTGAGTCCTTTCCTTAATATCAAGAGGGCTTACTGTCATATCTCAGTTACAGCCTTGAGATGAAGTCCTATAGGAAATGTGCTGATGACAATATTCCTGTTAGTGAATTTGACCATTTGTGCTCTCCTATGCTCTACAGTGACTACATCAAAGACACAGAGAATTTATACTAAAAGAAGGAATTCCGTGTTGTTTGTAGAAAATGTGTCGTGAAAATCATATATGTCCATATAGTTCTGGTACTTTGATTGTTTTGAAATATATAACCTCAAAATATAATGTTTTAGGAAAATCAAATGATTTTGTATACTTTATTTTTATAAACTATTTTAAATTTTATCAATATTAGAAAAATACATGGCACAACAAGACTGGCATTCAAAGTATCTTGAACTGGTACAAAGAAATATTTTTAAATACCAGACAAATAATATCTTGACATACTGTTCACTGAATTTCATGGAAGTTTTCTTATTTGGATAATACTTTCAGAGTCTTGCCATATGTTGACTATGTTGACAGACATGTTAGAAATATCTGATATTCAGTGCCTTCTTTTGTCCTATTGGAAAAGAAAAGAATAGCACAGGCCATTTAGTGAATCAGCATGAGTGAAGGAGATCGAGGCTAACTCCTCCTAAAAACATTTATGAATTTGTTTTTTTTTTAGGAATTCTGAAAAATCTATGGAGTTAGGTTTTCAGGGAAAAACCCACAATTTTTTTGCAAATGTTGTATTTTCCTGGTAGTTTTTGTAGTACTTTCTGCTCATCCTTGTCCAAGGACAGCTTTTTTTGCATGCAACAGTTCATCAAATCCTTGTGAAAACCTTGGTCTGTATCTTTCAGGTGAGGTCAGCTGATACAGCCATGGATACAGCTAGCAGTGCTCTCAGGTTCTGAAGCTAAATGTACAACATAAGCCAGGCACAACTTTTGCCAGGTGTGAATATACACAGAATATGCCTTTATTTCTCTACGCTCTTGTGCCCATGGGATGGAAAATTAAGGGTCAGAAGGAAGCCTGGACAGTTCTTGATCTTGATGACCAGAGAACTAAGACTATGGGGTACTATGTCAGTGTGACCACAGCAGATTTCAAGACCTGTAGCTATGGCACCACAAATACAGGGGAAAGGAAAATGAAGAAAATTAATATTAATTTCACATACTGTTTATTGGGATAGACAGATAGATGCTAAGAATAATTCCTAAATAGATTTTATCCTGCTGATATGATTTCAGAGCCCTCAGTTGCTTAATATGCACAAGTGACAAACTTATAGCTTAGTATTTGTTACTCTTACCTGAATTTTTTCTTGTCCTACAGGAGTCATGAGCAAAAGTCTCATTCAAGTGATGAGAAAAGAATCCGTTTCGCCAGTGAGTTGTCTGCTTTGGAACAAGAGATTCACACAGCCAGGCACCGTGCTAGAGAACATCTGGATAGGCTTGCTGTGCAAAGGATGGTACCTGCTCAATCTTTTTGTTCCTATCCAAACATAATTACAAGATATACTGAAATTTAGGCCTGTAGTCCACATACGAGTAGTGATTTATCATCTTTTTGTGGATTTAAGATTAGATCTTCTACCACATTTGAGTCTGGTGACAGATGCTTCTCTTCTTTTCCTGTGTTTAATAGGTAGAAGAAAATATGGCACTGGAAAGGCATATTATAGAAGAAAGTATAAGTCGAGCTCCTGAAATCCTAGTGCGCTTGAGGTCTCATACTATCTGGGAAAAGATGTCTGTGAGTCTTTGCTTCACTGTACAAGGATTTCCAACCCCTGTTGTACAATGGTAAGAGACTGGGCTTTCCTAGCCCTCTAAAAATGTTGCTAAGCTTTTTTCATTTGAAAGTTATGCCATAACTGATAAGTGTCACATACATAATGGCCATGCCAAATCCCCTTTATAATCCTCATAGATGTGCTGGATTGTAGCAGTTGATACTGCATGCGAAGGACTGGGAGGAAAACATGCTGAATGGCCCTGTGCAATGTGAGAAGCAAACTCAAGTATTTCAGAAGGCAGACAGTGGAAGGCATTCCAGTCTTTCTGGCCATTGAGTTCTCTGATGATGAAGTATCAAATGACAAAATACAAAAAGCTCACAGGCTACTTCCTAAGCCTGGATAATTGTGCCCAGCATGACTGTTGTCATGAGCTGTATCTATGGTCACTTTGTGTTAACTTCTGTTGAGGAGGACATAAAGGTAATATCCTTGCAGCTGCCCTCCTCTCCAGACAAGTGCTGACCTGTGTATGTGAGAGCTGCAGGCACAGTTCTGTTGCTGCTGGACTTATTTGTGCTGAAGTGCTGTACTGTGATCCAAGAAAAAGTTTGCTTCTCATCTTGTGTCAGGGCTAGCGGACTTGAAAGTTCAAGACATGCCATCTTCTCTCTGCTTCTCTGCTCTTCTAGATTGGGTGCACATCTTCTCTTTCCACTTCCTTGCTGCAATGATGGTCCTTCTTTTCCTTCATGGCCCAATATGTATCTATCCATACATCCTGGAAAATACTCTATGCAAGTAGAGAAGATTCGTAGAGAGGGTTCAGATGATAGTAAATCATAGAATCACATAATCAGATGGGTTGCAAAGGACTTATGAGATCAAGTCCAACCCTTGATCCACTCCCACTACAGTTACTAGACTATGGCACTAAGTGCCACATCCAGTCTCTTCTTAGATACCTCCAGGGACGGAGAATCCACCACTTCCCTGGGCAACCCATTCTAATGCCTGATTACCCTCTCCATGATATCTGGATCCACAGATCTACCAAATGAATGAATAGGTGCTGATATTTATGAGTTTTATTTTTTTCTTGATTGTCAGGTACAAAAATGAGGAATTGATTACTCCTGCAAGTGATCCAACAAAGTACAGAATTGAAAGCAAATATGGGGTACATGTGTTGCATATAAACAGGTAAATCTTTCTGGGGATACAACAGTTTTTTTATACTCTACACAAAGTATTTTATATCAAATACAATTAAAAATTCACATAAAGGCTGAAAGAGAATTGTGAAGTTCAGACACTTCTCTGTTGGTACTCAGATTTAGGCTAGAGAAGGTTCACTGAGTAGCTAAATAATAGATTATGGTAATGAAATGAAAAATTAGATATTTGTATTCATTAACTCCAGCAACCTAAATGATACAAAAGAAGACGCAAGTAGCTGAAAGTAGCTGAAAAGAAAAAAAACTTCCTTTTTTAATTAGAGTTATATCTTCTTAGCATGTTACTGTCATGATGAAGCTTTTTAAGGTAAACAAAATTACAGCTGGTCAGGGCAAGGGTACACAGTTGTATTTGGTTTTCATCTCTTTTATTTACTTTCTAATCTCCTTTTTCTTCTGTTTTTGTCTTCCAAAAAGCAAGGAACTATAATTTTTTTTAAAGGTTATAATAGAATTAGTTTTATTTTTTTCAAAATGTTAACCTTGTGATATAGAACATGCCTGGGAAGAAGAGCTTCCCAAAACTAATGCCATGCTTCCCCAAACAATTGAAATATTGCATGTTACAAGTGACTTGGTGCCAGCTTTTTTAAAAAATATGAAACTCCCCCAAAAATGACAGTATTACTGTGATATTTAAAAAGAAAATTAATATCTAGAGCAGAGACACAAACTCTTCCTTGTAATTTCTCCAGAATATGAGCATCAGCTGTGCTGAAACAGCTGGAATGTTTGTGGCTAACACTTGGCTGGCCAAACATTTAATCTTCTACCCTGCCTCCATCTGTCAGCAGTGGAAGCAGCCATGAGTACAGCTTTGAGGCATTAGTACAGAAAATCAGTGCATCATTCCTTCTGCTTTTGGGAAACACTACTTGCCTTTGTCATCCTACATCTAAGTCCAGCCCAATTGTCAACCTTTTCACAGCTCAGGATGGGAGAAACATATTCCTGTACAGAACCTGGCAGAAAGAATCGCTATGTTGGTGCTTCCTGAAGGATGCTTTCGTAGATGCCCATTCTACCCCCACTCCATGGCTAACTTGTTAACTGCTCTCTGTATGCACTAAATGTGTCAACTGTTAATTCTTCCCACCAACATTACTTTTGAAGATAAAAACACGAGGTTAGAAGACAAAAACAGGTCTTGCAATCCTCTCCCTCTCAGCAGGGAAAATGCTCTCCTTTGTCTGGATGTGTGTGAGTGCCAATCAGGAGATGAAGCTTTGGTCATTTCCTGATGGTGAGTGACTGTGACTATTTATGTCCCTTGGTTAGCATCCAAAAGGCACTGCTTGGTGAGTCCAGATGCCAGTATGTAAGTTCCTTTGTGACATTTTGGAAGTCAATAGCTTTCAGAAGAAATGGGAATCAGAGCTATGTTTCTTTCTGAGCATCTGTAACCATCACTCTGAAGCTTACCAATGGCTTTCATCCCCTTGGTGCTTTTTATCTCTGTTCTCTGCTGGTTATCAGTCATGTAGACACTATCGACAATCAGCTTTGGAAGTATTCAGACCTAGCCATATTTTAGACATTTCAGACATACCAGAGAGTCATTTCAGGTTCCCACACTCACCCATCATCAACCCCTGCTTAGTAGTCACATATCCAAATGTATTCATACAGACTCCTTCATATTCAACCAAGCTCTCATCCTCAGAGACTGTTGCTCGATTTCTCTTTCATTCTGTCTCAGAGTGTGATCTTATTGCCACGTAAAGATTCTTGGCTGCTCTCCCCCAGGTTTCCCTTCTCCACTGGGGGATTGTTTTATAAGGTGTATTTAGTTAAATTTTCTAAGGCAATGTTTTTCCTTTATTGATATTTTATTATCTTTCAAAACTTGACCATAAGCTGTACTTTCTCTCCCAAAAAGACAAAATGAACCTGCAGGAAAGGGGAGAACATTTTGTTAGTGCATAATTAACATTAAATGTATCTTATATTGAAAACAGTGGATGTATAAGTAGTGTTTAAAATATATAAATTATTAATGTTTTTATACAAATCCATATCAATTAACTCTGGATCTTCCATACATATCCTTGTGCACTTGTATTGCACATTATAATTTGCTTTTCTAAGAGGTGGAACCATTGGGATTTTCTTCCTATCCACGTCTGTGCTCTTCTCAGCTGTTCCTATTAAAGTGCTGAGCTGCATGACATCTGATCCACAGCCGCTCAGAACAGCCTTGGAATTTCTTGGCTACCTTTCTAGCACTTCAGCAAAGCTCAGTGAGTGAACTTTTTCCTTCTTATGCAAGTGTGATATTTATTCCAAAGAGTATTCCCTGATCCCAGTGGAAACATTCTTGAGGCACCGAAACCCTAACGTCACCTTGTTGTCTCAAAGTAGTAACAGGACACTATTTCATCCCCCACTGTTTGCAGTCCTCCAGGGCCTATAAGCCTATACAGTAACCAGATAATTTTAATTTCTCTGTCTCATATTTTTACGATGCTCTGTGCTCAATTTACCACATTTTCTGCATGCATCCAGTGCTATTATTATCATAGAGTCTCTCTTTTTTGCTCCTTTTAGACTCATTCAAAGGGTAGTTTGAGCTCAAGATCTCCCCTGAGCAGTAAAGAAAAGAGGTTTGGAGTTTAATTCTACTTTTTTGCACATCTCATAGTTATAGAAGAAATTATATGCATTGCTATAGTGGTTCATCCCATCTTTCATCTCATATCTGATAGGTGATTAGGAGGAGACTGTGAAGGATCCTTGGAGGGAAAGCTACTGGTAGTTGAAATGATTCATACATATCTGAGGATGTGAGAGTTTGTTTAAAATATATTTCTTTATCCCACATAATTTAAGTATGGAGAAGCACATAATACAAGAAAAGATTTCTATATCAGAAGTAGTCAAGATGAGAAGGACCCCTTGCTTTATGACATAGCTGAAAAATATTTTCTGCCTTAGTGTATAACTTCATAATTAAAAATCATAACCTTTTAAAGTTCTTAGTTGCTGATACTTGCTTAGAACTGGTTTGGGCTTTTTTTAGTTTCTTTGTTTACTGTGATGCCTTCTTAAATGAATCACTTAACTTTACTCAACTGTGAATGACTATGACTGCTTCCTGCTATGTTGGCTGGCACACAGAGGGGACAGCAGCTCCTCCTTGGAGGTGTTCCTGATCCCCACCCCTCACTGAGCAGGAGGATGAGCTGAGCTGGACGGTAGAAGGAGCAGGGAAGACATCTGACTTTCCGGAGCACTTTCAATGTGGTTTCACAGTCTCATATATACAGGCCTCAAGGTTCGGCAGTATTTTTTCTTTTATTAGGGGCATTTTCTTTTCCTGTTTAATAAAGGCACAGCTTAAGCAGTGCATATGATTGCAGCAGAAAAGGTTTGTGGCTGCATTAGCAGAACTGTGGCAGAGCCAGCAGAGTGCAGTGTAACACCTGCTGGCAGCAGGCAGAGCCAGCCCTCGGACTCCAGTCCTCAGCACCACCAGCACTGCTTCAAAAAGAAAAGCTTAAAAATTGAATGAACCTTCTCTTCTAACTATTGTCATTTAACAAATGACACTGTGCGGCCAGTACAGTGCTATTTTAGTTTGATTAGGCACAAAAGGCTTGAGATGATTTAATCTGGAGAGGGAGAGAGCTAGATTTGCTCTTTCTGCTGCTGGAGGTGGAGGCAGAGCAGAGCAGAGATGCTGCGGCAAAGGCAGTCCCCCGGCGTGTCCTGCAGAGCCTTTGGACTGTGCAAGGCTGATGGGTGATAAACTGCAGCTCCGGGGGTTTTGCAGGCATGCCATAGAAGTGAGCATATAGGCAGGAATGGCATACTGTTCTTTCCTAGCTGAAATGCAAACAGCCCCCAAATAAAATGGTCTGTGACCTCCTGACCTGTCAGTCACAGCTGCAGTAGTTGGGAGCTTGAGGAAGTGGCTGCCTCATGACAAAGGTCCCCTCTTCCCTAGGTACAAAATCCAAACAAAAAGAATCAGATTCAATCTGACTGGAGAACCAGCACATGTGATGGCAATTCTGTAGAGTATATCAACATTTTGATGTCATATAGCTTTAACATTGAAATTTTTGCCATTTGGATTCAAAGGAAGAATTTTTAACTCTACAATTTACTGTGTTCTGCCTCCTGTTCTTGACATGCACTGAATTGTGTTCTAATTCAGGTAAAAATGCTATTTCATCTTAACTCCTGTGTTTAAATCTACGCTAGGCAAATGGATGAATATATGCATTTTAAATAGATGTATCTGCCTGGGGAATATTACCTGCACAAACATTAGCACTTCAGAACCTCATGTGGATTCAGAGCAATTTAATTTTCACAAAAAGTATTAGTACCTTGGGAAAGATATAGCTCTGCACTCACACTTCATGCTATCTAAATGTACTCTATGCATATTTTATCTGACCTTTGTAAAGGTTGGAAAACATGTTCTCCATCATGATGCAAGAGTAACTTGTTAGAGAGGCCACACCTTGCTTCCCGGGTACTCCAAATGTAAGTTTCTAACTGCTCTTGACTCAATGCACTTTACAGTGCAATTTAGGAAATCTAGGGGATTTAGCATACAGAGAAATAAAAATTCCCAGGATAATCTTCAATCTGAGCATTATCTAGCACAAAAGGAAAATAGGAACCTTATGTAACTTGCCATCCTGTCCAACATTCTTCAGAGTGGGTATTAAACAAAGGTATTTACCCACAAACCCCCTTCCGATATAGGATTTAAAGGCATTTCAGTGAGTACTAGGCTATCTAAGATGGTTTATGTCTCTCCTGGAGTGTCAGGTGAGTGATGATAGCAAAGAATTGTAAATTGCTTTCAAAGCAGTAACCTCTAGAAAATGGGTAGAGTTGTTATGACCTCTTAAATAGCAGAAAGGGCTTGGCCTGTATGTTCATCATAATTGTAAGTACTTCATTTCTCTTCATAAAAAAACACGGATATTGTAAGAGTGTGGTCAGATATTTGGTCAGTAACTTCTTTCTTTTGTTCTTCCTGAGCAAATTAATTATAATCCCATCACTAATTTTTGTAAAATATTTTCTTTCAGATATTGAGCTTCTTTAGGCTAAAAATATAACCCTTTTGTGAATCTCCTGTCTGTTCTAGAGACATTTAGGATCATATTCTGTTTTCTTTACCTTGGACACATCACAAACAGAAAGATCTCATGAAAAAATGTATTTTGCTGTTCCTTAGGAGAGCAAAAGTATGGGGAGGCGATTGAGATGAGCACAGATATATATATCCATTCGAAAAGTTAGTTAGGTATCTGCCATTCTGCTTCTCTATTTTAGGGAGACAACTGTTCAGTTATTACACCTTTAAATTTCTGCAACTTTGAGTGGTCTAGCACAGTCTGGGATCTCACGTTAATTCATAATACCTGTTTTTCTAGTTTTTGGATTATTTTTATGCCACCAGTTTATCAATAAATTGCTCTTCAGATCCTAAATCCTGTGTAATTCTTACAGAAATGAGTTGTTTTATCAGTTGTTTTGATGGAAAATGAAGCCAATACTGACAACAAATGATGATGACTGGTTTAAAGTGAGATTTAATCAGTGTTAACCTCAGTCAAGCTATGCTGATTTTTTGTCTGTTGTCAGCACTCCATAGCAGCAACAAAATGTTAAGGAGCAGTTAATTTGGACTTGACAGAAGTAAATGTTTTGTTTATGGGAGGGAATGTTCTAATACAGCAATGATGGTGTAATGTTCATCACTCAGTTACGAGATAGGCGCTCTATGCTGTCTAATTCATGTACAGCCCAGGGATGGATCAGCACCTCATCAGCAAACACAGCAGGACATGTAGGTGGTAGGAAGACAACGGGCACCTCCGTAGGTCTTTAGAAGGATGGTGAGTGGGCTGAAGGGCAGGAAGCCTTTATAGGGCATTTATCTGGGGACAAGGCCTGCAGGGCACGCTATATAGCATATACCTGCCACCAGTGCCTAGGAAATGCACTCCTGGGCTCTGCCTGACAGAGTAAATTAAAGAAATCCTCTGCCACAGTGACCTACTGGCATGGGATAGACTAATCCTCTCATCCTTCAGGACAGGGCTGTCAGACATCCAGACTGCTTTCTGGAAAAGTTCCCTCACTATCTCCTGAGCTGTGTGTGGGAAGGGAATCCTTTTGGCGAGCTGGAGCACACCAAGGCATGCCAAGGGCTGTCCTAACACATCAACACTAGAGTGATCACGATCCA
Source organism: Lophotriccus pileatus (assembly GCA_035583135.1). NCBI lineage: Eukaryota > Metazoa > Chordata > Aves > Passeriformes > Tyrannidae > Lophotriccus > Lophotriccus pileatus. The sequence continues at coordinate 94,461,048 of JAWWES010000115.1, read as the reverse complement.
GTTTCTGGAAGCAAATGATCTAGTGCTGTTTAATTTGCTAATACGTAATATATGTTATTAAATATACTATGTACTATATAGTATATTTATATATTATTTACTGTATATTCTATATATAGATCCTTAAATTAGGGATTTAGTGCAGAGTGATGACAATGTCTTACAGTTCTGAAACAGTTAATCCTGAAAACTCTGCTTGTAAGAAATGTTTGAACTGCTTCATTTGCTGTTAACTTTTTATATTATAGCAAGACACTACTGGGCTGTGGTAAATTCATGAACTATATACATTTCAGTATAGAGACATTATAACATGCCTTAGGAAAAAAGCCTGTGCTGCAGTTTTACATTGTTTTTTGTCATTTTTATTACACAAGTGTGAATAGTGTGAAACTGGGATAGAAAAAAAATGTTCTTCTTTTAAAAAGTTAATGCAAAGAAGTGCTGTCAAGTCTGAGAGCTTTCAAACAAGTTCAGATTCAGTTAAGCTTTATATAAATCTGTGAACAGGTATTGTAAATTTTAAAAATTCTTCGTAAAAATAAACAAATAAAAAGTTGAATAATATCCAGCCCAGAGAGTAGTGCTGAATGAGGTTATATCCAGCTCGCATCTGGTCGCAAGTGGTGTTCCCAAGTACTGAGGCCAGTTTTGGTATCTTTTTCAGTGACCTGGACAAGGGGATCAAGGGCGCCCTCATTCAGTTCGCAGATGACACCAAGTTGGGTGGGAGTGTTGATCTGCTGGAGGGTAGGAAGATTCTGCAGAGGGATCTGGACAGGATCAATGAGTAGAGGCTACAGGCTTGGGGCAGAGTGGCTGGAAAGCTGCCCGGTGGAAAAGGGCCTGGGAGTGCTGGTTGACAGCTGGCTGAACATGTGCCAGCAGTGTGCCCAGGTGGCCAAAAAGGCCAGTGACATCCTGGACTGTACTCCTGTACTTGGCATTGGTAATGCTGTACCTTGAAACCTCTGTCCAGTTCTGGGCCCCTCACTACAGGAAAGAGACTGAGATGCTGGAATGTGTCCAGAGAAGGGCAGTGGAGCTGGTGAAGGGTCTGGAGCACAGGTCTGATGAGGAGCAGCTGAGGGAGCTGGGGTTGTTTAGCCTGGAGAAAAGGAGACTCAGGGGAGATGGTATCATTCTCTACAACTACCCAAAAGGAGGTTGTAGCCAGGTGGGGGTCGGTTTTTTTTCCCAAGTAACAAGTTACAGGATGAGATAAAACAGCATCAAGTTGTTCCAAGGGAGATATAGTTTAGCTATTAGGAAAAATTTCTTCACCAAAAAGGCTGTCAAACATTGGAACAGGTTTCCCAAGGGAAGTAGTGGAATCACCATCCCTGGAAGTGTTCAAAAAATCTGTAGATATGGCCCATGAGGACATGGTTTAGTGGTCTAACGTGGTGCTAGTGCTAGGTTGAAGGTTGTGCTTGATGATCTAAGAGGTCTTTTCCAACCTTAACCATTCTATGATTCTATTATTTAAATTCTTTTAAATTGATTTTCAGACTTACTGTGCCTTTCTGGACTATAGTATGGGTTCCCACCCAGCTGCAGGCTTTTTGGTAATGTGGCCTAATCTTAGGCCTAACCACTAGGTCTTTGATGATTAATTGTGTGATAAACTTTGTATTTTATTACTTTATTTCATGAAATATGTGGCTGAATGGTTACCTCGAGGAGGAGCTGGTAGACCAGTAAATTTAGAGAGATAAATCTCAATTTAATAGAACTTTGATCAAGTTGTGTGTAAGCCATCACAGTACAGATAGTACCATTTTTATGATTTGATCCTGTCCAGAATATATGCAAGAATGCATATATTGGTGCCTGATGTGCCTGTGACAGGTGCTACATACTCTAAAATTGACATCTTATTGTGCAATTTACATAAAACACCTTTACATATTCCTTCTCCCACACTTGGGGTATGTGACCTCTTAGAAGACAAATGCAACCAGAATTTCATCCCTTTCATCTGCCAAGAAGACACAAATTTGTTTTTCTGAGGGGAAGCTAAGTGCATGCATGCACAATATTGTATCTCATAATTGAAAATTTTTAAGTGGCCTTCATTATGTATACTACTAAATAAACTATTCCTCGTGGACTGCAATTTAAATAAGAAAAGAACTGGGACATCAAAGTTTGTACCTATATCTTAACATCTGGCCATATATCTGTTAATGTAACATCCTCTTCAAGGAAGGATGTAGCAAGTGAGACAATCTATCATTGGGTCCTAGTTTACACGAAGTAAATACTTTTTGCTTTGTATTTGTTTATATTGTCCTCACACAATAAATGTTTGGGGGTTTTTTTTCTGGCTAAAAAGTATAACAAACCAGATTGTTTATGCACATAAACAATTTTGATCAGTGTTCCTGTTATTTTATCATTTCCACTGGACTGAAAGATATGAGAGACACAAAAAATACCGGTATCTACCAGCTGGGAATAGCCATAGAAGGAGGAATTTCTGCAAGCATGACATGCACTTTTCTTCCATATGTCTTTCTTAAAATATGTGGCAGAAGGACAAGATGGATTAAGGAAGAAGGTTACATACAGAAAAGGAATAGCCAGACTGGCATTCTCCAGCTATCTCCTTTTGATCATTCTGTAAAGGTCATTTCCAGTTTGCTCAAGTTAATGCAGCCTGCACAGTAAGCTGTGATACAACTGCAGTTCAGAACAGTAGCGACTTTCTGATTGTCTTTCATCAGTGTCTTGCACTGTGTGACACCTGCAAAGAGCTTTATACACTTTCCTTAGATTGACATAGCATGGCTTGTAGTATCAACCATTAAGAGAATTTTTATTTGCTTAAATAGACATCTGATTTCCTCCTTCCCTTTTTCAGAGCTGACTTTGATGATTCTGCTACCTATTCGGCAGTTGCAACAAATGTTCATGGTCAGGCATCAACTAATTGTGCTGTGCTTGTGCGAAGTAAGTCCTACTTCATAATTAAAACAATAAAGAAATATAATGCTCATGCCATTGAATGTTTACTGTATGTTTATTTATAGGGTTCAGAGAAGAAGAAGAACCTCACCCTGCTGCGATAATGCCCTTCCACTGTAAGCCTTTTTTTCTATTTACTTAGATAATTTATGTACTCTTTTCAGAGTAATGTTTTACAGATGAGAAAACTGGATACAACTTGCTTCTTCTGACTTTGCTTTCTAAGCATTCAATTACATTAGGAGCTGTTGCATGATGCTCTTGCTTTTCCAGTTGAATTTCTAGATGAGCATCGAGTATAACAGATACTGCTCAGATCAGACAGTAATCTCTTTGTGCCAAGTACAATTTACTTTTACTCGAGCATGTTTTCATTTTCTCATTCACAGTGCCCCTCTCATATGAAGTTTGCTTCACCCACATTGATGTCCAGTTTCTGGAGAAGTTTGGACTTACCTTTGCAACTGAAGGTGAAACACTGACCTTGAAGTGTTCTATGTTGATCACTCCAGAGTTGAAAAGACTGCGACCTCGTGCTGAGTGGTATAGAGATGGTAAGTTAGTACACTGAATAGAAGCTACCCATAAAATGCTGGAATAGACACTCAGGAGACAGGTCAGGCTTAGAACATCCTATTCTCAGAATTAAGTTTTGAAGAAAGCAAACAAATATATATAGCTAGAATTTATATATGTGCATTTTTAATTAAATGACCAGGTCAACATTTTCCTGAGCACTCATTTACAGCAGTAGGGGGTAACCTCATATTATCTCATAACACCAATATTTATCATATTTACTGACTAGGTGGAAATCCAAACTCAGTTCTCAGATTTGACCATGATTTATAGTAGAATACTCTGGCCACTGAGCAGACGGGTACTCACAGGGCAGTAAATTAAAGTCTGAAGTACTGAGGTAAGGACCTGGGTCTCCACTGTCATCTTGCTCCACAGTAAAACTTTATTGTGAGTTTTATATTAAAATCACATTAATGTATAGTTAGGGAATACTTATAGAAGCCAGGCCTGATACACACACCTTTGGTCTGCTGTTTATGTGCCATGTTGGTAGGTCGCTTTCCGTGCCTTTCTTGTCAGTGACAAACTGTGTCACACCAAGTGAAGCAGTCTTACCAGGAAGTGCTGAAAATAATATCACTAAGCATATTGTATGCTCGGGTGGATGGTACACAAACCATGCATGACTAGTGTTTGTTCACTGCACCAGAAAAGGGTTTTAAAACATAAAACTAGCTACTTATAGTTTAATGGATAGCAACCTGTTGTAGATCTTTAGCTCACCGCTTTTCACCATCTCTGTGTAGGATTCGAAAATAATTATTCTGCCCGAGGATTTAAGGGAAGCCATGGTTATTTGTGAATCATAGAGTCATGGAATCAACTGGGTTGGTTGATCAAGCCCCGGGAGATCATCAAGCCCAACTCTTGATCCAACACTGCTGTGGTTACGAGACCATGGCACTAAGTGCCACATCCAGTCTCATCTTAAAAACCTCCAGGGATGGTGAATCTACCACTGTCTCACTGAATGGTGAGACTTTTCACTGAAGGGACTACATTTGAAAATGATGGCCTCCCAAGACTGATATTTGGACTGTGATGAATAAACCAAGAAAAGACAGTAGAATTAGTAAGACAAGAGAAGACAAGAGAATTCAAGATTAGGAAAATCAGAATAAGGATGCTTTTGTTCCTGCTCATTATGGCTTTTGTTTCATGTCCATTATAGTTTTGCATAGATTCACATGTGAACCTTCAGAAAATAAACTGCTGCTTACTCTTCCATTCCTATTTATCTATCACTGTGGATACTTCATTGTGATGGAACTATTAAATTTTAGAAAAATAAAAAATATAAAATAATAAAAATGGATTGTTTTTTCTGGCCGGTGAATAACCTAAAATGTAAGGCTCATCCTTGAATCCAAATTCGGTTCCCACTGAAGTGTACAGGGATTTCACTGTACATTTTAGGATATTTAATCACTATAAATAATCACTCACCTCACTCTGAGATTAGCCATCATTTTCAAGGGTATCTTTACTTTGTCTCCTGCTGGGTGCATTTTCTCAGTGTACCAAGCCTCTCAAATGCTGGGTTTGAGACTGCAGCTCTGAAGAACTGTTAATTTTCAACAGATGCCCAATATTGTTCCACTTTTCATCAAACATGGATTTTTCTTGACTATGGATAGGTGAACAAAAGCTTGTGGCCCTTTCTGTTTATGTCTTTATGATGCCAAGAGAATTCCCTCTTGATAGGTAAAAATGTTATGCACTTTGTTTTTCCCCTTCTTTGCTTAAGTCTACCTTTCCCGTGAAAACCTGAGATGAAAACTTGGTCTGTTTAAAGCCAGTAGGTTTTCATCCCATTATTCTACGTATGTTACATGAAATAAGGCATTACAACAAGCTTAGATTTGTCCTTCGTTACAAGTGCATGGATTTCCAAGTATTTCCAAGAGGTGTACAGGTGCATCAGCTGGCAGAACTTGTTCCCCAAACACAGCAGGAATTCATGCACTATGAACCTTTGTTATATGCTACAGTTCCCTGTGTTGAGTCTCCTGAGAGCTGGAGGCAGTGCATAAATATAAGCAATGAGAAGGTTAATAACTTGTTTAACATCATGTGCTTTAAGCATTTTGGTTCTTTTGAGAGATAATATTTAATTCCACTCTTGCATTAAGACAAACTTTATTTTTTCTGTATTTTTCAGTTAGTGTTAATCAAATAATAGCATCTAAAGCCCTGAGATGGATATGTATGATTTACTTCTAATAGTTATACACAGGAGAAATATGTGTTTACCTAGCATAAATAAGCTTCACGCTAGTGAGCCTTATTGGGGGTGTCTACTAGACTCCTAGGGACATATAAGTCAGCTGAATCAAATCCTCTAAAGTGATTCGGGATTTGACAAACATGAATATGATGTCTATTATTCATGGCTCACTTAGAACAATTTAAAATACTGAAAGAACTATTTAAGATACAGAAGCTAAATCAAAATAATACTTCAGGAACCTGTATCTAATCTGGATATGAGTTCAGGTGTTAGCAGGAACTTCCTGTTATTGATCTGTAATGTAATATAAACACTATAAAGCTGTATGCACCAGCATTCTGCAGCCATTTATACTGCAATCTAAAATAAAACAATTGAATTCAGAGGGAAAAATCACAGAGTGAACAATTTAGCAAAAGTTTCAGAAGAACAAAATACAGGATGAAAAGAAGTTTCAGTACATAGTAGTTCATTGTACGAACTTTCCTCAAGTTCATTGTATGAACTTTTCTCAGAGTAATGCATTAGGGAAATGATCTCACATACTGAAAACAGCATGTGAGGCTTGAGACCCGCTGCCTCTACACGTTAGTAGTGTCCTGCAGAGTTTTAGTAAATTCTGGGAGAAGTAACAGAGCACAACACATGAATAGATTGTGAATTTGAGTGCAGTAGGGAGAACTTGTAATATTATTGTGATGTCAGGTATATGAATACTTTCTCTATTAGAACTTCTAATTATGTTTGTAGCCTCCAAAATTTACTCTTATTATCTTCCTAGAAAGTCATTCCTTCAGACTGCATTAAAAAAAGAGAGCGTCTGCGGAGTTCTGGTGGGTCTTTGGCCTTGTGTCAGGGAGGGAAGTCTTTCTGCTACTACCAAACACAACTGTCTCCTCAGTTTATGGTCTTAGGTGCACATAAAGCATGGAAATGGTTGATTCTGGCCTTAATAGACTTACAGGCTTGCTTACAATTTCTTTATGTTCAAACCAGGGTGGCTACCATTCCACTCAAGTTTGGAGTCTAAATAGTAAGTAAGTAATGGCCCGTCTTCGCGAACGAAGAGCCGGGGAAGGTCCTTACCTGCATATGCAGATAAGGCCTTCGAGCCTGCGCAGTGGATTTT
>JAWWES010000115.1:94417934-94449814 GCA_035583135.1 Lophotriccus pileatus | reverse complement strand
CCTCCCCCACTTGAGCAAGGGAAAGAAAGGGACAAATTTCCCAACTTAGTTTTAAAAGCACAAAACCATGACAGCTGGGGTTTCAGCTCAGTGCAGGCACTGGAGAACAGGGGATCCATGTGCTGTTTTGCATGTCTCTTCCACTGAAGTGCATGCTTGCTCCTTGTAGCCAGAGCAGAACATCTGAGCCTTATATGTGAAACCATCTGCAAAAATGTTGCTGAAATGGTTCCATAATGTATACTGCTCTGCACTTAAAAGCAAATTTGCAGCCCATTGCTATTTTTTACCCTGGTAATTTGTGTCTAGTTCAGTGGTAACTGTCTGGAATTGCTGGAAAATATTGGTTTATAAATGGCAGTCAGTATGAGGAAATTAACTTGAGACCTGGGGACTCTACCAACTATATCCAATTTGTGTAGTGCATAGATTATAGGAGTATTTCACCTATTTTGTGTATAATGCAGTGAGATGTGCCTTTTGACATGTTGCTTGGATTACTGTAGGGCCGAGGAACCCTTGACCATGACCCTTTTTTTTTCCTGGTACTGTCAGTTCAAAAGGCAGTCTTCTACAACGAAGTTTATAGTAGTGGGACACAAACCATATATGTACACACAAAGAAGCCAGTATAAGGACATCACTCTGCTTCTTGATGACTTTACAATCTGTGGCCCAGTTATTTTGGGAGGAAGAGGCAAAAAGATGTTTGTTTGATAATATGACAAGGAAGAGATGGAAAAGATTAGGTGAATGTTGCAATTTCAGTAGGTTCTGTGGAGATGCATATTAAAAATAAAAGTGATTAATTTATTATTTTTAGGGCAAGGAACAGAAGCAAACAGAAGGAAAGCAGAGAGATTTGAAAAGACTAAAAACTGTGGAAGAAAAATGACCTTTGCATTGTGAAAAAATATGAACAGGGTGGGAACTGATTGTCCAATCAGACAAGAGTATAAAAAGTGTGTGACTTTCATTAATGAGGTTTATGGTTTAGTTAAGTTCCTCATCTTAGAGCGGATGACTTCTGTGGTGTAGGATGGTGCATATTTATTGTGAGATGATACTGATAAATTCTGCCTTCTGCTATTCCAAGATGTGAAGTAGGTTTGGAAAACTGGGTCCAGTGCAATGATGCTCCAGTAAAAATCTGCAAGTATCCTGTGACTGGTCTTTATGAAGGACGGTCTTACATATTCCGTGTGAGAGCAGTGAACAGTGCTGGCATTAGCAGGCCTTCTCGAGCCTCTGAACCAGTTGCAGCACTTGACCCCGCTGACCTGGAGAGAACACAAAGTAGGTTATGCATGGCTAAACAGATGCTGAATATTTGTTTGTTTGGTTTTTTTAAATATTTATTTAAGATTCTGTTTGCTTAGTTAACCTAAGGAGTTGAGTTTATGTCTTCCTTTTATTGAATATCTTTTTACAGACTGCAAAGTAGCCTTATGAGAGCTTCTCCATGAATAGAATAAGCTGGCTTGCTCTGGGGAGTAGTTCTATTGATTTAGTCTTGTCCTAAACCCCTGTGCAGATTCTGTATATCACACCTTCTGTTTTGTGTGTTCCTTTTACTCAGAGGGGACTTAAAGTCGTTATGAAGACTTCAGAGCACTGCCACAATGTTTTCTGTGAAATCTGAGTCGAATATGCAGTTTCCTTTATGTATGCTTTATGTATGTGTGTGTGCTTTGCTCTTCATGTAACACAAATCCAGCTCATGATACAATTGTTTACTAATCTGCCCCAGAATCCAACTCATCTACTGTTTCTCTGACTGTTGCTTTTTAGCACATCTTTAAATAGTACGGTCTTATCAAGCTCTGTTTTCCTATGAAAGTTAATAAATCAGTGTACAACTTTGAGTTTACTCCATCTGGAGAACAATTTAAAAATGACAATATAAAAAGGAGGTATGCAGGCTTTTGAAGAGATGGTGAGCAGTAACTTGCAAAATTTGTAAATACACTGAACTAGTTCAGGAAACTAATTGAATATTTTGATCAACAGCTATTCATGTGGATGAAGGGCGAAAGATTGTGATCAGTAAGGATGACCTTGAAGGTATGTAGCATTTCTATAATTTCAGTCCATCTGCTTATGCTCCAGGATTTTAGCATTATAATTAGAAACATTGCTTGAAAAGAAATCCATCTAGTGAGTTAAGTCGATATATTAATAAATAAATAAAGACAGATATTGTGGCTTGCGAGGCTGAGAGAACACAAGTGAAAGGTGAGGTTTAGAAGGACAGAGAACATCAAACTCTCAACCACACAACTTTTATTATGTTTTGGCAGAATGTCCTCACCTTTTTGCTTTGACTAGTGTTAAGCTGAGTTTAAAAGTGTTTGATTACCCATATTTCCCTTCTTCTTATCCTTCTGGCAGCTAAATATGTTTTTTTTTTAGACTGATTCTGATGATCTGAGCAAGTTATTGCCATTTTCATAACACTTATGCATTCCATCACAATTCTTTAATTAATATAGTTATCTGAATACAAAGGTTATTCTTAAGGTTAAGATTATAGAGTAAATACTCTTTTTCTTCAAGTGAACTGGAGAGATCACTGCCAACTTTTGAGATAAACTCTGAATTTCTTCTGATTTTAGTTGTTTCTCTATGTGGTGATTTGTTTTTTAGGCTTGAATAATGATCTTCTTTGCACTGAAATTGTCAGAAATATTAGTTATAATGGTTCAGCAGTAAAGAAAGAGTCTGTCTGCTCTCTTCCACAAAGGTTATAATGGTTATAAAGCTGTAACTCCAATAATAACATAGTAAAAGAGAAACCATCTGAGAACATGTGTAGTTTGAAGGAGAATCAGACACTGAGTGGTTTCTCCAGTGCATGGACAGGAGAGATGAAGTCTCTCTATTTTTACAATGATACCCTAAATTATATGAGATGGATATTATAGGATCAGAATCAAATTATAAGATCAGATTATAATTGTTTTACTTGTTTAGCTTCACAGAATGTCCTCCTGCTCTCAGGATCACCTGAGAGCGATCAGAGGTAGTAAATGACCAGTCTGGCACAGGGATAAATAATGATAGTTGGATTTCTGTAGCATGAATGTGCATATTCAATAAAGGAGTATGAATATCCAAATACCACTGCTTATATAGATCATTATTTTCATCTGCAAAATTGGAGACTATTTCTGAAAGAGAGATCTCATAGATCACAAATGATTTTCCTATTTAGTGCAGGATGATGTTCCATTCTGAGAGAGCAGGCTGTACCATCATGTCATATCATTACAAAATATGGTAGCTTGGTTTTTTTCAAGGATGAAAGAAAACTTAAGACTTAGTTACGTAAAACCACTTAGAAACCTTTTGACATTATACTGTGAAGGATTATTGTAATTTTCTTGGCTGCATGTTGGCAATTTTGTCTTAAAATCAGCTGATACATGTGCCTTTCTGAAAGAAAAGATGTAGTTGTAGGAAATCAAATATAGAAAGCATTGATAGAAATTTTCATTGAATATGTCAGTTTGCTTTAGAAAAAGTGTTGTTTTGATTGGGAAATATATATGTTGAAATAACATCACTGTACATTCTGAGCCTAGTTCACTCTACAGATGTTTATAAACTGTTGAAATATTACTTCCACAATTTACAGATTATTATTGAAATGTTTTTTCTCTTTTTTAATGTCAAATCTTGAACATTTAAAGGTTATATGCTCTTTACTAGCCTGAGAAATAGAAAAATGTACCTTCAAAGAACAAAGCTTTTTGCTTTCTCTATCACAAGCCATAAAAATAAAATATTTACCATTGTAATTCCTCGGATTATGGGACTGGCTTTTACTCATAGTGCTGTGAGTGAGCAGGACCACAAAGGGCAGTGCAGAATTCCTCCAGCCTTGCTCAGGGCAGATAAGTTCTGACTGGCATTCCTGGTAATCCTGCAGAGTGAGTGGGAAGAGGAGTATGATTAGACCACACTACCTATTGGAACCACCAGAGGGCTGGTGACATATTTTTATGTTTCTGATTCATAGATTTTACAAGTGCTTTAGACTATACAGCTGGTAATACCATCACGTTACCGGATACATTGCTAATAGATTCTACTCCTTTTTCTACTTTCCTCTTTGTTTTAAAAGTGTTTTTCTCCTTATTGTAGTTCCCTTCCAGATACTTGTTTCTGTTCTAATTTCTCATAATAACGCTTTAGATTCTTGTTTTTTACCAGCGGATCAAAGTAATTCAGTTGCGATCAACGAAAAAAAAGTGTGACAAATGCACAGATTTTCAGGGGGCATATTTAACTTCTACTGGAAAAGTAAGAAACTAGCTATTAATACTGGAGTTATTATTTATGAACATTCAATTGAAGTGAGCAAGTGACCTGCACAGATGGTGTCACAGCCCCTAATATCTGAGCATTGCACTGCAGGGCAGGAGTTCAGAAAGGTAGCTGTGGCATGAGTGCTGACCCTGGGGGTTAATCTGCTGTTTAACACTTGCTACATTTCTTACTCTTACAGGGCATGTTCAGATTCCAGGCCCTCCCACCAATGTACATGCTTCAGAAATCAGCAAAACATATGTTGTTCTCAGTTGGGATCCACCTGTTCCTCGTGGCAGGGAGCCACTCACGTATTTCATTGAGAAGGTACTGTACTGTGCAGTGACATTCTGCTGTACTGTGCTTCACTGCTGTGTGCAGTTACATTCAACCATTTTCAGAACTGCAGAATGAATAGTAAAACTAACATTTTCTGTGGTCTTGCAGGATTTGGAAATGGGGTATTAGACAAGCACGGATAATCAAATATCTTATGGCATGATTTAATGAGCACTGAAATCCAAGTTCCAGGGAAAGGATGCCCCTGTGCTATTTGCTTACTGTTGTCTAAAATGGGAACAAACTACTTGTGTAAGACAGCAGTTTAAAAAAATGGGAAAGAAACATCTTAAGTTTCTTACAGGCAAGACTGTAAGTTTTCAGTCTGTCTGTATTAAAAGAAGTTGGCAGAGCAAGGAATAAAAGGGATTCCTAATTTGATCCTCACTTTGAATTGAAAGGGGACTTCCATGATCACAGTAGGAGAGATTTGTTTTTCACTCAAGTGAATAAAATTTAGATAAATCTATCCAAGAGCCCAGTTTCTAAGTTATATTGGATTGCAGCAATTTGTTACAAAGTTATCCCAGTAGATAAAATGGGCCTTGTACCTGACCTCTAAAACTGTTACATGCCAAACTATACTTAATTTTTCTGAATTATGCCCCTACCATATGCCCCCTATTAACTATCCACAAATACTAAACCTGTCCATAAAACTGTCATGCACTCAATTTACATCTTGAATATTGTGTCAGGCTTTTTGCAGGCCGTTACTGGACAAGTTGTTTTCTTCTCACGTCTGAAATTATGCACATTCCTCCACAGTTCATTTCCCAGCCATCCTGTTCAAGTCACTCATCTCTCTGCAGCCCCCATCTTGTGTTTTCCCTCTCAGACAAATGAAAAATCTCCACTTCAAAAGACTTTTATAGCCCATTTCTACATTCTTCATCTTCCATTACCTGTTGGATGTTGAACAATTGTTGTTAAGACCAGCCATTAATTAAATTTTCCAGTATGCATGCCCATGATTTCTTCTTCTCTACCTTTCACATTCAAAAGAAATAATGAAAACTTCCACAGAAATAAGTATCTAGTTTTTCTTTCTGTGCAATAAAATAGCATATCTTCCTTGCATCTATTCCCGGTTACGTATATCTGCTTTTATCTGTAAATTTCAAGCATACTGACTTAAGGATTTTGAAGCAGCTCTTGTCATGGAAATACCTTGTTATTTCCAAAATATGCAAAAATATCCCAGTAGATCAAAAGTTCAGAGGTAGATTTCCACTGAGTGGACACCTACACTTAGTTATCTGAATTTCATTCTAAGTATGAATTTAAAAATACACATTATCTGCTTGTTTTACAGAAATAATTTTATATAGCTCCAGAAACAGTACAGATCAATCACAATGATGAAAAAACAAGTCTCAATTAAATGACAAACTTACTGAAGGGAATTAAGAATGAGGACTAAATGGCTATTATTAGAAAAAAAAAAAGGTCTGTTATGCTAATTAATACCTGAATTTAAAATCTTTCTGCATATAATTAACTAATATATATGAATAGCTTAGTCAGTTCATAGATTAAGTTTGTTTTTTGCTTTCCACAGTCATCTGCTAATTTAAAAAAGCACAGTTTCTAATTATTTTATTTCAGATAAAGAAGACTCAATCCTGAAGAATAAAAATGTATTTGTAGAGACTTCAAGAAACTCAGAATGGAAATAAGTTTAATATGTTATAAAGCCATGTTCTCTTAAAATCATTAATTTAACATATAAATCAAACCAAACTGCAGATCAAAATGTGATGCTGATTCTTTCCTCTGTGAAAATGAAATGCAACAATTAATGTTTTTCATAGCAGGAAGTAAAATATATGTCAAAATAATGTTTATTTCATATTTTCCAGCTTTTTATGATCAAGAAAATGGATGTTATATTTCTTTTTTCTGTTGAGAAAACTAGGTGGGTTCAGAATCTATGAAAAGCTCTTGATATATGGACTCCAGCCATTTATATTTTTATTATTTATCTATAATAAGCTTCCTTATAACAATGTAGTTTCCAAGACCCCTGAAACACTGTTCCTCCTCTAAGAAGTTCACAGTCTATCAGGTTTTATTCCCACAATCTCTGTTCCAAAATTTTATAAACACATAATTTTTATGCAACTTTCTGTGCATCAAAGAAATTTTCTTTAAGCTTTTTATTGGGCGCTTGGGTTTTACTAAAATTTTTGAAAGATTCCATGACTAATTTTTGGTTAGGGTAAACAGTTTACAAGGGAAATCTAAGGGACAGCAGACTTCTCTCAGAGTGCTGGTTTGCTGGCTCTCCTCCATGTGCAGTTGTGGTGAGGATAAGCTCAGCTGCTGCACTGAGAATATGCAAAAGTAATTACTTCATTTGATAAATGCTTTTTGGGATTGGACATTACTCAACGGAATACATAAAGTAGTGAGTAAAATAACATTTCCTTCCCTACCTTTCTGCAGAATTTGGATTAGGATTTGCTTACTTGACACCAAATCTTTGGGTGTTCAAGTGAGTTTTACAGGAAATGAGAGTAATTCTTCTGGGGCCAATCACAGTTGACAGTCATGGCCCTGCCTGAAGGCTGGCTGTGTGTACAAGTGTGCATGTATTGAAGTCGAGACAGGCAGGGAGACAGTGACGTATTCAGACCTTTTTGAAGAGTAATGGAATGCATGAGCTATGGGCATTTGGATATGTTTAAGTGAGGCATTTGAGAGCGATCCTTCTTTCACAGCTCTTAATAAATTCATGACAGAATGCAATACAGCAGTATGTTCATTTTTTGACAATTCACAGAAAGTATTCACAGCTTTTTTTTTTTTTTCTTGTAGTCCATGGTTGGCAGTGGAAGTTGGCAAAGAGTCAATGCACAGGTTGCAGTAAAATCTCCTCGCTATGCAGTGTTTGACCTTGCAGAAGGAAAACCATATGTTTTCCGAGTGTTGTCAGCAAACAAACATGGCATCAGTGATCCATCTGAAATCACAGAACCTATTCAACCACAAGATACTGTTGGTAAGGCGTTAATTGTAAGACACTAATATTAAAAAAAATAGATATTTTACAAAATGGAAATAGACAACTCATTATAATTAGATTAATATAACTACAGTAATAGTAATTGACTTTATTTGTGTTCACTTCAGAGAAGGATTTAAAAAAACCAAGATACTAAATTTTAGAAACTTGCTAAAATTCTCCTAATGATCACAAGTCTCCTTACTGAAAACAATAATCATTAAAAAGTAAAATTATTTTTAGTTATTCACTCTTCAGTGCTCTATTAATGTGACTTTTCAGAAGAATTGGGTAATGCAGGTTCATTGCTAACTTAGATAATTATATTGTCTGGTTCAGGTAATTATATACTACCTAAGTCCCTACAGTTTCAGCTAGATAAGGTAGCCTCTCACTTTTTTCTTAGTATTCTAAGTTGCAAATTACTGCTGGTGCAGAATTCCTGTGGCAGGAAGATGAGTAGATTTCAGAAATAAGGGAAGATACAACTACATATTCAGTGGTAATTTTCCAAATGAAAATGAAATGTTTATCTTGGGGCCACATTCAAAAACACAGATGAAAATGTAGAGAGTGGCTATTTATTTTGTTTTTCAAATGTTTGTTTTGCTTTTGCAGTTTTGCAGAGGTCACATATAACAGCTCTGTGATTGATAGCTGTTACCTTAAGTGCACATAACTTACTAATACACTTGCCAGTAATATAAAAAAATATTTACAATATCTGATATACCATTGTTAAAAATATAATCCATATCTTCAGCTTGGTCAGTAATTGTATGTGATAAAAAAAAGCATCTTTTGCTTTTATATATTCGTGATTTTATGTCTCATTAATGCATATAACATTCAATATTTCCCAAGGTAGCAAAAGAACCCCCTGTATTTATTTCACTTAGTACATAAAATAGGATATCCCTTAGGGGTTAATGCAAATCATTCTGAAAAAATCACAGCTTTAAATAAGCACAAAGCAGAAGATTCTATTTTAAAGAGAAACTGCAGGAATATTTTCAGAGATGGAGTTTGCCACCTGAGCTAAAATACATCAGAAACACATTGCTCCTTTTAGTTGCCTTCACGTTGTGTTGTTTGATATTCTTGAGAGTAGCTGAGGCAGCTTCATGGAGTCACAATAATTACACAGCAATTATGGGTAGCTTATGAGCAGAATCTAGAGAATGGATTGGGCATCTTAGGCCATCCAAAATGATGCTTAAAATTATGCAATTGAATTCAGTGGTAAAAGAGTATTCAGTCTGAGATTAAAATCTAAATTTAGGTGCTTCCACATAGGTATCTACAGGTGCACTAGGTGCTTCTGCTCTCACTGTGGCAATTGGAGCCTGGAAAATAAGTTGGCTGATGTTGCCATAAGTTGCCTCACGGTACCAAGCTGTGAAGTGTCTGCATCGGGGTGAGGTGAATCATTTTCAGGACTCTACCAAGCACTGATCAGAGGCTCAGTTTGACCACTAAGCAGGCATCTAGTACCTTTACAAATGCTTTCAGTTTGCCATTTCAGAGGACTGTAGGTATTATCTCCTGAGTCGTATATGACAACTCAGTGAAGAAGCCAGGTGCTCTAAAATGGCCTAAAGTGATTTTGTTTGGGTAACTGAATTAAACCCTAGGTCTTGGACTATAATAGCAGCTTAAGAACCTGTGCTTTTACATACCTACACTTAAAGGACTAAATTCAGGAATGTTTATCTAAAACTGAATCCATTTGATCTTACAGATTTATTGCATAAAGTACACTAGTCTGTAAATATTAATTTTTATTTTAATATTGAAGGACTAAGTGGAAAACATTGCTGCCTTTCTTTTGTTTCATGCTGCTTCTAGTTCTCTGCAATATATCAATCTGAGAAAACTAAAATGCCTTAAGTAGGCAAGCAGTGGATGACTCTCTTAACCTGTCATGCTAGGCTGAGACATTGCCTTAATTTCTTACATTATGAAAGCTCAGATAGATATTTCATAGTGTACAGCTGTGTGTTGGCTCTCACCAAGATTTTTTTTGATCTCAATGTGTCTGATTCTATTTACGCATGTTCAGGTGTTTAGATCAATATAAACCAACAATGAACCTTCACTGTGCATAAAGTGAACTGCATACTCTGCTACCTTGGGCAAACTGTAGTCAATAATCAAGGAAGGTTTATCCACTTCTGCTTGGTTGGTCCTGGAGTATTGGTTCCAGTCCTGGCTTCCTTATTCTAGAGGGATGATATGGAGGAGCTGGAGAGGTCCTCTGAATGGGAACCAAGATGGCCAGGGCTTAGAGACTGAGACCTCTGAAGAGAGGTGGAGATAGCTGGGCTTGTTTAGTATGCTGACTTACGAAGATGATAGTGCCAAACTGTTCTCAGTAATGCCAGATGACAAAAGAAAGAGGCAACAGCCAAAAATTGTAGCCTAATAAGTTACGCTGGACATACTCCTTTAATAAAAAAAGTACAAGAGTGAAGTGCTGGAAGAGTTTGTGCAGGGAAATTGGGAAATCTCCATTGCCAGAAGTTTTCAAGGCTTAGACAAATCCATTACTGACAATCCAGTTTAATGTTGGTGGTAATCCCACTCTCTGTGACAGATTGAACTAGATGATCCCAGAAATCCCTCCTAACCAATGTTCCTATGCTTCTGGAAATTCATTTATCTAGGTTTAGCTAAACTCTTTGCATTCAAATATATGCTAAATTTGTCCTAAAAAGCTCATATTTTCTAAATTGGTATTGTCATTAGTTGACTGAAAGGGAGCATTTCTTAACACTCATGATATACCTCTATAGTTTATGTGCATGTCTTACTAATGCAGTAGTGCTACTAGGGACATGAGATATTCATCAACCTCTTATTTGAGAGAGTACATTTGAGGGAAGAATTTTGAGAGTTATCATTTTCATATCTGAATGCCTTCATCCACACCAATATTTGGAAATATCTTCTCCTAAAACTGACATCTCAGAAAACCTACATAAAGTCAGGTTGGTATGGAGCCTCATAGCTTAGAGTGTTCTGAAAAATAAATATATTTGTACACACATATATATAAGTATGCAGACTTAGAGTGAAAGACATATACTAAAATACATATCATATAATGATTTTAACCTGGTAGGAGAAATCCTAGCTCTAGTGATTAAATATGATCGAAGTATACAGTGTTTCATCTAGCTCAAATTACTTTTATCTTTATGTATTTCCTAATAGTGTAAGTTTTTTTCTCTTTTTTCCTAGTTGTTCCATCTGCACCTGGTCAGGTGGTAGCCACAAGGAATACAAAGACATCAGTTGTAGTTCAATGGGATAAACCAAAACATGAAGAGGATTTATATGGCTACTACATTGACTATTCTGTGGTGGGATCAAATCACTGGGAACCTAGTAACCATAAACCTATTAAGTATAACAGGTATTGACAATATATCTGTATTTTTGTGAGGTTTGAAAAATATAAGATAGTTTGAAGTCAATTTACACGCTAAGCCATGGTGTTATAGTGGAAGGAGAATATTGAATGAATGTGAAAAAAACCAATCTGCAGACTCTTAGAGCTAAACATTCCAAACTGCAGGGCAGATGGCAGACTTTGCCCCCATCTCCTTTCTTTTTCTCCTCCAAAGAGAAGCATTCCTTTTTTTTCCCCATGAATTTGTGTTACAAAAACAGGTTCTAGAGACGTGATTCTGAGTGTCTCAGACATGAGTAAGCATAAAATAAATACCTTTCCTAAAGTATGAATTATGTTGTGGGGTAAACACACCTGATCCACACGAATATAAGAAGGAGAGAAAACTCAAAAGTTTTATCATTGTCCATGGACAAAAGGGCGAAAGGTCAGGCAATTTCTGCTATAAATATGGTAGGAAAAGTTCTTTGGCTGCTGACACCACTGTGCAGGAAATCCAGGTGTCCCATTCCAGAAATGTCAGAGCTCCCTGATCTGCTACATCTATGGATAAAGGACAGTAGCCCCTGTCCCTACTTCCCTTGTCATGACACTAGCTCTGTCTGTATTTCTTATGATTTCTGACTCCCTCCTGAAAACATCACACTTCATTGTGGGATTCTTCAAGTAATTTCCTCTGTGACAATCATGCTTACTTTTATTGGAATTACTTCCCAAATGCAAAGTTTAGACGTGTAGATTGTATTTTCTATAACAAGCATATTTTATTTAGTGTATTTTTTCAGTTATTAATTAATTTTGAGTGACTTTGTATTCTGCTGAATCCTTTTTTCAAGTAGTCAAGGAATTTGATCAAAGAAAAAATAGAGGCTAATTCTTGGTCAAAGGGATCAGGACAACATAAAAATAACAAAAAGCATTTCATTTGTTCATACATGAACGTATCCTACAATAGGATAGTTCTGACTTTTCTATCCAGTACAATAATTGCCTAGAACCTCAGATCAAAACTAAAAACTATTTTTGATAATGACTGCAAAAGTACGGTGAAAAAATACAGAAAAATTCCCAGAATAGATTAGAATTTAGCAAGCCAAAGTTCAGGGGGAATATATTATATTTTATCTGACTCTACCTGATAAAACAGCATTAGCAATCTAATGACTGACTTTTGTTCCAGTGTCCCATTCTATTTTATTGAACAACAGCATGTCATTGTATTACAGTTTCCCTCATGGAAATATTTTCCTTTGTGAAGCACTCACAAAGTTGAGGTTTTTAATTGTTACAGCAATTTCATCTTACAGCACAGAATGGTTCCTGTAAAATAATAATAATACATAATACTATTTTTTTTAACCCAGGTTTGTTGTTCATGGTTTGGAAACTGGAGAGCAGTACATCTTCCGTGTGAAAGCCGCAAATGCTGTAGGACTGAGTGAAAACTCACAGGAGTCGGAGGCTGTAATAGTACAGGCAGCTCTTAGTAAGTGTGATTCCGTGCAACTCAACTTCTTGTTTCATGAATGAATCACATATTTTCAGCAATCATCTCCTTTGGTTTGATTTGCTGTAACAGTATATCTTGCAGACATCCAGCACTTCTGCTTAATGATGTCTGTGTTCTGGCATGTGGCTATTCTAGACAAAAGACACTGTTTTGTATAGGAAGCTATTCAGAATGTCTGTTAGAAATATTGAGTAAGATGCACTGTAATAAAAAGGTTGCCTTCTACTCATATCTCGCATCAAGGAAACTTAAATTTTGATCAAATTAGATAAATAGTTTCTGAGTGACTTGGAGTAGTGCAAAACATTGCTCCATTTAGAAGAGTCTTGGGAAACTATTACTGTGTGGTTGAACCAAACAGAAAATTCTCTTTGTCTGCTCCAGTTTGGAGCACAATGTACCTATAAAAAATTTTCTGTGTGAGATCAACTGTGCAACCTTCAGTGGGAATGATACATGTGGAGTGAAAGGCTGAATAATTATTTAGGGAAAAAAGTATGCACATCTGGGCTGCTATGGTCCAATTTTTATTTCTGTACAGTTTCAGTTTCATACTGAAAATTTTCAAATAGAACACCTTTTTTCCCATCTGAGTGGCCTTTGCCTCTTGGAGAAGATCAATAGACATACTTGTCAGAAATAATCCTTTAGAAGATTTATAAGTCATAATGGTTAATAAATTTGAATAAATGGCTGATAAATTTGGGTGTTACTGACAAAGTTACTCTATTTGATTGTCTTAGGACGAAGTGTGTCTCATATGGGTAGGTGGTGCACGGACACTTGTACACCTATCACCACTATGTTGTAAATGCACTTGCACCTATTACTTTGTCACTGTGTGTTTTGAAGATGAGGGTTGCATGGAGTATGTCACCAGACACAGAGCACATGGATCTTATACACACTTATAGGATGTGGATGGCTTTTATCCATTTTGGTAGGCTTAACAGTAATTTAGCAGAACTATTTATAGGTGACTTACATTAACATGGCTAGAATCTTTCTGTAGTATTATTTTAAGGGCATTTATAGGAGTTTGCTGTGGTCATTCTTATTTACCAGGAAACGGCAATAAATGCAAAGGTTCCATGATTCCATGGCCTTTGAGGAGGCCTATATGAAAAAAAAAGAACAAAAGGCCAGTTCTGCTGATTACTCTCTGTTTTTATGCTGATCACTAGTACAGCTAAAAGATCAGGGACTGTACTAAAGGCCTTTGCCAATGTATTATCTTCTGAATGAGGTAAGTTACATTCTCTCAAGTTGTATCGGTAATTCAACTGAAAATATCATATGAACTTTAGGGCCAGGTGCTTAGCCTGCACTGACTGCAGCACATCAGTGTCAAGAAAGGAGTATCTTTAGGCAAACTTTCAAGCATGGATGGCAAAGGCAAAACTATTTGCTAGAAGGGGTGCTTGCTAGTAGTAGAGAAATAAAAGGCCCAGAAAAAGAGTTTTCTTCATCTCTAGTAAGATGACTTGTTGACACTTCTGCTTATGATACAGATGAGAGTAAACCCATGCAGGTAAATTCATGAAGGAAATTGCTTTTCAGTCTCAACGTAAGTTATGTTACTGAAAGTCTAAATATTTCCTATTCCTTATAAGACAAGTCTGAAGAATGCATAAAGTATCAGGATAGGAGAGGAAAACAATGAAGGCCATAGATTAGTCAGTGCTATGGCTAAATTTCTTTCAAGTTCATACCCTTTTTTTTTTATTATTGGATGATTTTTACTATTTTCCAGAAGTACTTGAGTGGCTTGAGGTTTCTTAGCAGGAAAAGATCTTCTGATTCCTTTCCCTCTACTAGCATAATATTTGGTCTGGAGAGACTTGTGATTACTATTTCCATACCAAAGATCATATATTCCTTCTTGCTATCTCTTGAGAGGGCAGAACATTAGTCAGATGTTTCAAAAGCTTTCACATTTATATCTGGTGATAAAATGAATGCTGATTAGCAATTTTACAGCTGCTTTGCTACCAGTACGCAGCTGACAGCAGTATGCAGCAGAAAACAGAATCAATACTAAAAATACTAAACAACTTCTACATTGCAGTGTTTTAGACTCTGTCCTAACTCTCAGGTTGCTTATTTCCTTATAGCTTGTCCATCATATCCTCATGGTATCACACTTTTGAACTGTGATGGTCATTCAATGACCCTGGGCTGGAAAGCACCAACATACAGTGGAGGTTCACCAATCCTTGGTTATTATATGGATAAACGGGAAGCTAACCATCAGAACTGGCATGAAGTCAATTCTTCCCTTATTACTCGGACAATTTATACGGTTGGTATTTTTTAATCCTTATGTTTTTGGAGTTGATTTGTATATTTTTTGTTGTTGTTGTTGTTGTTTTTTTGGTTTTTTTTTACACAGAAATTCTTGAACTGCTCACTGCAACAAAACTAGGCACCTCTTTTTGGAGTGCAACAAGGGGGTAGATAATCAGTGCCACCCCCTGCTATGAAATTCTGAGACAAATAAGACCATTCAGATGAGAAAATTTTTAAGGGAAAAGCGTGAAGCACATTCATCACAAGGGAAGAGATGAGCTGTAAAATGCTTCACAAACTATTTTCATTAATGATTACTATATGTAGCACCACTGTAATGACATACAGAGAAAGGATGGAAGCGTTTAGCAGGACCAATGACTGTGCTGTCTGTAGAACTGGAGACATAAATGAAATGGAGATGGGATGAGAAAAAATATAACTCTCCCTGTTCTTACTCTCAAAATCTGCCTTCAGATGAAAAAGGGTGTATATTTATATCTTATCACCTCCTTTACAGTGTACCAGTTCTGAAATAAATTACTTCTGGTTTCACTTACAAGTATTAAATGTTTCTTAAAAGAGGAAAGTTTGGACATGAAGTTCCTTGAGGAAAAGTTAGGGAGATAGGATATAGCAAGTAATTGATCAATCTGATGCTTGTTAAATTAAGTTAATCAGATTTTATTCACAAATACTTAAAATTTTATTTCTTCAAGTCAGCAATTTTCCTATAAACCTCAGGGCAGAAGTAAGTCTTACTGGCGTTCGGTACTAAAGTAGAAAATAATATTGCATATGAGCTGAGGAAAGATGTTTTATGCACAGGAGGCAGTTGGCAATACTCAGGTGTATCTGTGCTTGTGACTGATTTTATAACTTCCAGCTCTGATATAGCAGATGGAGCAGAGGTGTTGAGAAATAAAAAACAGAGCATACAATAGTCATCAAAGGGCAATACTAAGCAATGCTTTCCAGTTATTTTTAGTTTTAATGCATTTGTGAACAAACAAGAAATGTAAATTAGGGGCTACCATTCAGAGTTTAATTGGATATTTAAGTGTTAGTCCTGCCAGTAACTGTATTTGTGCCTGAAGGTGCATCTTCATACATTAGTTTGAATGACTGGAATCTGAAATACTGATGGGAAATAAAACCAAGACAGCTTTTAGTAGCACAGAATATTTTATGACATATTGCAAGCAAAGAATGCCCCAAGATATACAGAGCAGCACTGGGAAATCACTGAAGGTTTAACCTTCTCTGATTAAATAATTCCATGGGAACCCCACAAATATTCTTTCCGTTAATAACCTGGTATTTCAAAATAATTTTTACAGGCTGAGCTGTTATTATGTCTTGTGAGTCACATATATAACACTTTGACTTCAGGAAATTACATTAAATTATTTTAGTGCCTGACCTTTCTATTTTACTTTCTTTGTTTTGGTCTTGTATTTGATGCTACCCCACCACGTGTTTGTTACCATCCCATCACATGTGTTTTACTTATTAAAAAATAACACCAAAATCCTTTTTTAGCTCACATATCCACAGAGAACGTAGTTATACTTTGTTTATTCATGAAAACCTGAAACTCTTTAGTATGTCCAGTGGAAGTTCTACCCTCAGCTGCCTCCTTCTCTTGAGACATACGATTAAATATCAGTGGGAAAATTATGCAGAGGAATGAGGTGTAGAAAACTTGGGTTTTTGTATTTAGATGGTCTGGAAGAAGGCTGCTACCATGAGGTGCTCAGGGTATCAAGACATTCATGCGCTTTAGTCCTCTACTTTCATCTCAAAATCTGAGATGCTGATGTGGGGATGGGCTCATTAGGTAAGTCAGGATTAATTTACCAGGAATGTTTGCAGAGGAATGACATGGATTCTGCTCATCCTATTTCAGGTGCTTACTTTCTCACTTTTTAATGGTAGGTAACATTAAGAGAAAGATGCTTACAGGCCAGAAAGAAATTACCGAGGGGCTCTTTCTCACTGTTGTATCAGCACAATGTGGAAATAACTGGATTATTTTTACTTTTAATTTCCTATTGTTTTCCTTTCTTCCTTGGTCAGTCCACCTCTTTAAACCAAAACACTATTTGAACTCTTGCTTAAGTGAGTGTTTTATGAATAGCCATTCACACGCAATTCAAGAAGGTATTTAATCTTAGAACACTCACCCATAAATATCTGCTAGTGGTCATTCATTGATTTGGCTCCCTGGACTTTGATCTAACCTTGGACAGCCTTTTATGCCAATATATGAATGCTGTTATTCCTAGGATAATGTCATCAAACCATGAACATATAATACAGAACTCTGCAGTGTGTTTGGTTTAAGAGTGAAATCTTCAAATTAGATCCTCCAGCACAGCAGTGAGGCCTGATAATTAATTAATCAATGCTTATTTTCAAGTATTTATTAAAGGAATATAAGTAATGGCTTTGTTTTCTCAAAATAAAAAAAAGGTAGAGGATTTGACAGAAGATGCCTTCTATGAATTCAAAGTTGCTGCTGCAAATCTGGTTGGAATAGGTCAACCTTCAGATCCCAGTGAGCATTTTAAGTGTAAAGCGTGGACTATGCCAGAACCTGGTAAGTCTATTAGTTCTTTATGAATCTCAGTTCAGAATAAACTCCTTGAAACACATGTAGTGTAATGTTCCAACCAAAATCTGCTGGATGTCTTTTGCTTAATTTCTTCCATATTACCTCTTGAGGTTGCCTCTGCTTTTGAGATTTCCTGCTAAAAGCTACCTTCACATCCCCACTGATGACATGGAGTCTCCTGGGAAATAGCTGACCTTTACTAAGCTTGCTGACTGTCCCTTTCCCTGCCCACATCAGCTCAGAGCAGAAAGTCTTGAGCATTTAATCTGTGTTTGTATCTCTATCAGCTCTTCAAGCCCTACAAGTTCCACGCTCACTACCTGTACGATATATAGGTGTCTCTGCACCATAAATGCAGTCCAAAATATTCCTGGAGTTTCAGACTCCAAAACTATGTTAGTTTTTAGTCATAAATAACACAAAAAGGGGCGTGTTTCTTGACATAGAGACAAGTAGCATAACTAATGTCTCCTAGTCTCAAACTAGCATGCCCACATACATGTGTTTGCCCTAGATTGTACCTAGATGTTTCCTGAGAGATTATTATAGGCCAGATGTTAGAAAAAATGTGCTAACAAGCATACAGTAGGAATGACTATGTGCTAGTGCTCGAAAACTGTGTTTAGGCTGTCTGTAGTTTGGCAGTGTGGATATAACTGAAGACTGTCAATTGCAATACTAAGTACTGTGAATTCCATGCCCCCACAAAAAGGAAAAACTGTAATCTGCCTCATGTAAGGATATAAATTGTGCCTATATGCTAGACATCTAAGGAATCAGTCCACCTCAGCAATGCTTGAGGTCTTTAAATAAACTATGAAAGGGTTTTTGAAGGCCCATTCTACTTATTTTATAACACTGTAACACCCTCACTCATGCTGAGCAACACATTTGCTGAAGCTATACCTGATGTCTGGACTAATTTGCTTAAACAAAGCATGTTACAAGTACAGCCCATAATGAAAACAGTCACCTACCACCTTAAAATATTTCTACCTTCTTTTCCCCCAAATGCTGTAAAATACTGCTGTACTGTTATATCAAATTCTATTTATGACATTGAGCTTTGGTATGCAATTAAAGATCCATTCTAATACTTGTTTATGTCATCAGGAGCTATTTGACACCTACAAGCATCTGTTCTGTCTGAATGTTCACACGGTTATTTTCTCAGTAAATTAAAAACCCACACATCCTGTAAATCTGGATTTGTAAAACTATCGAAATGATTAGTGAGGTGACATAAGTTGGCAGGGAAGTTTCAGCTTTCTTTTCTATGCTATATGTAAAAGGTAGTTCTTACCTAGAACAATAAAAAATTTGGTAAGGTCATGGAATTGTTTATGAGGACAAACTCAAATGTTGTCTAATCCAGCTGCTTGCCCACTTGCAGATCAACTATACCTATCTCATTGACAGAGGCTTGTCCTTAAAGATTTCTCATGAAAAGGTCTACGTTCTTTGGACAAGATCCGTTCCTAATATTACTATGCTTACACTTTAAAAGTGTATCCTGAATCTTTCTTTCTTCAGCCTTCTCCATGGAGTACCTATTCCCTATTGCTAAATAAAAAAACCCTTTTTGCTCTTCTTCTAACTTTTTCTAGTTAGTTCATTTATTTCTTGAATGGCAAGGCAAAAACCGGAGACACTATTTCAAATGAAGAGTTTTTGATGCTGAGCATAGAAATTCCACCTCCTACAATTCATTTGCCTGCTTACATATCCCCTTCCATTTGCCCTTTAAAACAAAATTTTCTTTGGTTTGCTAAATTGCAAGTTCAGTTCTCTTTAATGCCCAGATTCTTTTCTACAAAGCTGTCAGGGAGCTATTATCTACATTTTATAGCTAAAATCTTCTGAGTTCATAAATCTTACTGTATGGATTTAATGATACGACAAAGCTGTCAACAGCAAAATGTTTAATCTCCTGACCTTAACTCACTTTGTGTTAATTACATTTTCATATCATCTTGTAATATTTAGTATAAATGCATCATCAGTTGAACAATTGTATTTCTTAAAGAAAGGATCTGTGATTTATACTCTCTACAGTGTTTTCAAAACATCAGTGAAATTGCCTAGTGTGTAAGAAAGTGAAGATTATCCTTCATTTTAAATGATAGATAAAGAAATCGAATAAAAGGCCCTTTCAGGAAATGAAGAGAGTGAAATTTCCATTTTCATAATGAACAATCTGACCTTTTTAATCTTTGGCTGATTACATTGTTCTCATTATTAAATGAGATGAACAGACAGTATTGGATTCCTCCTGCTTAAAAAAAAAACCACCAAAAGCAAACAGCATTGCTCTCACCCCCTCCCCCAAAAATAAATCTCCAAATCTCTTATAATATTTCAGAAGCTTTTTTAAAAATACATTTTTAAACAATGTCTTACCAGTAATGAAAAGAAATAATTGAGATTTAAGACTGTGAGAAAGAGCCTGACCCTCTTTCCTTGACTTACAAAAAATACCGAAGACTAATGTAATGTGACCGCAATACTCCCAGTGTCAACGAAATATCCTTTCACTTTTTGATATGGAAGGGAGGTTTCCTTTGAAAGACCAAAGCCCTTTGTAGGATTTCCAGCATAAGTAACGGATTCCTTGCCCAGAGTTCATAATTATTTCATCCTTCTGCAGAACTCCTTTCTTTAATTATTTCGTCCTTCTGCAGAACTCCTTTCTTAGGTATCTCTGTGAGTTTCTGTGAGTTAGCAATGATAGCTAATGGATTGTTTTATATCACTTTAAATAAAATGAAATGCCTGGGATCTCAGAATACTCAAAATACTTCATTACAGTTTTCCTTCTACTGTCTAGATTTCTAGCAGGTGCATTTGACAGCAGAAATTTTAATTATCTGTTTATATACAGACATTTAGATTGGGATTTTTAAAGACCTGTGAGGGAAGGATTTTGGTTCCTTGAAAATTGCAGTCTTTCCATGAGGAATATGGTATTTACCCTTATAAGGACTGCAACAGGTATTTAATGTTTCTTTTCTGAAATGTACTTATCCACTTGGGAGAAATACTTTTCTAATGTTTTCTTTTTTTTTCCTTTATATTTGCTGAATATCATCCTTTACAAAATTTATGTTCATTCAACACTGGTTAACATCATGTAGGCTGAATGGAAGTCAGGTTTATTTGTAAGGTTTTTCCACTCTTTTCTTTTTTATTTATTTTTTTTTAAATTTATTTTAAATGATGAGATGTGCTGTAGGGAAAAGTCATATCTTGAAAACAGAGAAAATCCCTAAGTCTCAAGCACCTTCAGCTTTCCTTACTCTAAATCTAAAGTGAAGAAGGAAGTTACATAATTTGGCTGAATATGAGTATTCTGTCATGGGTGTTTTGAACGTGGCAGGAAACTGTCATGATTATGCCTTTACTCTTGATATTTTTTACTAATATAAATAAATTTCAAGAGTGTAGTAAAAAACAATTGCTGGAAGTGAAACTGAATGGCACTAGAACAGTTACATGAAGGAGAGGGAAAGTGTAGTAGGGAGAACATAATCTGGTAGCTGCAAGTGTATAAACTCTCATTTGTAGAGCATCAGGATATTTTTGGTGTAATTTTTTCTCCTAACAGATATAATCTTGAAAAGTTCCTCCGGGATATAGCTATCTACCTCATAATAAAAAAAAAATCTTCTGTCAGGGAATGAGAAGCCTGATCTAAAGTCCCCTGGTGCCAGTGGGTTTTGGATTACTCTGAAAGATCAAAGCTCATGTATACCAACAAAAAAATAAAAATCCTGATGTTAAATTACGAACCTGAATCAGACTCAGTGAAACATCTTTGATGTAGGGATGGTGAATTAAATAATAGACAAGAAGTTTCTCTTACTTATTGGAAAATCTTAATCTGCATGGATCTTCCACATGATTAACTTTCCCTTAAAATAGAGTTACTGAGATCTGGCTAAGCGTACTAATGTCACTCACTGTATAAAGCAGATATTGCTGTATGTAGACATGAGGGGAAAATGACCTAAATACCACGTGTACCAGGTTTATCAGAGAGGACGAGACTTTTGAAAGCAAGCAGATACAAAGTTATAGAGGTAGACTTTGGCTTCTGCAGGGACAGTTTCCCAAACTTCATTATATTGAAGTGAACTTCTAATATTTGAAATATCTCAGGTCCTGCCTATGATCTCATGATATGTGAAGTTAGAAATACATCACTGGTTCTTCTGTGGAAAGCTCCTGTGTATGAAGGTAAAAGCCCTATTACTGGGTATTTAGTGGACTATAAGGAAGTAGATACAGAAGACTGGATCACTGCTAATGAAAAACCTACTCCAAAGCGCTATCTTAAGGTAACATTTTTATTACTTTCTATTAATTCAAAACTGAGTTCTAAACCCTTCTGATTGAGTACAGAAAAGATATATATTTGAATTTTGGCTTCTGCTAGCGTCATTATGTAAGTAAACAAAATAGTTTGGATTGTTTTTTAAATTGGCTTTGCCCTTTATCTTGTTCAAGGTCACTGATTTACATGAGGGTCATACCTATGTTTTCAAAGTTCGTGCAGTGAATGATGCTGGGGTAGGCAAGTCATCTGAGATATCTGAACCAGTGCTTGTTGAGGAACGACCAGGTAAAATGAACTGTTTAATCTTCTCTGCTTCTAAAATGCTAAAATACTTAGGACTGAATTTAATCAATATGATCTAATATTGTATTATTAATAAGTATTTCAGGAGTTAAGAAGCTCTTATCCTTAAAACTTAAGGAAAAAATCATGCAGATGCAGAGACAGTGATAGCAATTTTTACTTTACTTACTACAGAGATTATGTGATAATAAGTTGTCTTAGTTTTTATTGTAACAAAGGTGCCACTTGCTGTGACTGAAAAAAAAGTATGAACAAAACATTTATTAAAGCCTCAAGAGTAATAATAGAACTGGTTTATTTAAACTTTTCATATATTCTCATATTCAGTTACATCTGATTGATATGTTTATCACTAGGCATTTATTAGTTCTGACAATCTTTATTTTGTGTGTGGAGTAAGAAACTTGCTAGTATATGATGTTGAGTCAGAATGTGATATAAACCTCTTTAAAACCTGTTAGTAAAATCAGTATCTGTTAGAGAAGATGGACAAAATTTGCGTGGGCTTTAGTAATTTATGAATTGTGTCTTGAAAGAAAAATGCAGCCTTGAGCTTTGAGTTGATTCCTATTTTGCAGGAACGAAAGAAATCTATTCAGGTGTGGATGACGAGGGTAATATTTACCTGGCTTTTGAGTGTAAAGAAGCTACAGATGCATCTTATTTTGCATGGGGTAAATCTTATGAAGAGATTGATGATTTTGATAAGTTTAAGATTGAAACAGAAGGAAATCAGTAAGTCATACCAATCTATCAAATTATTAGAAATTTTTCACCTTAAAAAGCTCAATAACATGTGAAAGCCAACTAATAATGTTCTTTTTTGGTGATTTTAGTTCTAAGCTGTACTTCAAAAATCCTGATAAATCAGATTTGGGAACTTACTGTATCTCAGTTAGTGACACAGATGGGATTTCATCTAGCTTTGTTATGGATGAGAAAGGTAAGGTCCTTAAAATCTGAAGTCTTCTTCATTGTATCACCTCAAGTGCATTAAAAAATACCCCCTCCCCCCCAAAAAAAAGAAACCCACAGGTCTCACATCTTTCTTACACATTAAGGAAAAACAAAAAGACTGCAAAACAGGCTCCATGACAGTACTTATTTTTCTGATTATCATAATGATGAAAGCTGGGATAACTTCAGGTAATATTTTATTTTTTTTTTTAAGATAAAGAATATGCCAAATCAGAATTGTTTTCTGATTTCTTATAATGATGTTTGCAAATGTCTGTTACACTTTCAGTTGGGCTTGAGGCTCTAGATACAGTTTCATATAACCAAGATGCAGGAAATTAGTGTGAAAAAGAATGATGCTTTAACAAGATCTGAATACATTGGGTCAAATTATCATTTGTCTTACATTTAGGTTAGTTTTACTTTATTTCATTGTAGCTATTTTGTTTCATTAGAGTTGCAATGAATTTGCTCCAGTCTGACTTTGTTTTGTTACTGGGAGGTGCTAACATGAAAAACAAAGAGGAGAGTTTGCTATTTTACATAGCATAAAAATTACTGGGTGCTTTCCCAGTCCTCAGGCTGTAATTGCTATGCCCAATTCCTTAAGCATGAAAATCCCTCTGCTTACTGTCTTTCTAAGTCATTTAAGGAGAGGAGATGAGACTAAGTGTGAGTCTTATAGTAGGCAGGACTTTTATTACGGTGAGAACCTTATCAAACCACCCCTTCCAAGTTAGGTGTTGAGGAAAAAAATCCATCTGCAGGCAAAAAAACAATAACAAGATGTTCTCCAGAACCTCGATGATTTATGAGGGCTCTTAGCCATTACCAATATCTGTTTCTTCTAAAAAAGATAAACCTGCAATATTTTTAATTTCCCAGTGCATTTTGTCATGAGAACTGCCCTCTGGCTTACTTTTGAAACATTACTCGGAAATCTCTCCTTAGGTCTTGTCATCATCAATTCTACCTTTGAAGGATTTTTGGTTAAGAGCACTGAAGGTGTTTCCCATCCCCCACTTATCCCATGTCTTCCTTGGTCATATCTGTCACTCAAAATTACAATTTTGTTTGTACTGGATCCTGCAGAAGTTTCAGATTTTGCATCTTAGTATTGAAACCTATTATTTTACTGCTCATTTGCTCCCTAAAATGCTATAAATTCTCCTGTAATTTTGCTAGATCCTTGACCATGTCATAAATCCCTGTTAACTTTCTCTGGTCTTTACATTATCTGTAAATTTGGAATTGGCAGTAATATTCATTTTCCAAATATTTCTTGGTAACTAATATGATAAATGAGATTAGTATGAAAATCTGACAAAGTGATTTCTGGATTCTCACACAGCCTTCCTGTGGATCTAGTACATCAAACAGAACCTTCCATATTGTTTTCAGACTATCCTGCATTCAGTCTTGTCTCCTGCCACAGTAAAACAAACTTTTCAGGAACAGCAGATAAAAGAACCTCATACACTGCTTAGAAGCTAATGTTTCCCATCTTTATGTTACTGTTTTAAAAGTTTAAAGTAGGTTTTGGCCCTTGTTAATTTTCTTGCATAAGAAAGTGTACATGAAAATGCATGGAAGAGGAACACTTGCTAAATCCATGCATGAGAATTTTAAGTTTTCTAAATTTTATTTTTTAATCATCACTTTCTGAAGAGAGTGAGGTTTTTCACATATAAGACTTAAGGAGAACAATTTGCTTATGCTGATATGTGCCTTCCTTGACACTCATTTGACTGCATTTTGTACATTTGACACACTTTGACTGCATTTTTCGGAATAAATTAAAACATGAATATTTTTCTTATTTTCAGAGCTTGAACGTTTGATGGCATTAAGCTATGAAATAAAGAATCCAAGTAAGTTGAAGATGTGAATCTATTTGGCCTTCTAGAAGAAATATAATAACATACTCATGACTGGAGTTCCAAAAAGATTCTTCCTGAGACCATGGCGACTGCATTTTTCATGGCAGATTCCTTTTTCATGGAACGTCTTCCTTATCTTTTAGTTTTTTTAGAAGAATATTAGTTGACATTGAATACAATCATCGTTCCTAAATGTCTTTGAAGTTTAACTTTGACAACAGACTACAGGTTGTTGCTAGAGAAATCATTACACAATGCGTAAGCTGTAAATTCTTTTCTCCCTTTGAGAAATTAATTTAAAAATCAGCCAAAGATTGCATTAGAGGCCTTTCCCCACAGAAGATTTATTTGATATCCATTAATAAAAGGGAGTTGCTAGTGTTTTGCTACAGTATTCGCATTTCACACAAGGTTTCATGTATTATTGATTTTTGATCCTTTTCTTCCTGCAGCAATACCTCTGAAATCAGAATTAGCTTATGAGGTTCTCGACAAAGGAGAAGTTCGTTTCTGGGTTCAGGCTGAAAGCTTATCTCCAGATTCTACCTTCAGATTTGTTATTAATGATAAAGAAGTTGAAAACAGTGATGTAAGTACATATTGGGTATTATGTCTCTATGAATCATTTAAGTTGGAAAAGACCTTTAAGATCATGGATTCCAACAGTGAACCTAACACTGTCAAGTCTGCCACTAAACCATGTCCTTAAGTGCCACCTCTACATGTCTTTGAAATGCCTCCAGGGATGGTGACTCAACCCCTATCCTGGACAGCCTGTTCCAATGCTTGACAACCTTTGCCATGAAGAAATTTTTCCTAATATCCAATCTAAACTCCCCTGGTGCAACTTGAAGCCACTTCCTCTTGTCCTATTACTTGTTATTTGGGAGAAAAGAATGACCCTCACCTCACTACAATCTCCTTTCAGGTAGTTGTAGAGAGTGATAAGGTCTTCCCTGAGTCTCCTTTTCTCCAAACTAAACAAATCCAGCTCTCTCAGCCACTCCTCATAAGACTTGTGCTGCAGACCCTTCTCATCAGCTCTGCTGACCTTCTCTAGACATGCTCCAGCACTCAGTGTCTTGTAGTGAGGGGCCCAAAACTGAAACCAGGATTAGAGGGATGGCCTCACCAGTGCTGAGCGCAATGAGACGACACTGCCCTGGTCCTGCTGGCCACACTATTTCTGATACAGGCAAGGATGCCTTTGGCCTTCCTGACCACCTGGGCACACTGCTGGCTCTTGTTCAGTGGCTGTTGACCAGCACCCCATGCTCCTTTTCCACTGGGCAGCTTTCCAGCCACTCTTCTCCCTGCCTGTAGCACTGCATGGGGTTATTGTGACCCAAATGTAGGACCTGGCATTTGATCTTGATGAACCTCATACAATTGGCCTCAACCCACCTATTCAACTTGTCCAGATCTCTCTGCAGAGCTTTCCTACCCTTCAGCAGGTCAACATTCCTGCCCAACTTGATCCCCTCATCCAGATCATTGGTAAAGGCATTAAACACGACTGGCCCCGGTACTGAGCCCTGAGGAGTACCACTTGTGACTGGCAACCAGCCAGGCAGATAACATCAGCAGCCTTTTCCTCATCCAATAAGTGGGTCACCTTGTCATAGAAGATCAGGTCAGTCAAACAGGACCTGCCTTTCACAAGGGCATGCTGGCTGGACCTGATCCCCTGGTTTTCCTGTGCATACTGCATGATGGTTTACAAGATGATTTGATTCTTAACCTTCCCTAGCATCAAGGGCACAAACAAGCTTTCAGATTGGGCAGAGAAGCAAACAAGGTCATGCCTTTGCAGGGCAGGAGCAAGATTCATCTATAGGTCATAAAACACAGCGCTGGAAATACGTATTTCTGGTGGGAATCCATCTCCAGTGGAGCTGTTTGAAAGATTCAGTTTATTCCTGAGAATGCGAATCCTGGTTTGGGTCAGAGACGCTTATCAACATTTTTATACCACAGAAAAGCAAAGAGCATTTACTTTAATTACGTATTGACAAGTGGAAGAAGTATTTCTGAGTAAAATACTTCTCTGTTCTTCTTGCTTTAAGAAGTAATAAACTGTAGCACTGAAAGCCTGAATATTAGTGCCTAGGATGTATTGAAATGACAATACTTTGTCTTGGCAATGTTTATGGAACAGAATGAGCTATTTTTAGTTTGCATATGTTTTGGAAGTGTTGACATCAGAGAGTCTTGAAGTGAAGCTGCATTATTTCACCTCTTTAATTAGTAACCCACAAGTGACATTTACGTTTGGAGACTGATGATATTTTTGTGGAAAGTCACATAAAAGCCTAATATTTATGGTGCCCATAAAATCATTGAACTTCATCTTGCTGCATAATGGCAATAGTTAGAAGCCTAATTGCACTCTAAAACCTGTCTGGAGACTGGGCTACAGTCACTGAACATGTTCAATAGACCATTATGCTTGTGAATTGTGGCCTGATTCTTGACATTGGCTGAAGTGCTGAATTTTTCCTGCTAGGTTCTAAAAGGGAATGTTTCTGGTAAGATTTCAAAATAAGCTGAAACCAGAATGAACTTATCTCCATTTACTTAGCTGCCATTTAAATATTTTAATATTTTTGTTTCCTTTACCCAAAAATAAGAAATTAAAAAAAAGAAAGAAAAAGAAAAAGAAGAAAAAGAAGCTTTATAAAGCATCAGAATAAAACATACATCTTGGTGTTCCCTCCTCTCCCCTGCCTTTTCTGCTTCTGGCAAATCTAAATTTAACATTTGCCCTGAGATCTTATGAAGTAAATGCCAGTGCAGTCCTTGACCTCTGTGGGCAAGAGACTGTAAGCAGGAATTTTAATTTGCACTTTTTGATAGTTTGGGTAAGTTTGTAAATGCTCTTTTTAACCTACTTGGCCTATCTCATTAACTCTTACAGATGAACTCTTACATAAGTAGATTTTCTACTTAAAATCCTGATTAATTCTATCTTGTCTTATTCTTTGATATTTTCCTTTGCACTATGTGTGGGAAGTTGTGTGTCCAAATTATATGAGCATTTCTCCCTGTTATTTTATATAAATATTTTTTTTCCTAATAAGCCATTTATTTAATAAATTATTATCCCAATCAATCTATTAACTATTATTTTGTTAATTCCATATACTTTTCTTCATCCTTCAGTTACCCCACTAAGATTTAGAAGATTTGTGTGTTTGAGAATACCAGTAATGAATGCTAAACATCTTGACTATGTCTACGCTGTTCTTCCAGACTTGTTATCCGTACAACAGTGAATCTGTTCTTGAGGCTGGCTAAGATGCGTCACTCAAAGCTGAAGCAGATATATCTGTGGTGTCATTCCTACTATTTTTGTATCAGGACTTAGAGGTTCTTCCACTTAAGGAAGGTCCTAGAGACTTTAATAAGTGGCATTTTTATAAGTGTTTTTTTGCCTTTCTTCTTTCTTCTCCTTCCCTAAACTTTATCTGTCTGTGGCTTTAGTACCACTTTTTACATTTGGAATCCAATAAGGGGGCCAATAAAAATATTCTATTTATAAGGCATCATGTCTCCTTTTAACAATATCTATAATAAATTCAGTAGTAATGGGATCTATAATAATTCACTGCATATAACTCCATCTAGATGGTGACATCTACTCTTCTGTGCCATCATAAATGGAAGCTGGTGTGTACCAAGTAACTTCTGTGGATTAATCTCAGTTAGCTTTAGGAATTTGTTAGTTGAGATTCAAAAAACATCACCGGTAGTGGGGGACAAAAACCTCATGATTGGAACTCACTGAATAAAAGAGAATATTACTTAGTAAAAAGTGCCTGTATCTGAAAGAGTACTTGCAGATTTAAAACATGTATTTTGCAAGGACTGTTCAATATTTACTTGCTATTTTGTGTTTCTTTATGATGATTCATTTTTTGTGATGATGCCTGCCAATAATTTATCTTCTGGAATATTTAATAGAAAACAAACACATAAAGGACACAAACAGTGAAAAGTGCATTTAACTTTGAATTCAAGTCAATATTTGGTATTCTGAGTATTCTGCACACACTTTAGTGTGTAACTATACGTTCTGATGGAATTCTACCACTCTTTTGCTGGACTTGGTTAACCCTTTTTAGTTCCCAAAAGCTTTGTTGGTTTTGCTCGTGTTACTTTTCTCATGGTCTTTCACTTTGTCCTTCTTTGAAAATCACACCTAACATTAAATGAGAAAATCATTCTATTCTTCCCAAATAGCTTTTTTTTTTAGTGAGAAAATAAGATCCCCTATTGAGCTGCTCTGTATGTCTTGGATATTTAGTAGTAATGACTTTTTGGATTTGCTGTGATGGATTTACTTGAAGATCCACATTTGTGTCTACAAACATAATATTTCCAGTTATTTCTAGACTCCATTAGGAATAGTGCTTCAGCCTAGCAAATCCCCTTGTTGAACTGGAAGTTGTAATGCAGCTAAAGGCTGGCTGTGTAGGCTCCTCTTCAAACATGCATAATACCATAAACTATTGTTTTCAAATCCAAACCAGCTGCAGCTGCACAGAGATTTGTGTTACCGCTGGGATCTTGTTGTACAACAGTAAATACAAGCACACCAGTTTCCACAGTTTACAATTAAACGGACACAGAAAAGCTTGAGTGTGGAGTTAGGAATATAAAACATAATTAATTTGATGGGAATCATAAGTAATTTACACTGTACTAAAGTTATGATTTGTTTATTTCAGAGGCATAAAATAAATTGTGACCGTTCAAATGGCATGATAGAAATGGTGATGGAAAAATTTACAATTGACAATGAAGGTACCTACACAGTACAAATTCAAGATGGAAAGGCCAAGAACCAGTCATCATTAGTTCTCATTGGAGACGGTATGTTCACTGAAAGACTGAAATTTGATGAAGAAGTGAACTTCAAGTATTCTTTGAGTAATTTTGTGACTAACTTATTTTTCATTCACCTCTTCTAAAATTTAGCATTCAAGGCAGTGTTGGCTGAGTCTGAGCTCCAGCGAAAGGAATTTCTCAGAAAGCAAGGTAAGACAGAGTAGATTGGTGATTCTAGGCCCAGTTTGCGGCTAATGATTAATCTCTGGTGAGTACTAAGTGCTAACAGCTTCCATTCTTCGTTAGAAGATGAGTATATTGTACAGTTTAAGAAGATGCTTGAACCCTTAGTAGACCTTATTTTCCAATATTGTCAATTTGTGACAAAACCTTAACTAAGCAGAGAAATAGAGTGGGAGGCCTTACAAGAGGTTGTCTTTGCTCAGTACAGAAGTGTGCCTACTGTAGGCTCTGATCCAACCAAACATTTAATCACCTTTAGTTTTAAGCATATAAATTATCTCTTCAACGTAATTGACAGAAGAGTAGAAAGCCAAGAAAAGTAGCACCACACAAGGAAGATTAAAAACTTGACCATGTAGTTTCTGTCCAGGCAAAATTCCAGGAACTAAATGTATATTTGTTGCATAGTTGTTATACAGTTATAGAGTTTGTTATACACTTGTTATCAACATTGTTTGCAGTAGA
Organism: Lophotriccus pileatus; assembly: GCA_035583135.1. Lineage (NCBI taxonomy): Eukaryota > Metazoa > Chordata > Aves > Passeriformes > Tyrannidae > Lophotriccus > Lophotriccus pileatus. The sequence continues at coordinate 94,419,312 of JAWWES010000115.1, read as the reverse complement.
ATGAAAGAATTATTATTGGATACCTAATTCAGTATTCTATCACTGTGAAATCCTTAAAAAAATGAGTTTGAGCTCTAGTTTGTAATTTTCACTTGTAAGCACATGGCTATTAGGATGAAAGTAACAATAATAATTAAAAACCATTTATTCTAAATAAGTAAGACTTTTTATGGAACCAATGAAGTTTTTTTTGAGGGCTCTTTAAAATTGGTTTAGGAAAGAAATTATACCACTTGCAGCATAAACTCACGAAATCTTTCAGTTTTCAATGATTTAAGTGAAAGTTGGAGACTTTGTTACTTCCCAGGCCTGGATATTGCAATTATGGGCCCTGATCCTGCAGACATTAAAACACTGACATTTACTGAGATGAGTAAACACAGTAACTTCAAAAAGGCTATGTATGTCAGCATGTTTTCATCAGGATATATTTCTTTGCAGGATTGGAAATGCAGAAAAGGAATATTTCCTGGTTTGCTTGTAATATTTAATAAATTTTTAAACTTTATGGTATTTGAACAAATAGCATGGGATTTTTGCTTTGAGCATTTAATAGGATGTTTGGATACTTTTGTTTATTCTCCAGTTACTTTTGCATTAAGTAAATTGTACACTTGTTTGTAGCCACTTTGTTTCTTTCTTCTACCTAGCTGGCAGTTTGGAAGAAATGTATTTAGTAAACAAACTTGTCTCACTCGCCATTTTACATGTTGGAATAGTACATGACATACAAACAGAGATGAGACTCAGCTTTCTAAGCTGTAGTGTAGACACTTGGGTTAGTATGATAAAAACTTACTGCAGAATTTTCCTTCAAGTTCATGAATAGTTCAGGAATCCGCTCTTTTTCTGGTGTAAGGATGTTATAATTGTCATAATATTTCTTCCTTTCACTGGATATCTCTGATACTCTTAATTCTACAACATTACTTTAAAACAATTTTGTTTCTTAGGTCCTCACTTTTCAGAGTTTTTGTATTGGGAGGTTACAGAGGAATGTGAAGTTTTACTTTCTTGTAAGGTAAGAAAATATACTTGAAATTATTTGTTAGAATATGTTGATTAAAAAATTAAATAGGAAAAGGTGAGGAAAGATTTAGATATTTTTAAAATTAGAAGTTTCCTAGGAAATTTTTTTTAATTATTTAGCAATTTTTAATATGAAAATTTCTGAATGACTATTCTTCAGCAATGCGATGGTTGATTGGGAGGGGGGAAGCCCTCAGGCCTTGATTTCAGACCTAGTATCTGGAGGGCATGCTCTCCCACCCTGCCTCCCTGCACGTGGTCCAGGAAACCCTGGAGAGAATCACAGAGACCACACAGAGGGGCGGGCGAAAGAGGAAGTTTATTGAAAACAGGGGTCTTATATAGGGTT
>JAWWES010000115.1:94354877-94406141 GCA_035583135.1 Lophotriccus pileatus | reverse complement strand
ATGAATGAAAGAGGAAAGTTCTCTTTGAACCATTGAAAGGGGTTTGGTTTGCATGCTCTCATTAAGTATCTAGTTCTGTTTCCACTCTTCATGATAGATTGTGAATCAGAAGACCCCCTGATCTGAATCCATGGGGCATTTCTTTTACTCTTAACTAGGAAGTGATGATAAGTCAATATAATGCCACTGTTTTTAAAGTGCTTTTTATTACTTATCTAAAGTGAAGAAATTTTCTTGTCTTGTTTTTAAAAACCCGAAAGTGTATTTTGACTTGATAACAGAGGAATTGTAGACAAATGTTTTATTCTTTTCTTAATTGAGCTTTTGAAGTTAATGGAAGACAAAAGATGTTTTTCTATCATCAGAAAAGGTGATCTGCCTCAGGTTTACTATTCTGATGTATTCTACGTGACTGTGTATGAAGCGTACAGAACTCTAAACACTTTCGCATAGAGTCCTGTACGTGCATATAGATGTAAAAGCAGATGCACATGTGGAAAGAAGCAGAATGAGAAGAGGGTGAACAAATGAATCTTTGAAATGAAAACTCAAGCTAATGGTTTTGAAGTGTTTCCTACCCCCAGCAGGAAACAAAGGGTCTTCTGGGAAATTTCTCCCATTAGTTACAATCTATCTGTAGTTTTGGAATAGTATGTTATCCTTTGTAATTTTTATAAATTATTACCTATGGAGAATATACAGAAAAGGTGTTCAAACTCATGTCTATTCATCTTTTTTTTCCAGGGAATCTAAGATTTCTTCAGGTGAAAAGATGAAGATTGGAGGAGGAGAAGATATTGCATGGCTACAGATACAGGAACCCACAGAAAAGGATAAGGGAAACTACACCTTTGAAATCTTTGGTGACAAGGAAACCTACAAACGGACACTTGATCTGTCTGGGCAAGGTATATTTATAATACCAGATTTACATGGTGCCTTTTCATAGATTATGCATATTTTACTAGCAATAGTCAGAGGAATTACATTAAAAACAGGTAATTTTTGATCAGAATCATCTGTTGTTCAGTCTTATAAATGTTATGACCTTTTTAGTCTTGTATCTGGTTTCAGCACCAGTTGCATTGGGTTTCAGGGGTCTGGTTTTCCCATTGCACTACTGTGTGACTCTGTATGGGTTTTAAGACAGCTATAACATGGGTATGTGTTTAAAAGTTTGTACTGAGCCCCAAGTGCAAGTTATGTTGATAGGCAATAACCCTCTCAATTGTTTTGTTACAGCTTTTGATGATGCACTTGCAGAATTCCAGCGACTCAAGTAAGTGCTAGATCTTTTGCATTTTAATGCTGTAACAGTAGTGTCTTTACTTAAAAAAAATAAAAATCCACTACTAATTTCATCAATAACATTATATATTTCTCTTTTTTTCCTCAAAAACTTTAGGGCAGCTGCTTTTGCTGAGAAGAGTAAGTTTATTTTACATTATATGATAGGTGTTCCACGATGTAGCCTAGTGTTCTTTTTAAGGCTTCCATCATGATATGCTACCACAACTTACTGAGTTCTGTGGTTGCAGAAATTCTCTGTTAGCACAAAATACTCCAATAATAATAGTAATTTGTGGATTTAGTTGTCTTTAATTCCAATGGAAACCCACTGAAAGCTTTGCATATTTTGCAAGTCTCCACTGTATCTTTCTGCATCTGCAGAGGTTTGATGAAGTCTGACTTGTGTGTTGTACAAGGAGGTGTTGATTCTGAAAGCTGCTGATAATACTGAATATTGGTATCTATCTGTTAAGGAAAAAATTACCTGCTGATGCCTATTGTGCGCTGCTTGCACCAAGACAGTGGGGAAGCTTATTACTGATAGAGACTGTAGGAGTGCTGGAAATGATATCAATTCCCCTGGTAATGACAGGATGCTTCTGTCCACGAAGACAGTGGCAGAGCAAATTTTCTTTAGATCTTAGATACCGCCAAGATGCTAAAAGTATCCTCCTTGCTTTGCTGTGGGCCCAAAGCACAAACTGTCAAGGTCAACAGTAGCTTCAAGCTTGTTATGTGTTTAAGTTTAGAATGGTATAGCACAATCTCTGTAAAAAAAATCTTTGGAAATCTTACAGTGCATAAAACCTCCAGCACAAAAGATCATAAAAGTTGTGTTATGTTTTTTTAAAGATAACTAAAAAAAAAAAAAAAAAAGGAAAAAAAAAAAAGCTGTGACTCCCACTACATTGTAAAATCATTAAGATATGAGTTTTTTTGAGAGTTAAACTTCACACAGTCCCCATATTTTTCTTTAACTCCTAGATCGTGGTAAAGTCATTGGTGGTTTGCCTGATGTCGTTACTATAATGGATGGGAAGGTAAGGACAGTTTTTGTCAATGAGTCAGTGCTGAGTGGTGGGAAATTTACTTTGATGGCAAAAGGGGAGGGAATGCAGGTGATTTTATAGTAGCTGAAAGCAGTAGGAGAATGATTTTGGGTCAGATCTAAAATTTAATAGATTAAAACAGATCCAAATTATCTAAAATTATTTTGGAATATATCTGTTCCCTGCTAAGTTTTTAATACTAGCTTATTAAGACTTGATTAATTATTATTAGTTAATTATTAATTGCTCTTAAATGAGGTAACTTTTCAAAACAATAGTAATTAAATGTTGCCCATGTTACAGAAAGACAGAAAGAATTAAACTCACACTAGTAGACAGTAGGCTATTTTCCCAAAATTTTTTTTTTACATTTTCATCATTACTCCTTTAAATATTTTATAGTAAGGCTGATTCCTATATGCTGTTAATTAACTTTACCTCCTACATGATGTCATTTCTTCCAGAATACTCACAGATTTAGCTTTTCACTAGGTTGTACCCAGAGTGTGTAAATCTTCCTTCAATATTCTTTCTGACTTTGAAGGCATGTAGTATGCAAGGCTCACTTCTGTTTGTGAACATATGGTGCTTTTGATCACTTAAAATTTCTTGCTGTTTTATTTTTACTCTGAATCATATCACACCTATTTAGTCATCACCAATCAAGAAAAACATTTCTCAAAACATGCACATGTGAACTCAGAGGGACTTTCTCAGCTCCCTCAGGATTTGGTGAAGCTTGAAGGGGAATGTGGAGGGAATATAAGGAAGAATTCTGGTAGAAATTATTAGTTTTGAGTTGTTAATTGTGTATTTTTGTTTGTTTGTTTTTTTGTTTTCTAACACAATGTTGCGTATGTGAAAGCCTTAAGGTGACTTAATTATCTAGGGAAGAATTTTGGGCAGAAAGACTTTCCAGAAAGGTGAACAAAGTAAGCACTAAAGTGATCAGTGCAACTTCTTAAATGATTCTTTCATTTATTATGGGATCACCATACTCAAGTACATGAAGTTTACATACATATACAGAAGGCGTGGTCAAAATGGGTTTCAGCAATAAACATAGAAAAATTTGGAAGACTGAGCATGAAAATATTTCATGTCCTCTTTCTATCTCATTTAGGTCCTTGAAAAATACCTAAGCTACCAGGAATGTCTATTAAGTAATTCCAGCTATTTTCTGAATATGTTATACATGCATGTAACACATGGCCAGGTTGGATACGACTTTGAGCAACCCTGTAGAGTGGAACATGACCCTGCCTGTAGAGTGTCTCCCTCCCATGGCAGGAGGATTGGAACTAGATCATCTTTAAGGTCCCTTCCAACTAAACCATTCTATGATTCTAAGAGTGTTTTACCAACATTTATGTATTATTTATTCTTCATGAAATATTTCCTCTTTTACTAGTCAGCAGCACCTGGAATCAATGTCCAGTGATTCATGTTATATACTCTATTTTTACGTGAATGTTTTTTTTTAATCATATCAATCAATGACCTCAGGAGACTTTGGTCAGAAAAGATTTGCTTAGTCTTCTTCCCTGTTGTGTACAGGGAAGCTTTAAGGATGTTTTTAAAACTGTCATTGCCTGAACCTCATGTCAGGCTAATGTGTTGTCAGGAGTCTCCTGCAAGCAGGACTGCAATGACTGCCCAACTTACCATCTTCAGACACTTTAACCCTGAGGCTAGTACTGTATTGCAGTCACTGGTGAGACAGTGGAAAGTCTGAATAAAGGAAAAAAGAAATATTAGGAGTGCTATTTTCAGTCTTCAGGAACATGATACCATGTTATAGTTTTATTAACTAGAAATAAAAAGTGCCTGAATAATCTGGTTAAACAAATCTGACTGACCAATCTCAAAATTACTTCTGTTTTCCTCTCTCAGACACTGAATCTGACCTGTACTGTATTTGGAAACCCTGACCCTGAAGTTGTTTGGTTCAAGAATGACAAGGCCTTTGAAATTGATGAGCATTACTCATTTTCACTGGAACAAGGGAAATATGCCAGTTTAACAATCAAGGGAGTGACCTCAGAAGACTCAGGCAAATATAGCATCCATGTCAAGAACAAGTACGGTGGGGAAACAGTGGATGTCACTGTAAGTGTGTACAGACATGGTGAAAAAATGCCTGAAATTAAGCCTGGCCAACTTGCTAAGCCCAGGCCAATACCGCCATCAGAAGAAGTCCTCAAACCTGAGGAAAAGTGAAAATCTAATAACAAGTGAAGCTTGATACTGTGTCTGTCAAACAAAATGGAATACATGAGCTATAATTGAGCTATTCCCACACAGAATTTATTGGTGATGTCCAGAGGGAAACTGAGCTTTTTAAGAGTTTGCTTTAGGGAGGTAGCTGTGCTGTGGTGCTGTACACATCTACAACAATCTCATTTTTGAATACATTTAATTGGCTGGGACTTGCAAATAGCAAAAAGCCAAATTCCTGCCAGAGGTTCCCATATGCAATGGTAAGTTTAACAAACCTAAAGTAAACCTCCATTTTCACACTTCTCAACCATGTGCAGAGCAACCCAGCAATCCTCTGAGTGCAATGTGCCATCAGTAAAGGTAGTGAACTGCAGTTAAATAGATATTCAAAGATGGTCCCTTTGACTTTGAAACCTCTGGTCCCGTAAGTCTAGTGAATAGTCTTGATTTAGTAGTGTTACTGTTCTTCTATCAATAGTGTGACTTTAGTAAACTTTCACAGATGTTCACTGTTTACTCACTCAACCATAGGTCACATGGTTGTATTTTGTTTTTCTTGCTTTGTGCTAATAAAACTTTAAAAGTCACCTTTACTACTCACTGCTCCAAAACACATCTAACTGGTTCTGTTTATTCTTTTTCATTGTTTAATTATTGCTTATTGCACAATTTCACAGCTGGTAGCATGAAGACTATTGACTTTCAATAAAGAATGCAAAATATGGTTAATCACAGTCACTGGGTGGCACTTGTGACATTAATTTTACTTTTTACAATACAGATCAAGCTTAAACTGATACCAAAAGATATGTATACAACTCAGTCACTCCAGATAATTATGTCTTTGATCCTTCTCTAACTAAAAAGAATAAGAAAACTCTTCCATGAGTGAGGTGATGTTTTGCTAGGCAAAAATTTCCATATGTGCATATCATGAAATATTCAAATAAGATGGGATTCAGTGCGATTGCTTACATGTCTGTCATACAATACATGATTGAGTGTTTGCAGTGATGGCTTTTGCAGATCAGGTTTCCTGTTCAATAAAAGTCCACTTATCTACCTAGATGAACCTTTATTATTTGCTAAGCAGCTTCCAGCAAAGAGTTCTAATGGTAAGTAACACTTGTGACACAAACACTGAATGCAGCCCTCCTCTCTTGTGACTTCTCCTGGTCTCTAGGATAAATGAGAGGAAAAGGGAGCGCTGTGGGAGACAGGGGAGCTTGCATGAGGGGTGGCATGGATGGTGTAAAAATGGTGCTCTGCAAAATCTTCATTGGAGAAATTGGATGGAAGTGTTTGGCACAAGTACTGGGTCTGTAATCTGTGTTTGGGGTCATGACTGAAAGCTGGTGCTGAGTCCCTGATTCTGAGTCTCATCTTCTGAGCTTAGGTGTAGGAGATATAATTCTGAATTCCACCCTCTCTCCACAACAAACTGAGAAAACCCCAGGAAAAATGGACAGTTTCAGAAAAAAAGTAATCTCAGTGCTTTTTTCTTTCTTTCTTTCTTTTTTTTTTTTTTTTTTTTTTTTTTTTTTTTTTTTTTTTTTTGATTAAATTTCATCTAAGTGACATAGATCTTTCATTGTTTTGTTTGGCAAACAATTTACTTCATTCAAATTTTTTTGTTTCGTTTTGGAGGAAGATGAAAAGCGGACTAAATAATAAACCTGTTTACAACCTGTCAGATATAGTAGGTTGGAGCACTCATCTCAGAGATGGAAGAGCAGCAATCCACTTCCTCCTCCTCATCCAGGACTTTTGAACCTGTATCTATGATCACCAAGAGTAGTGCACTACTGATGAGTTTGGCCTGTATTTGGAAGTGCTGCTTCTATTTAACTATTTTTTAAAAAGAAACTTTGCCTGACTGGGTAAACAAACTGAAAAAGAGGTGAGATCTAGGCATCCTGACTCTAACATGATCTTGTTAAATGTTAGATTTCAGAGGTTTTCTCCCTTTCTTGTAATTATCTTAATTTTCAGTAGTGAAGGAAGGATTTAGGGAATGGTAGTATAAATTTTTTAGAAACCTGATGATTGGATGTAATGATGAGGATGGATTCTCTGCAGTTTCAAACTCCTCAAGTAAGAAAGACTGCAAGGCTCCTTTACAACTCATTGATACCTGGTGAATAGTCATGATAAAAGAAAAACAGACCAGCTCTAGAAAGGAAATAGTCTTTAATCACACTTTATTAAAAGATGTTTGATTTAAAATAAAAAGCTTTTTGAAAGATTTTCATATCTATAACAAATGAAGAGTGAGTTTATATTTAAGTATAGTATAAACAGCCAGGAATGATACTGAACAGTGAGGAAAAGTGCTTCTTTTGGGTGAAAACTTGTGGCTAGGGAATGACATTCTGCAGCTGGTCATTGAATGAAAGCATCCAATAGGGTTAAAGACAGAAGAACACGATATTGCCACAAAGTAGTTTAGTTAGGAGACTTTAGAACACAAAGAAAAGCAAGGATTTATCCTCCAAATATCTATCAAAATAAGAAAATATATTTTTATATGAATCTGTCATCATAGAACTTCAGCAAGTATCTTGACAGAATAACTCAAATTTTCTTCTTTTTTTTTTTTTTTATTTTTTATTCTAGTTTCTTGTTAAAAGCCTTTAAGATTTTCAAAACCTTACTATGGCAGGCTCACAAAACATCAGAGCCAGTCTCTGTAGCATAAAAAATAAGTACCAGCAGGAATTTAATATTATTCTTATCTCCTTCTACAGTACACAGGTTAATTTTAGCTGACACTATCAAATTATTGCATGTTATGGCAGACTTTCAGAGGTATCCTTGGGCACAGGAGACAAGGTTAGTCTCATCTCTGCTGTACCTTTAGCTGGCCTTCTTAGTTAAGCAAGCTTCACTTATTTCCTTCCAGGGAAACAGAAATAATTTATTATGACAGTTAATCCTCTGCTGAAGTACAGAAATTATCATTCACAGGAACGTTGTATTCAAAAGGCTAAGGACTTCCTAGAAACTCTTTCATATTTTTCAGTGTTCAGTGCACCTTTAGTTCCTTTGTACCCATTTTAAAATCTTGCTATCAGTGCTGGGAAACGAATTGGGTCAACTCTACTTAAAAAAGACTATTTTTTCAGAGTGAATGTGCATCCAGTTGCCTGGAGGGGCAATACAATTGGATGGATATTAGAAGGACACAAACAATGCCGTGGTAATCAGTTCAGATGGAATACACAGTGAGGCATATTAGCATTTGCACATGCCCTCCATAGACCTGGTGCTAGCATTAGCTTAATTAATAAACATTTTGAAGGGGGGAAACAAGAAGATAAGATTTGCTGGAGAAGGTCTGATGTCAAATCAGACTATTCACACTGAGGTCAAGGGAATTGACTGATTTATACTGGAAGTGAATCTAGCCTATTATTTCTACAAAACCAGGAGCCCATTACACTAAATTAGTTGTTTCCGTTACCTTTAAGAAGAAATGTTTCTGTTAGAATGATTTTCTGTCACACTGTTGAGTTCTGTGTTGCCTGAGCTTCATGTTGCGCTTTTCTAGGCAATGCTAGAGTGAAATGGAGCATCGCTGACTTGTCATGGGAGGCAGATAATATGTCAGCCAGTTGTGGTGATGGGCCAAAGTTATGTCTGTGCCTGTCATGTTGGCACTTTGCTACAAGACTGGCTAGGCTTCTTTTTCTCCAAGCACCTGCTTCCTTTGAAGCTGCTTTGAGATGTTGCTGTTTATTTTCTGGAAAACAAGTTCTATGAAAATTCCTCCTAAGGCAAATTTACAGGTGCTTTTTATAAGGAAAAGATTTTTTTTTATGACAGTATTTGCCTCTAGTGTAAATCTTTCTCCAGCCCATAAGGCTCACTTGCAGCTCACAGCTCAAAAACTTGTACTCACTTCATTAATCTGCTCTTGTATGGAGACGGAGGTTCAGTGATAATAGCACCCTAAGCGATGTTAACTCACAGATGGTTTTTAAAGGAAACTTTGAAATATAATAAAGCACTTTATTTTCTGTTTTGTAAATCTAAGAATAAAACCTCTAGATGGCACCAGAAGAACAAGCTAGAAATGAGGAGATCTTAAAAAATTCTGCCAGCTATAGCCAATCCATCATTTTGATGCAACCACATCACTTAGGCAATGGGAGATTATTAAAAGCATTATACTTATGCCAGTGACAAGGACATATCCAGAAAATGACTGTTTCCTGGAAATAGCAGGTGATTTTGCAAGTAATAACACTGCCTCTTAATCTTTGCATGGCACACATTAAGAGGTTAAGCATGCCTTGTAAAATATTGCAAGGCTCATGTTACATCAAGTTTCTCCTTAGGATATGAAAACACCAGCGTATTGACTATATTTATGAAGGAAGATTTGAGTTCAAGCTCTAAATGCAAACTTCTCAGACTTAGCAGCTTCCAAAAGTTTTTAAAACACTGTTTCCCATGCTGCAAGGCCCATGCCCTACAATTTTTATTCAGCCTTTACAGAGGGAAAATTCCATTTGAAATTATCATGAGGTCGGTGAGCAAAAAGTACAGGGTCTGGCTCTTAGCACTGCCACTGCAAGATTCAGTGATGTCAAGACCTGTAAGAAACCACCACTAGCCTTCTATATTAATATTTAATTCCTCACTGGAATGTGCAGTAACTCAGTACCAGCTTTGTCCTTGGGCGTTAGCTCAAGGTTTATCAGTCCGTTATATTTTAAAAATAGCACACTCGACTTCACATAATTTCATTTGTGAACATTTGAACTTGATGTGGGTGTAGTAAAGGACTGTTAACTTGTAATACACTTGTCTCATTTTTTAGGTTAATGTAACTTCATTTTCTGTTATTGTTGCTCCTCTGTTTTATTAATATTGTACAGCTGACAATCTGTTAGGAAAAAGAGTCTTAGACACCCTACTGCAGTTAGAACTGATATTCCTAATAGCTGAAGCTAAAGCCTTTCCTGTGGTGTCCTAAGCTATCCAGCAAGGTTGTCCCAGGCAGATTTCACCAGTACCAGCGCATTCCAAGAGTGAATTTGCCCTCCACCCTGCTGAAGGCCTCTGTGGGAAGCCATTATCCATCCTATGACGGTGAACACAGCATGTAGAAGAGAGGCAGATGGAAAGAGCTACAATTTTTATTAAAGACAGAACCAGTGCAGCTCTTTACCATTTTAAATCATGGTACAAATCATGACCAAAATTTTAGTCTGCTGACTTAGTGACCTTCACTGGACCATTTTGAATGAAGAAGTTGCACTAAAAGGCAATTCAACTATTGTAAATCAACTCAAAGCCAGCCCTCCTGATTGCATGATAGTATGTGAAAAAGAACCCCATATAGTTGTGTGCCACTTTAGCTGTCTGGGAAAAAATGCCTTCCACGTATGAAAACGGCAATCAACCTCCTGCATGGTGCTTAATGGGAGGTAAAACACAAGACGACTCCCTGGCTGGGAGTTATGAGGCCACATGCAGATGTCTCCATCTGAGCTAATCACTGAAACTCCCTTCTTGGAAATGGAGAGAAACAAGTACCAGTAGGGCACAAGTCATGTCATTCTAAAGCAGGTGTCTCAAATAAGTGAGGTGAATCATGTATATTCTTTCCAGTAACTATAAAGAGAGCTTATTAAAACTGGTTGTATGGGAGACATCTGCATGGTTTATATTTGAAGTCAGGTGTGATAAATTTTGCACCATATTTCTCTAATTTACCTCTTTAGTTGAAAAATCTATTTATAGACATGCTTCATAATAGCTGAATTTTTTGCTGTGTTTTAACAGTCTGTCTTCCTCTGCTGAACTCTTGTTATTTGTAATTTTTTGCCTTCTCTGTGATATCCAGGTTATTTTCAAATATCTGTGTAAGTATTTACTGACTTCCAGCAGTCACTTTGTCCCAGCTCATAGCTGACTATCATCATTTGGCCTTTACCAAGGCATTATGTTAGGTCTTTTATTAGTTTAAATACGTAAGTCTTCATCCCAGTTTTTGATTGGTTCTGATGCTGCTGTTTTTGTGGGGGATTTGTTTCTGCCTTTGCTTCTCTCAGTGCCACGTCTCTGTGGCAACATCTCAACCAGTAGATGCCATAAGCCTTTCATGGTCTATTAGTGTCCTTTTGCTAAGCCCACAAGATGTGCCTTGTGCAGTTTCTCTGTTGTTCTGGCCAAGCGCAGCTTCTGGCTGGAGAAGCACCATTCTGTGGTTCTTGTAAGTCCAGCTTCTGCCTAAAGCAGCTCAGTGACTGGCAAAAGCCCTGAATCCTCCTGCTCTTGGGCTGGAATCTGTCTGCTTTGGTCTTCTGTTTGTCTCCGACTAGTTACAGTTGTCCTGTTCAGCTCTGTTACTCTCTAGGCTTTGTGGTTTCTTGGTATGATCTTCCTCAGTCATTCCATCTGCTGTCTTTTGATTCTGCTTTAATGGCAGAATTTGTCTCAATAAATAAAACACCACAGGGCTTACTTATCCAGTCCCTAGGCCAAGGGGAATGGGGATAGTTTAAACTCTTCTCGTGCCCACCACAAAGTGTAATGTCACCTGAACTGCCCCCTGGGGACAGTACTTACCCCCCATAACTTCAGATCAGGTGTTTAGGGATGTGTGAACTGACCTGCACCAAAACTTTGCTAAGGTCAGCCCAAACAAATAAAAGTACTAGATAATTAAGTTCAGTGCCGATGCCTTAGCATTGGTTAATTTACTAGAAGAGGTTGTAACTGAAGTGTCCAAGCACCAGTAGCCACATGAAATATGTATTTGATAGAATCAAGACTTAGTGACCTATTAGTAAGCAAATAATTGAGGCTACGTGGCCTGCTGTTCTAATAACCTCTTTCAGGTAGCAAACCTGTCCTAATGAAAATGAAATGTTTGGTTCAGCCGCCTGTGAGTCTTTGTACTGTTGGTAACTGAACCCAGCATGTATGAATGTTGACCCTTTCCTGTTCATGATGCCTTTTTCTCATCATCATCCACTGATTGCCTTCCCAATAATTTTTGGGTAACTTAGGGGAAAAACGGATTACGGTTAACTGGCACATTTTTACTCCTCTTCAGTGTATACAGCACTTTGTAGGCTTAAACCTGCAAAGTTTAAAAAAACTTCCTGGTTTTCTTAGTTTTTGGATAGACCTCCAGGTCACATATAGTAAACACCTATGGCAGCTTTTGCTATTAAAGGTTATGTTCTGACCTTTCAGGAACAGGTTGGGCTCTTGAGAGACTTTTTCCTTATCTTGGTGCATACCCCTCACTGCTGCAGTCTGTTTGGCATTTATGCCTGCTCAGTGGGCTTCCAGGTTTTCTTGGATGTGTCTTTTTTTCTCTGAGCATGACAGGCAAACCTGTTACTTTTTTTTTGGGGGGGTCTTAAACCTGTTTTGTGTTCCCTTTAAGCACAATCGTCTTTTATATGCACAACTTTCCTTTTAGAGAGGCAGCTAAATTCCTACAGATCTTACTGTTTTCAGGCTTACTCATAGAAGTAGGTCTGTATTCTATCCTGTTGTGACTGCTTGAAGTGTTGCTCTGCAAATCAGAAAGTATCTCTTGCAGACCTCTCTGTTTTCTGCATGATCAAGTGTTACGGTTAAGCACCAGCTGGCAACTAAACACCATATAGCTGCTTGCTCACTCTGCCCAGCCTCCCCCACCACAACAGGGAGGAGAAAGGGTAAGAAAAGTTAAACTTTATGGGTTGAGATAGTTCCAGTTTAATAATTAAAAAAATACATACATATATATATACTACTACTTCTACTAGTAATTGTAATGAAAAGAAGAGAGAGAGAGAGGAATACAACCCAAGGAAAACAAGTCATGCACAGTACAATTAGTCACTGCATGCTGACCACTGCCTAGACCATTCCCAGGCAGCATCAACAAACCCCAGCCAACTCCCCCCCAGCTTATAGGCTGAGTATGACATTCCCTGGTATAGAATATCCCTTTGGACAGTTCAGGTGTTTTGGTTATGCTCCCTCCTAGCTTCTTGTGCACCTGCTTGCTGGCAGAGCATGAGACACTGAAAAGGCTTTGATTTAGAGTAACTACTATGAACAACAACTAAAATATCAGTGTGTTATTGACATTATTCTCATACTAAATCCAAACCACAGCACTTTGCAAGCTACTAAAAAGAAAATTCACTTTATCTCAGCCTCAACCAGGATATCAAATCACCTGTATTGTAGCCCATTTAATTAACTGTGACTTCCCTTCTTAGAACCTTATCCTTACCTTGCACCAAATACTCGGAAATATAATTTCCATCACTTTCAGAGATCTTCATGATACATTCTGATAGGTTCTGATCAGGCCTCATGTCCATCCCATACCAAAATGTATGATTATTTCATTCCAAAGTACATAGCTAGTAATTCCCCTTCCATCTGAGCACATCTTGTTGGGCTTGACAGGCTTTAATTGAAAATGCCACGGGCCAATGACTTTGCAGTAACTGTGCTCCCAAGTCACCTCCTGAGACCTCAAGCTGTAATTAAAGATGCTCCACAGGCATTTCAGGATTGGCAGCTTGCTTATATTTGTCTTTATTCTTTCAGAAGATCTTGTATTTTGATGTTAAAGAGACAGAACAGAGATATACTGAGTAGCAAAGGGGGCTTTAGTCTTCAGTCTGAGCATTTAAACAAGTTGAGCCTCTAAGGAGATAACCCATCCAGAAAAATGCAGTCGAAACTTACAGTGTTTTCCAATTCAGGAATGATACTGAGAATGATACCAGCACAACTTTCCTGGAGACTGGGTTAACCTTTGAAGGATTGCTTATCCTTCTTGCAGGAGCAATCATTGCCAACATAAGCCAGATGCAGTTCACACATCTAGACACTTGACCCACAGAGTGGAGACCCTCACATAAATATGACAGCCTAAGTGAGCCTTCTTTGAGCAATCCCTTCTAGGCAGCGTGGCTGCATGGCAGTGATCTCCCCTTGACCTCAAGGGTCCTCCTTGTGACAGTGAGACCTTTTGCCAGCAACTGCTCTTTGGTAAGCAACCAATATTGTGTATGACCTTGCAGTATGGTAACTTTGATTTAAGACTTGATAACATTAATTTAACTTAGTAACTTTGATTTGTGTCTTGATAAGTGCTGAATCAGAGTTCAAATTGTTGTGCTGTCCAGTAGTAAAGTGAACCCTGTCATGGGACTTTGTTATCACACAGTTTTACAGCATCATATTAAAACTGTTTTTACTAATACCTTTGACAGCTGCTCTTCAAGCAACCTAGGTTCATAACAGATTGAATGGAGAGGAACAGGAAAGGGGATATGCAGAAGAAAGTTTTGTCCTCTTCCAAATCTGTCTCAATTTGGCCAAGCTGGTAAATTTTAGTTTGCACATGAGTAGAGATTTCCTAGAGGTAAAAGTCTCTGATAGTTCTATGCACACAGGTCAAGCTCTAGCCAGCAGCAGCTTGCCCTGAGATGACCCCTCTGGAATGCCAGAGGCAATGCCTTCACTCCTAACTAGAGGCTGCAGTGAAGAGTGTCTCTTTTCTTCCTCCTGCTTCCCTGTGGGATTCAGGCCAGGTAGGAATAGAGAGCTGGCTGATGCTGTTGCAGAGCAGATGAGGAGTAGATGGTTGTGGGAAGCCTGGGATTTCAGGGAAACCAGGGAGGGGACAGAAAGGGGGACCATGGATGTGCCAGGAGGCAGCTGATAGAGCAAGTGACAGGCTCAGAGAGGATCTGATCATAGGGATACTGGCCTGGCTGTGAAAGCAGACAGCAAGGAACAAGGAGAGTTTTAAAAGTACAAGGGAGAGCACAAGGTAGAGGGGAAGGAGACTGCAGTAAAGGAGATGGGCAATGAGGCTGAGTACCCAGATACATGTGTGGACAAAGCAATAATGAAACAAAATAGAGCTGGATATAAAGGCCCAAAAGCATTAAGAACAAAAACACGGGCTCATGGCTTGGATGACATGTTTCTTTCAGCCTGACAGCTGTGTATCTTAGAACAGTATTTTATTAAATCTGCTGTTGATTAGACAAAATTATTACTAGTGGCAGTTTCTAAGGGAGTAGAGCATGGCTAGTGAGTGGGGTAACCGAGGGTGAAACTCAGGAGAATCAAAAGATCTAAGAAGTAGGAAAGACTGACAGGAAGAGAGAAACTGCTGAGAAACTGAAGGATACGTGCTGCTGTAACTGGGGAAGATCATGTCAGAACACAAGTCATAGTAATATTGAAACCTTTATCAAATACTCAAATACTAAGATTCAAATACTAAAGGAAGACTCAGCAATAACACCAACCATAGTATGAAGGGAGAAAAAAGAAATTAAACATTCAATTATGTTTGCAGGCTGAGAAGGAGATTGACAGAGGGCATGTTCAGGGCCATATGAGGATATTTGCAGTGGGAGTGTCTGAATTTCAGTTTGCAAACAGTGTTAGGTGGCAGAAGACACTGACATCAGAAGCAGTTATGTGATTGAGCTGCACAAGAAGATTCAATCTAGTCAGAGGAATGTAACAGTTGTTCTTTTAATTGTGATAGATATATCCCTGCACAACTATGTTATTCTAAATGTTAAGACCACCAAGCTTACTAAGGAACTCAGCTACATGGTTCTAAATAAACACATGAAAATCTGTGACCAGATTCTCAAGACAAACTTGCAAAATCTCCACATGAAATGTTTGTAGCTAAACCTGTCCCCTTCTCAGGATCTCTGTACAGCACTGGACCTGATAAACAATACATAGGGTTACCTGATTGTTATTCACGATGAGAAGTGGGACACCATCTTCTATCTGAGGAGGTGCTAGATATGAATTCTTTAGTTTGGAGAGTTTCTTCTCCTTACGAGCTGTTTAAATAATAACAGAACTACAAACAAAAGAAAGCTTATGTTCGGGCTACATAACCTGATTAAATGTTCTTTTCTGGTTGACTAGCAGTGGGATGGATCTCAAATAGAGCAGACCAGGAGCTGTACACCTATTGGTATTCTCTCTGCAGTGACTTCATCTGTCAAGCTGCACATAGATTTTTTTCTTTGGTCTTATAAAGCCAAAATCTTTAATAGAAAAAATAATAAGGGGTGCCATGACCTTCCAGTTTCACTGATATGTCCCTGGTCCCGTGTACCCAGCTCCAGTGACACATTGTGGCCATAACCTCAGTGTTTATGACTCTCTTGCTCTTCTGGCATGGTAGAAAACAACCCCCAAGAATCTAGCATATATTTTTCTCACCTATAGAAGTACTTTGTTTTCAAGGTTTTCTTTTATTTTCATTACCTTGCCACTGGGGCCGTGAGCTATTTTGTGAAGAATTGCAGCACTGCATTTGCAGAAAAAAAAAAAGAGTTTTATATTTTAACTGCCATTTTCTGATTTTTTAAGCTCTGCTCTGTTAGTTTTCTTTATTTTCCTGACTTATAATAAATGATTCAATGATGAAACTACACCTAATTTGAAAGATAAAGATAAGCTAGTTTATGTAGCTCTTATTTTTCTTTTCTTTTTTTTTTTTTTTTTTTAATTTTGATAGCCAGATACAACACAGGTACAACGTCCTTTGTTTTACAAGGATTTGATTGACTGCATAAACTCTTACACAGTATGAATCACTTCTGATAAGCTTGATAACAACTGCTTCAGTATTGCTATTCAACCCAGAATGGCAAGACCTTAGTTATCATTTAATGGAAGTACATTTTATAGTGAAAAGTTTTAACAGACCAGTGTTTAAAATCTTCTCAGAAAAATGAAATGATGAGGATAGAATAGTAGAGAAAGGGTAGTGCATTATCATGGGCAACTGGGACTAGAAAAAATTGAAGTTGTGAGCTAGAGTAAAATTAGCAAGTCAAAATGTAGAAAACTCTGACAACACAAATTGAAAAAAATAGATGTTTTGCAATTTATCTCACCAGTCACTCTGTACAACTACTTGAAAGGAGATTGTAGCAAGGTGGGGTTAAACTGGCCTCAAACTGTACCAGGGTGGGTTTAGTTTGGACATCAGGAAGAATTTATTCATGGAAAGGGTTGTTAAGCATTAGAATGGTCTGCCCAGGGAGGTGGTAGAGTCACCATCCTTGGAATTGTTCAAGAAATGACTGGATGTAGCAATTGGTGCTCTGGTCTAGTTGTCAAGGTGGTGATTGATCAAAGGTTGAACTCAATGATCTTGGAGGTCTCTTCCAACCTAATTGATTCTGTGATTCTGTTAAAATTTAAAGAAGAAATTAAAGGAAAAAAAATTAAAAAGGTGGGCAGTTCTACACAGTGACTAATCTACCATAAAAATCTCCATTTCTCTCAGGGGTATCCTTCCTTAGAGAGATTGGTTTTTCATTGGGGCTAAAGCACGTATATCTCTAGAGACAAATACATGATTCTATGTCTTGTATGATGCACTATGCATGAAAGCATGTGAAAAAAGCAATGTGTGAAAATATGGGTAGTACTAAAGTCCTGCCATTCTTCTGTTGCTTGAAAAATGACTAACTTATAAGCATTCAACACCAGGTATTAGGGGGAAATAACCCTCCTTGGGGCTAGCAGAATTCAAATTGGAAGGAAGTAGCTAATTTTCAACTGTGAGAATCAATTAACATATGGGACATATTTAAATGCTTTCAATAGCAATTGAGAGAGAGGGTCTTTCTGAATAGATACAGTTTAGTGAAATTACAAGTTATGTAAGACTTGCTGGTCAACTTTATTTGTGTTTGTGTTTGATTTTTTTTCTTTGTTTTTGTTTTTGTGTTTTTTTTTTTTTTTTATTTGGTTGGAACTTTTTCTAGGGGGTGACACAGAGGTTGGCTATGTTTTTCGGTCAGGCTGGTCTATTGTTTTCTTTCTGCCTTAAAAATGTACAAAGTTACTGCCACAGTTTCATATGATCTTGTCATATTAAGTGAAACTTTTATTCTTTCTTCAGCTCACAGATTTAGGGACAAGGTCTTGAACAAAAGAGTGAGACCCTGTCATCATGAAGGGTGTATGAATCAACAGGAATGAGAAGTAACTGAAAGGGGAAGTTCAGTTAGATGTTTCAGTGAGAGATCTCTTCCCTTAGTGGGGAGGTGAGAAGAAGCTTTTCTTACTGTAAAAGATATACGACAAACGCAGATGTCTTTGCATTCAGAGATGGGGATCATTAAAGACCTTGGGTGCAGCTCCTTGTATATCACCAGGCTGAAATTTTGAGTCCCAGACTTGTCATGTTATTGAAATAGATGGGGTTATACTAAGTGACATGTTCTTGGGCACTGAGAAGTTTTGGTCCCCAAGGACTTTATTCACCTGTCTTAATTTTACTTATCAATCAACTGGTCATTCACTTTTAATCTTGGCACTAAAACATTCTTGCAGGTGAATCTTAATTTGTGAGCTCTTTGAATTCTCTTGTGAGTCAAGAAGTTAAACTAATTTGATATTGCTCTCCTTTGATAATGAAAAAGGCTGATGAGAACAAGAAAGAGTTTACAGTAGTGTGTCTCATTAAATCATTTTGCATTTCAGGAGTAGGATGGTTTATCTTAAAAGTGGTGTTTGTGATACAGGACAGACAAAAACTGTCCAACAGTTATACTAAAAATGCAAATGTTCATATTTTCAATTACAATAAAATTTAAACTCTTGCTAAAAAGCATGGCTGAATGGTGCTAGAAGATGTATAAAGAGCCCTAGATCCATCAATAAGATGTAATGCTGACAGTGTCTGGAATTTCTATTTCATCACTCATAATTTAGACTCTAAGTCCTAGACTGATGTGAGTACCTCAGTTTTAATTTAAAACATAAGAATGCAATTCTAATCTAGTGATGCTTGTGCAGAAAACCTCAAGAACCTGAACCAGAAAAGGTTAGAAAAATGAGAAGGGAGCAAATAAAAAAAAATTACCCTTTAGGGGCAACTCAAGTGCATTTAACACTTCCCAGGTGAACTGGGCTTATTCTGTCTTCTTCAACCACATCATTCAGAAGTGCGGTCTCCTCAGGTGCACCCAAAGAAAAACATCCAGGAGTGGGCTGCTGCCACTGGAACAAATTGGCAAGCTATTTTTGGAACCTCTTTCCTTGGAGTTATCATGTGGTGGGGAAAGATCTCCTCTGGCCACATGAACTGCCCTTGTTACAACTGCAACCTGCTCTTCATCATCATTTTTCGTTTTGATCTTTCCCTAATGACATGACAGAAGCAAATCAATTTATTAGAATTAGCCCCTATTCCTTTGTAGCTGCTGAACTGGCTGAAGAGAAAGGGGTTCCGAAAGCAGCTGTATGCTGGATTTTTTTTCTGATGGGCTGCAGGAAACCCCACTGGGTGTGATGTAAGCATCCCTGGGCTAAAATTTTATCATAAACCTGAAGACTGATAGTTAATACATGAATACAATGAGATAAATTTTACTTCACCTGTAATTAAAATGGAGTAAGGATCAGAAAAGAAGCTGCTTAAAAGCAAACCCCAAGTTTTTCTTCATAGAGGAGTCTGATTTCCAGGCACAGCAAGGTGCTCATCTGTGCCAGAAGCCTTCTTGGTCATAGTCACATAATAGTCTACTTACTGCAATACACAATAATGCAATGTAAGATTCTCATGACAAAACTGTTATCTTCAGCTGTAAACACATAAATAACCTTTTTTATGCAACCAAATGTGCTGTCCTTTTCATTGTTGTAGCTTGCTACTCTAAAGCAAAATTTTATATGCTTATTAACATAATTGTCACATAATACACTGTTCCTGACAAGAGAAATACAAGCCATTATTTTTCATAGTTTTTGAATTAATTATTATATTCTAGAAGTACTTTTATAAAAATGAAGATTACCCTGAATTCAATTCATATTGATCTTCAGCATTTAATGTTTAGAGGGGAAAACCAGGACCTGGGAGATACCTAGTTCTGTATGTGCTCATTAAAATGGTGCATAAATCATGCTGTTTAATTCATATGTACAGCTAAAAAAATCCCAACTTACCAACATCTAAAATGATTATTTATAATTTCATAGTTTAGGGGTGAAGACAAAGAAGAGAAAAAGGAGCTGATTTCTTGTCAGAGTATGAGTAGTAACACTCTCATGATGCCAAAGAGATGTGCTAAAGGTTCCAGACGGTGAAAAAGGTCACATATACAGATGCCTAAATCCAGGCTAATGGATATTTGGCCATGTGTATCCTCTGTGCACTGCTGCAGTGTTCATGAATCAAAGAACAGCTGCATCTTTGCAAAGTGCTGAATCCCAGAAATGTTAATGAGGCAGTATGCAGAAGTCATAACTGTTGCCACTGTCAAGTGGCCATGAAAATGATTATCTGTTAAGATATTGGAGGCAGAGCTACTATCCCCTAAATTCTCACAGAACTCATCTGATTTACTAACTTCTGGTTGCATCAAGATTTTTAGTTTGTCATGGCAACCTGGGAACAGAGGGGAGCAGGATGCCATCAGGCAGCAGTCGTAATGCAAGCATAAGTTAAACGCCTCTAAAGTTAATGATCCAACTCTTCACTGCAGCCTCGAGGCACACAGTGAAACCTGGGGGAGGTGCACAGATGTTGTAAATTGCCTTAGATGCCAGTACCATGACCGTGGGCCAGCTGTGTATCAGACCAGACTGGTGGCACAAGTTACAATACTGTAACTGCTGTTGTGAGAGCTCCTGAATGGCTGTCGTGGCAGACATGTAATCTCAGTGTCATGCTGAAGCACAGCCTCTTCTTTTTTCCCTTTCCTTCCTTACTCTGGCTAGAGGGTTGAGGGCAACCTGGGAACTGCTACATTTTTTCTGCCCCACTAAGGAGTTATCCCACCCTGAATAATCTTTCCATTGCTGCTGACTCTTTTAATTCAGTAAAATGTTGTAAATCATCTTGAACTCACAGGGCAAGCTAAGGTAATATATTTTCCCTTGATTTGCATATTTTTCTGTTTTACATTCTATTTTATCATAATGACACTAATTTTGCTTTAATTGTAAAGTTTGGATCCAAGAAAATGCTTTTAATGGTATCAAATAACTATTTACCTGGGTAAAAATGATAACCGAAAAGCAATATTACTGATGAAATTATCTGTCAGTGCAACAGCATCCTCTCTACAGCTTTCACAGTGTGATGTTATTAGTGCCATGTGAAAGCTGCCTGCTCTGCTGCCTGCTTTTCTAGTGATAAGTATTATCTGTTATATTGCAGGGACTTTTGGTCAGAGACTTGTATATTTTACAGTTGTCTAAATATATTTCAAGATCTTCAGGTTTTATCATCTGCAGATAATTGTTACAGACAAACTAATGGAAGAATAGGAAGAAATATCTGCAGCCAGGAACACTGACAAACAGAAGTTTGGAGATAGTAATTGAATTATGTGAAACTGGGGCAGACCTAGCAGGGAACAGCCAGCGTTCATCTGTTCAATAAAACCCACCCAATTTAAGCCACAGCTGTAAAATTAATGGAGTTTTGGTGAGCTGCCACTCCCTGGCAATAATAGTAAGCTTACATTGCTAGATTTCTTACATTCTCCTTTTCTTATCCTGGTTACCAAGGCTGCTGAAGTCCCTTTTACACTGTCCTCCTCTCTTTTTTTTTTTTTTAAACCATGGAATATGCCAAGACTTCTCATAAAGCAGTCACTGTATTAGGAGGCAGAAACTCTCAAAGCCTGGGTAAATGTCAGTGCCGTGGAACAACTTTCACCCCTGAAAGGTCACAGGCTGCAATCCCAGCACACTGTGGTCCAGTCAGCAAGCAACCAGTCAAGCATATCAGTTCAACATAATACCACATTATTACATTTATCTGGCCAGCATTAATGTGCTGCAGCCCCGTGCTTTCTTTTCCTTGATTTTGAATGAACAAAGCGGCTTTTGTAGGCCATCCTAAAGCTGATCATTCAAAGATTAGAAAAAGGCCACAGTGTCTGATGGGGGATTTAGACTGAATGGAAACACCTAACAACAAATCCTCATTCAGCTTCTTTCTAAAATCCTCACCATTTACATTTGATAAGTACCTAGTACAGAGCATTACAGTTACCTGGTAGCACCTTAGCTGTAGTGGGACAAGGGAACTCCTGGGATGAACTTGAACCTATTGGAGTCTGTCTCTTCCCCATGTGTCCTCAGAAAGTATTTGTAGAGAACTGAGTCTTGTCTTAGGCAAGTCCTCCTACAAAAAGCTGTACCCTGAAAGAGTTGGTTTGATTGTTTTGTTTTGAGGGTAGAAAGAAGAACTAAGAACTTTCTAAGGTTGCAAATCTAAAATGGAAGACTGTTGCCTGCAGTGCAAACTCTTTCTTCAGGCCTTCCCTTTAGGTTGCTCTGTGCCTGGTATACTGTTTTTTGTGTGTCCACCTGTCCTGCATTGGGATAACTGAAGGCTAGGTACAACAGTGCTTAACATTTTGATTCCTAAATTCTTGTGGAATCTTATATTTTATTGGTTATGGATAGTTGCTGTGCATATGGGGAATATTTTGGAAGTTGGAATTTTCTTATCTATTTTTCAATTTTGTCAGATTTTCAATTGAATTTGAAAAAGCATGTCATGAACAGGTGTTTAATTTGCTAAAATGTACATATATGTATATATACACATACATATTTTTTTAACCAAGCAGCAGCACTAGGAAGACAGCAGGAGTATATGTTACTAGACCCTTCATGCTCTTAATGATTACACACTGCATTACAGTAGAGATTATATATTGATTCCATAATGTTTTTAATGAAGTTTTCATACCCACCATGACTGATTATTTAGAAGACTAGTGATAAATCACTCATCTGATGATTGCTCACTGCTAATGACTTCTTGGATGATGACTCTGACAGAGATTATTGCACTGCCTATAAAAGTTTCTAAAGCTGTGTTTTGTGTGGTTGAGCCAACACTTCACTGAAGGGCTCTGCATGTTACAACTTTGCTGTTTCCTAGGGCAGGCTGCTGATCTCTGTCTTCACTTTCCTGAACATTACCCGAACATCTAATTTCTATTCCGCTTTAGGGTCATGTTAAGTTACAAATTTAAAGCAGTTGCTCTGATGTTGACAATTTTAATTTGTTCCACTTGATATGCTAGTAGGCCTATTGTTTGTTCAAAGTAGATTTTTGTGGTTCTGCAAGAGATAATTTCTGTATTTTGTCAATGCAATGCAATTTGTACCCACATTGCAGCTCCAGACATCTCCTTGAGGGCAAGTCTAATTGAAGTTGCTTGATTTCTGTTACCAATCAGAGTTTTTTCAAGCTGGGTTTCTTTTCATCTATAAGACTTTAAGTTTCTCCTGTGATAGCAGGCTTACTCAGGTGTAACGTTTTCTCTGAATCTCTTTGCTTGACCACAGTCCCCTGAATGGCTTTAGTCAGTCTCCCAGCTAACATTCAAAAAGCACCTGATGAGCTCTGAGACTGATTAATACTTATGAGAATTTACTTCTCCTTTCTTAAAATGATTGCACCTAAATTAAGGCAGATATGTAGCTCTGACTCACCGTTCAGCAAGTTATGCCTTAGCTGCACTCCCAGCAGAGCAGAGCAGAGCAGGAGTCAGAGTGGATGCAAGGACCACAATCTGGATGTCTGTCATTCAGTAGTCATTAAGTGGGTAATATTTCAACAGCTACTAAGCAAGTCACTTTACTGGATCAATGTGCCTTTTTTCTTGGGAGAAGAAGAATTTGTTGTCAGTGTCAACTATGTAGTGGGTTACGCAGAGGTAAATGTATCTTTGTATGCACTTGCATTGGAATTAATAGTTTGTAAAAGAGAGGGAGAAGGTGGAAATTTGCATGGTGTGTATTACTTGAGGGTTTTACTTACATCTTTGATTTCAGCAAGATGGCAATTGCTTGACATTCATGTATCTCTTCTATATAAAACTTTGTCAAGTTTGATTATTTCATCATTAATAATATCATGATCTTAGGGCTTTTGGACCTAAGTGTAATTTGCATTTTAAATGTCTTTGGTTTGTGATGAATTTCCTTCAGCGTTGTGTTGTAAGGATATATAACAATTCCCTTTTATTTTTCTTTCCAAATAAATAACTAATCATACAAAGCTTTGTTTTTCTCAGCAATCAACAAACTATTTTTTCCATTTGGTTTTCAGCTACACATGAGACTTATCCTCCCTCCATTTCCTCTTTCAACATTTGAATTTTTTGTAGTTTAGAAACCTGCAGTTTGGATGTGTTTTTACTGAATACCTGTCAGGAGGAGAGACAGTGAAGGTGGAGAAGTGAGTGAGAATGACAGGAGAACCACGATATGTGTACCAATATCTTCAACTCTCCTTAGCAAGAGCAGTTTTTGCAGCTGGGGGAACCTCTGCCCCTGGCTTCCCTTTCCTTCCCCTAAATGACACTTTTTTCCCATTAGGAAAGGAACTTAAGGAAGAATGCAGGCAGGGGAATTGGGTGACACACAGGAAGGGGGAGGATGAAACCTGTGGTCAGTGTGGTTGGCAGGAGAGTTGTTGCTTGCAATCTCAGCATGGTGTGATGTACTAGCTGCAAAAACTACAATCCTGCTAAACAACATTTACTTCTTACTTTAGACTTTCAGTCCAATATGTATCCTCTCTGTCATTCAGTCTCCACATGCTGAAACATTGTCCTGGCTACTGAGTGTGTAAGGCAGTAGTAAATTGCAAGTCTCCTGCAGACTGTACGAGGTCTGTCTTGTCATCTTTGGAGATAGGGAAATAGGAAGAATAAAATGAAGTTATCTACTTCACGGAACAAACATGGGCAAAGCTAGTGACAGTATAAGAATTAAAACACACTCACTGGCCAGTTTTATCTCTATTTCATTTAGGTTTTGTTGTGTCACTACATACAGGGACTTAAAAACTAATATCCCTCATGAAATACTTTAGGATACTAATTCCGACCTTTGCTAGGTTAGTGAAGGCAAAACCTTCACAGTATTTTAGGGTGGCTCAGCAGCAGCTAGATCATTGATCATGAATTAGCTGATACTTAGATATTGTGAAAAGAGTCTAGACCCAGATCCAGTGCTAACACAGGCCTCTGTAATTCCATTTAAATGACACTCCCTGAGCAAGTTCAGCATGGTAATATTTCCCTAAGTAGTAATGTATACTAGGTAGAGTATTTCAGAAACTACATTGTGGATATTATGAACAAAACTGCCATGTATAAATCAAAATTTTTAATTCTTAATAAAATATTATATGCACGAGTCCAACACTGTACACCATAAAAAATGTTTTATTTTGAAAGTATTTTTTAGTGTGCAGTAGTTTCATCCCTTATGTAACATTATAAAATTTTGCAATTA
Organism: Lophotriccus pileatus; assembly: GCA_035583135.1. NCBI lineage: Eukaryota > Metazoa > Chordata > Aves > Passeriformes > Tyrannidae > Lophotriccus > Lophotriccus pileatus. Next base: position 94,381,266 of record JAWWES010000115.1, on the reverse strand, counting down.
AATAAAATTATGTACAAAGAAAATATAATTTTTTTACAAGATTTAAACTTAAAGTAATAAAAATACACAGACTGAGACTATTTTTGTTTCTTGTAAACATAAGTTATGTAAGGAAAGCTTTTCCCCACAGGGTTGATGAACTTTAAAAGTATTATTATAGGAAAATGAATTCTCAACAGAAAATCAGCATTCAAAATAAGATCCTGGAGATGCATTCGGATTCTGGTAAATATTTGTTGATAAAATTCTGTCTATCATATTTTTACCCAAAATAACGATGCTTTGTTTCTATTTCTAAGTTGTGCACTAAATCAATATGCTCTAGAAATGCATAGAACTATTGCAGCTTACTAAACCTTGTTATGAAAGATTAGAATTGTTCTCCATAGGCCTCAGGAGACTTGGGGTAGTCCATGAAGCTCTCATTAAGCATTTTCTTTTGAATTAGTCATAGCATTAGCTGATAAACTAGAGGGACCAACAGATTGCTGGCATGTTAGAACCTCCCAAATCCAGAAAGATGTGAGGGAAAACTGTTGTATACTTATTTCCTTGACAGAAAAGTTTTCAGAAGCTTCAGCTTTCTCATTTACATTAATTTCTAGCAAAGAAGAATACTTCCATAATGAGTATTTTATACTTTCAATATATGGTAACTGTACAACTTCTGCCAATGTCACGGACAGTGAGGATGACAAGAATCATTCATCAAATTGCATTAGAAGGGATAGACATTTTTTCTTCCATTCAGCTGAATTTAGTAAATTATTCCTAGAAAGGCTCTTTGCCATTAATATATAGTTTAAATATACTACGGCTGTTTTTAACCAATGATACTATTTATGATACATACATTCCTTACTGTGTGGCAATCAGCATGCCTTTATTGGGTCAGCACACCAAATTGCAATGTGTATTAGTTTGTTTGCTTTTAAGAGAGATGAGAATGGAGATTTTATAGTCAGAGATACTAATGATAATATAATTTATTAGCATTTACATTAGACGTTGACATTTTAAATCCATATGATTTAAATCCATAGTCCAAATTTATTAATTGAGCTCAGCAGCAAAGCATCATAATCAGCTCACTGTCAACTCGTACAATTTATTGAAAAATGATCTTGCTTCACCTTATGTGTCAGAATAAGTTTGCAGAGAGATTTTCTGCTGCAGGGGTATTTATATTAAATTTGTACCATAGATTAAAAGAGAAGGAAATGTTTAAAATGCCATTAAAATTGAGCAGTAAATCTTACACTTTAAATATGAGAGGAGGTGGATAACTCATTTCTAAGTTCTCATCAACTAATTAGTCTCACTCAAATTAATACTTGGGTTTTATGAAAAAGATGATGGATTCTGTCTAGATTTTTATCCTTTGAACATAAGACAACAAGGAGAATGAAAAGTTTTCATCTGTCATGTTTTGCTTGTACCCTAAAGTCTGAATATAGGAGCTATGCACAGGCAGTAGTTTAGTGTTTTGGCTGCAAAGATAAGTGCATGCTATTCAATCACTTTTATTTCCACTGTTTGCAGCTGATAAAGAACAGATCTTGGCCATGCGGAGAACACGCTGACCACCTATATGGTCTACAGATGGCTTTTGAAAGCATATTCAGGCTGGTGATTCCAGAGCAGAGCAGGGAATATAACAATAATGGTAACATGTAAAGTTTAGGCTCACAGTAAGATGCAGAGTCTGGACACAAAATGGCCTTCCAAAAAAACCAGCCAGTCATTCCCAGTTCCCATGTCTGCCCTCCACCCCCCCCACCCCTCCACCCTATCCTGCTTGTTGCCCTTGTTTTAAGTCTGCTGTTTGAATTTCCACTCTCATGCACAAGTAGACACTGACACAGACTCAGCCAGGGAGGACTTTGGTGCTCTAACCTGTTTTCTGAAATAGGAGCAGCTTCCATGTGCTCTGCAGAAATTGCTTGCCCAATACAAGTTTCTCCGGAGTTATATGAAAGCAGACCTGGGGTAAATGGGTTGAACAAAACCACTTTCTGAAGATGTCATGTGGTATGATGGAGGAGAAGGGTAATGCTCCAGCTCAGCAGCCCAGGAACATTGGTTTTTGTGCAATCTCTTGGACTGCCCATTCCTAAAAAAAAAACAAAACCAAAACCAAAAACCAAACCAATGCAGTAAAGTTGTTTCTTCTGCTGTTTCTAGCAGACCAGTTACTAGTCTCTCAATTTTGGGGAAAATTTTACTCCCATTTTCATTCCCTCAGCCCCTCATTTGAGAGATGGTGATTTAGAAAAAGAATTTGCCAACCTGAATGTTGGTTCACCTTAGGAAAAGTTAAATATGAGAAGCCTGAACAGGTGGATATTTTAAGCTCTGTCATGCTCCTTCTAGGTTAGAATTTCTCCTGCCTTCAGAGAAAATTTTGCCAAGAATAGAGGGCAGATCTCTGACAAGAAGGATGCACAATCAAGTTACCTAAGTAAATAAATGCTGATCTTAGCTACCATCCTATTTCAAATACTTTCTATGAGCTCTCTACCTTGGTCTTTCTATGCATCCTTTATGCACTTTTTTTCCCCTAAACAAAAAACGGGAGCTGAGACTCTTTTCCAAGCAACTGCCTAGATCAAGTGCAAATTCTTATATATGGAAGGACTAGAAGATGAGGAGAAGCAGGCAAATGAAAGTTTCTCAGTGTCACCAAACACTAGTCCACTGCAGGCAGCTACAAACACCGGGTCACCCACCTCAGTGGTCTTCTGCTTTTCTGCTGTTCAGAAATGTTTCCTGGCACAGGTCACCGCAGCACATACTGCAGCTCTTCACTAACTGCCCCTACTGGCCTGCTGTAAAAGGTAAATATTGCTGAAATGTGAACTTACCACAGCCAGACTTCTTTCCTTTTGTGCATATTTTCCTCTTCCACCATGTACATGCTGTGTGGAGGCGGTATAAAGGTAGGCTGTTATTTAAATATAGCTGTGCCTTGAGCCAGCAAAACTGCTGTTAAGCAATAACACTGACTGGTCACACCTGTTCAATGCCATCTTTCTGAAATCTAACCTGTCTCAAAATCTCCTTTCTAACACGCATTAGGCCCATGATGCTTAAAGATGCACAGAAAATGAGGCAAAGAAAATTCACTCATCCTGAAAAAATAATAAACTGCATAATTTGAGCAACATATAATTGATCAGTGTTACTTCAGTAAGCACTTTGTGGCCCTTGCTTGTAAATTAAATGAATTCCTGATAAAGAAGTAGGTAGAAATCCAATCATTATTTTAGTTGTTCATATACTTTACAGAAAATTATTTTTTTCTGTAACAAAGCATATTTTCTGCACTGTTGAACCACATTCATCTTAATGGGATCTGCTTCTTCTGGGTTTATGTGTTTACTTGGCTGGGTGGCTTGTCTGCTTGAGAAAGGGAGTTTCTTGAATTATGAAAACAACAAAATCTCATATCCAAAACCTGCTCTTTATAACTTCTATTACATTATATTAATGTTATTAATTTTGAAATATAATCATCAGTAACTACTCGGGTTTTTGCTTCCTTGGTAGTTTTTGAACTGGCAATAAATCTCATATTGTTTTGGTTATTCACCTGAACCTGGGAAGAGAGTATTTCATTGAACTGGACATGAAACCATCGTCCTTTCTATTTTTCCAGTATTTCCAAAGTACTTCTGCTTTTGCAAACTGCACCTTGAATGGCACCAACTGTGAGCAGTTTGCTGCTCTGTGATGAGGCACTTTGCTTTCTTGGACTGAAAGGGAGCTTCAGGAGCCAGATCCTCAGCTGGTGTGAATATATGAATTGTGGAGAAGTAAATACACTGCAATTTAGTCTGCCTGCTGATGTTCCCTTTCATTCCCTTGGAGTGATGTGTGTCATCCTACTCACATAAACCTAGCATGGCTGATATTATTCAAGATGGCATTTGCAAAGCAGAAGGGCTTTTCACCCTATAACGGTAAAGAAGCAGTGGTCCTCCATCCAATTCATTCTCTCTTCTGCTAAAAAGCTGTTCACAGGCTATTGGCTCAAGAAAATCAGCATAAGGTATTTACTTCCAAAGTAGAAAGTAATAAGCTGCTACTCAAGGGCACGTCAGTAATTTGAAGACAACAGAGTTATGTTCATTTGCTCTGTTTTTTAAAGTATCCATTTTTAACATTTGACTGAGACTAAATTTTTCTGACATTGTTTTCTATTGCAAACAACTTATCTTCCTGGTGCCCACCACTTAAGTTCAGGCTTCATTATGCACCATACATAATAACACTGTACTGGCCCGTGCACACAGAACTTCAAAGTATGCTACGTAAGTTACTTAGTAACTTATGATGATACTAAACTGAGAGGAGCTGTTGATTCCCTGAAAGGCAGAGTGGTCTTGGGCACCTGGCTTTGCTTGCACTCTGGGTGACCTCCTAAGGCCCCTTCCAACCTCAAATATTCTCTGTTGGTAAATAATACAGTCAATAAAGGGGAGTTAACAAATGTGTGACACCATTTTACCAAACAAAACACCACCATCTAAGTATCTTTGTTGGTAGAGATGTAGAAATGTTCAAAAGACTTAAATGACAGCTGTCATGAGTTGTAATTCTATCACAGCTATAGAAAGAAGTGTCTAAAATCTATTTTTCTTTCTGAAGGACAAAGAACATCCTGTATGGTAAAAAAGCCTTTGGTTACATTTAGTGATTGTACATAAATGTGGTCAAAATAAAACCAGCTTTTCCACTTCTTTCTTTTTCTGTTCAACCTTTGAATCATGTAGCTAATAACACATTCAAAACATATTAAAAGTTTAATGGAGTTTACTATAAGTTACATTTAGACTTTTTTATTCCTAAAGGATAATTACAATTATTTCAATTCTTCTCTTCACTAAACATGTCTAAAATGAAGTCAAAGAAAGCACATGAGCATTCTTTCAAGGCTCCATTCAGATATGAATACAGCATTGCTGCCTTGGAAATATTTGTTTAATGAAACAGAACCCTTGGTTTAAAGAAAAAAAAAAGATAATTCTTCTGTTCTTTATTGGATTATGAACTTTTTGCATTATGTAATATATGTATTGATGTGTTTGGGGAATAATTGCTGGAGTTTAATTTTTTAAACATTGGTAGGTATTTTTCATCTCTGTCAATTACTCAGAGGAGAATACCCCCTGGAGCTAATTAGAAGAGGTAAAATAAACCTACAAGCGGGGTGGTTTAATCTCAATTATTATAAAAGGGTTTGGACTCTGTTAAAAAGACAGAGTAAAAATCTGCCACATAAACCTACTACATAAATCTACCACACAGAAAGTAGGCGTCGATAAACTAGAACATTTAACAAAATCAAGTGTATATTTTTAGAAGTATAGAGAATATAGTCATAAATAAACCAAAAACCCGTATCAATGTCTACCTTCTATGATTCTCTTTACAGAAGAAAATTTTTATGATATGCCATATTGTAAAAATAAAGAATAGTTTTTGTACTGTAATACATTCATATTGTAATATAGAGGAATCAAATGCATGAAACAGATGTTATGTTCAAATAGGGCACAGAACAGTTGACCTTAAGCTGCAGAATTGACAATCAGAGTCAGCAGAGAGAGAGAAAAAGCTGAGTGAGTGGAAGACAGTGAGAGAATCCCAGCTAGCCCTGCACATCAATAGGTGCTTTAAGCTTAGACTTCTTGTAGCCATTGTGGCAAATGAAAACTTTAAAGCATATTTGAAGCAAGATAATATAGGAACAAGGATGAATTTTGCATAATTTTCTGTACTGATTCTAATCAGTCACGGCAAGCTAAACTCTCAGTCCTGTGCTTTCCTCTCTCCTAGGACTGTGAGCTGTCATCATACTAAATACTGCCTCTGCTTCTCCATATTTCATGCCATTGTCCCAAAGTCATGTGATTGCCAGGCACACTCACAGAGCACTGATTTTCCTGGGGTTTTAATTTCAGAAATATATTTGTTCCTGTGTACCTCTGTATCTCTTGTAGCAAGCGTGGTTAGATCCCTTCCCAAATCTTCGTTCGCGAAGCCTTGCCATGATGATGACCTCTGTATCTGTATACACTAACATATACTGCACATTCTTATCCCTGCCAGTTTATCATTCACAGAACCAGGCAGATTTGTTTAAAAGTTGTAAGGCCCAGATTTCTGACATGAACAAATCTGCTGTGATTGAGCCTCCCTGTGGAGGGCTGTTATGGTTCCTCTGGTCTCTGTGGGCTCCTTAACTTTACCTTTCTTTGGTCTCATTGTCATGGTCAGTAGGCTTCAATCTGGTCTTCTCAGCACTCCAGTTTTGAGATCCAGCTACCCTCCTACTGCCTTGTGCCAGTGCTCACCTTGGCTTCTGTGTGGCATTTGTCATCAAACAAACCTTTTCATGGTCAATTTGAAGTACAACAACAAAACAGAAGAACTGCCAAAAGGTTTTTAGGACAACTACCTTTTAATTTTGATGGCACAAATTATGTGTAGGTCCAGACGATGAAACAAACCACCTACATATATTGCTTATTATACCTAACACCTAGAAATAATCTCTGGCATATGGTCCAAGCCTTCTGGAGTGTCTTTTCTCAAATGTGCTCTCTTTTCTGTCATAAACTCACAGAGGGGCCTCCTTTTTTTTTTTTTTTTTTTTTTTTTTTTTTGTGCTTGTCTGCTTGTGTTTGTTCATTCATAGCAAATTCTCTCTGCCACAAGAGCATGCATTTACAGTTCCTTTCCCAGTCCTGTGGTTTCAAAGTCTGCACTAATATTTAGTTTCTATGAGATGTCTAAATTGTGGGATTAAGTAGAGATAAAACAAAGTGCTTGGAAGCAGTTTGGCAGCACGACACATTGCTAAATCAAGGCTAATTTACTGAAATGAGAAATAGAGTATGTTAGTACACAGATGCAATATGGACTGTGGATTATATCTGAGCTTAATTTTACCACAGCTCATCTGCTTTTAATTTTTTGATCGAGTTTAGACAAGAACAGTAGAATTGCCTTTACTTATATATATACTAGTTTTACACAGATAGGAATATTAACAATGTGCAGGTCCTCACAGTCTGCTCAGCCTAAAATGATATGATATTGCAACATATCACAAAATATGTGCGTACTATTTGGCACTTACAGGGGGTGTCTGTTGTAACAAATCATTTACTTACATTAAGTTGCCCCACTGCATTAAATTAAACAGGTAAACCAAGTCACTATCCCTCACAGATGCAAAACAGAACTACATGATATTTTCACAATGCTTTTAAACGTACGACATCTCGTGGTTCATTTTGTCTGCTTTAAGCAACAATAGAGATTCAGTCATATTTTTTGTGGTAGAATGTATTGTTTTCATAGGAGTCTTCTGGATAAACATATGTCTGTCTTTCTAGCTTTCCTAAGAAGGTTAAATGGGTCTGATTATAAAATATTTATTCTCTAGCACTTTTAGTTTATAGTCATTATTTCAGTTATATATTGCACTCCATGCACTTAACCGCTTTTGTGTTTTAGCCTTGTGACAAAGCCTCGTGAAATACTTTTGCTGACATTAATTACAGAAAGAGCTGAGTAAGTTTGGATGTTTATGATAAAATATTCAGAAGACAATCGGAACTTGGCCTTAAGTGCTGCTGTGTTTACTCCACATCTTAAGATGACCAGATGTTCTCATTCCTAATGGAGTGTTCATTACTTGTTATTGCCACTTTCTTGAGTTGACTAGCTGTTTTCTTGAGTGTATCTGTGATTAAGCAGCTGTCAATAAACCTTGAAAGAGTGTTTTTGTGCAAGGATTCTTAACACTTTTGAAGACAGTAAGTCTTCTTGGGACTTTTGGGACCTCTTTGTTTTTTGCAGTAATATTTCTGTCCTTAGGAACACTGTGTAAAATTGAGGACTAGATTATTACATTCTTCTGGAAACCAGTGAAATAAAGTGACTTCCCTGTAAATGCACTGCAAAACGAAAAAGTCTAACTTTTTAATTCACAGTACTTCAATAAAAAAATATCTTCAAAAAGTTTTTGAGCATTGAGGCTTCAGTGCACACTAATTTTTGCACTCAAACTAAAGGTCAGCTTTAAGGCCAGACCCACAGGCACTCTCCAGTAAGAGCTTCTGAGTTTAACTCATGCCTGCAGTTCAAGGAGATGATGTGAAGTTCACGGTCAAGGGCAAAGCTTTGCCTCCAAGCCATCCAGCCCCATTTCTTCAACTCTAAGCAGTCCAGCACTAAGGGAGAAACAGCAGACCTCTTGTTCCTGGTTTCCTGCCGTTTACAGCCCATGATTATTTGCTTGGCTGAAGGTAGAAGACTGATCCTTTGAAAGGTATTCTGGGAAGAAAAGAGCCAATGTTTATAGATTATATATATAAATATAAATTAAGATATAGCTTGAGAAGGTTCATCCTTCCTCCATTGTTTCTATTTAGCAGGGTAAGCTAGACATCTACCATCCCAGGCCTTTCTGCTTGGTTGTTTGTGCAAACATGCACTTGCCTGTCAAAAGGCAACATCAGCTGGATTTTCTATACACTTTTTAGAACAAATTTCTTATACTGAAAAAGAACCCAAAATTTAGTCAGCAGAAAATAGTAGTGTCTCCTAACAGTGTTACTCATACCATCCCCAACAAATTCTGTTTTCAGAGACCACACAAAGTCAAATCACTGATCAAGTGTGCCTTTATTGCAGCCCTGGGAGATCTGAGGTTTCCAGAATCTGTATGCTTATCAGAAGCCTCTGTTCTGTGGCAGGTTGGCTTCTGCTGGCAGCCAAGGCCCTCCCTTCTTCCCTCCCTCCCCTCAATGGGACAGAGGAGGAAATAAGGAAAGATTGAGAAAGCCCATGTGTTGAGATAACAGCAGGGAGATAATTTACTAATTACTCTTGTGGGAAAAACAGGCTCAACTTGGGGAAATTAACTTAATTTATTGCCAATTAATATGAATACTTAATTACTAATTTGGATATTGGGAAATAGCAACAAAACCAAGAAATGAACATTAAAGCAGATAGAGAAAACACACAAATCCCCAAGGCTCAAAAAACAGCTCCTCTCCATCCCTTGTTATTGCAGCAGGTACCTTCTGTCCCCTCCATGACAAAATGGGGGTTGCAGGGTGGGCTGGGGTCTGGACATTTTGGTTTTTTTCTGCTACTTCATCCTTCTCACACTTTTCCTCTGCTCCTTCTCAGGTCTTCCACGGCTGCAGTCCCTTTTGCAATACCTGCTTCTGTGGCTGGAGCACCTCCTTGCCTCCTCCTCCTCCTCCTGTCCCCACCTCACAGGGCTGTTTATCTCACTTTTTCACCTCACACCTCACAGCCTGGTGTAATTTTTTTGCCTTTTCTTACATATACTTTGCCAACATCTGTCTATATTTTTGGTGGTCCTCGTATGTCAGATGCCTCAATCATTTAATCACCTTCAGGACTATGTGTTGGTCTTAGTCCATCATATCCATACCTTTCTTGTTTGCTTTCCTAATCCCACCCCTGCACAATCAGATAACATTACAATATTCCATGCAGACCTTCGCTGTCTTTTCCTAATTTCCTGTTTGTTTGGATGGATCATCTTGAATTTGGAGAAGGTGATACAGTTTCTGGACATTGATCCTCAGAAAAAAATGATTGGAATTTAGAACTTTGTGAAGAATTTTAGTGCTTAAAATATGATTATAACCACATAATAAGAACTGCTTTGGGATGGATTATGCTTACTTATACTGATAATAGTATAGTATAATATGGTAACCAATGTCAAACTAATTAAAAAGTTTGACCTTAGAATTCCCTGACAAGAATTCTATCAGATGAATTAAAGGTTTGTCCACTGCAAATCTCTACTTGCTTCAAATAACAGAATTTTCTCCTTGGACTATCATTTTGGTATTTATTTATATGACAATTTTCTTTATGATAATGAAGCAATTTACCAGACAAATCCACCCATGACATGACTATAAGTGGAAAAATAAGCAGTGAGGACTGCATATTCTCATGCGGGGATATAAATTTCCAAGGTAATTGTTCAGATGCCCTAAAAATGCACTTACATGCTGAAAAATAAGTTATTTTAACTAAAAAATGAAGGCAGTCTACAGGGGAGAATGTAAATCTTGGAAAAGAGGGTGTCAAAATATGAGGAATAGTCAGCTCCCCGTGTCCTCAACATGTAATGCTGAGGGCAAGAAGAGCTGATGTGATCCTTGTATAGGTAAAGAGTAGAAATAGGGTCATGAGCTTGCCTCTGGCTGCACTACTGTTAAGGTTGAAATGATTGAATTGCATTTCATTGCATCTGCCTCTATAATTTAAGGGGGATTTTCGGAGACAGCTTGAAGGAAGACACTCAGAATGATCTATGAATTGCAAAACATTGTGAGACTTATGACGCTCAACCTATTGAGCTTATTGAAAAGCAGTCTGTAAGATCATTTCACACCTAAGTGAATCTGATGGGTGGACACTTTCTAAAATTCCTAGAAAAAGTCAAAACAGGATTTAATGACTGGTGGTTAATGTTAGAAAAAATCAGAGTTAAGGTAAGATGAATTTTACTTGCAGTGCAGTTAATTAAACACTGGGGAGGTGATGGACTCACCATAGTTCAGAGAAATATGAGTTTGGATAGTAAAAAAAAAAAAAAGATAATAAAAGAAAGAAAAAAAACTTTGCTTCACCTTCTAAGAACATTCATATCGCCCAAAGAATTGCGGCTCAGTATCAGGACAAATGGGATTAGAAAACACCATTTCTAGTATTTTCTCTGGGGTCTGCAGGAGTGTTTTCCTCTGGGCACAATCAGGAAGGTTTTTGCTTTTGTTTTGTTTTGTCTTTTTTATCTTGTTTTCCTCACTCTCACCTCAGAGGTGACAAAGACTCTGTAAGGCAGTGCCCTGAGGTCAACCCTGTCATCTCTCCGGGGAATAAAACAATCATTTGTTTTCAAAAAAATGCATCTTGAGCAACGGCTACAGATGAGAAAGAAATACTCTTGGCATTCAGATTCACAGGGCTACAGAATTCCTCTTTCTTTTTTCCTCCTTGACAAACTGAAGCAGAGAGTACCTGTAGGATTATTGAGGTGCATATCTTCTATTTTGTTCTCTGCTATTTTGGGGCTCTGAAGTGAAACTGTACCCTGAGCTTCCCTGCTTCTCCACTGTGCTATGCAAGAGTCCCAGATTCCGCAAAGTGAAATGCTTTAACATAAAGCATTTGGATTTTTTTTTTTTTAAACTAATAAAAGGGTTCTCGGGTGAAAACAAATGGTCTGTGTTATTCAGGAAATCAGCCCAGATGATCTGAAGCTCCCTGAAGCCTCAAATTCCATGAAGTGATGGAAGGTTAATCAAAGCACTACATAAAAGCACAATAAGGCCCATTCCTTTAAAAAGGTTATGACCCATGGGATCCAAATATAAATTCTGAGTAGCTCCTGTTTCTCCTCTCCCATTAGAGGGCAATGTTTATTTAGACAAAAGTTCCATTAAAGTCATTGTCATCCATTTGAATGTATTCACAGGATTAAAAACTGGTATCTAGATTATCCATTTAAACAATTAATCCATGTCTGCTTAATGGTTCTTCAAATGACATTGAAATAAAGATGTTTGTATAAGAAAAGACAGTCAGTGATATTAATAAAGACTTCTCCCATACCAGTAGATGCAAGTTTATAGAAAGTTGTGCTGTTTGACTGTTTGTCAGTGAGCAGGGAGTTCACTGTAAGGCAAAAATACCAACAAGTTTAGAGACTGAGGCTTCTAATTAAATGTTAACTTTGTTTGCCTTGGGCTTGGAAAAGAGATAAGAAGCTGCTTCATGCCGATAAACAAATATGCATGCAATATAATGGGACAATGAGATCACTAACTTTGCTTTGCAATATGTGGAATTATTACTTTTTCACTTCATTTAAATGAGAATTATAATACTTAAAACAGTGTCTGTTTATACAGGTCTAGGGCATGCTCAAGGTGACACTGATGAAAATGGAAATCAAACTTGATAAGATGGTGTGTTTGTTGCTTGTCAAAGTGGTGACAGATAATCACTACCTTATTTTCAGATGCATAACCTGTAAATTATTTGTAAATTCCTGTTTCGTGAGTGCTACAGGTGATGTATGTGTATAAGTTATGTAAAGATCTTAGCTGAGAAGTCTTTCCTCTTAAAAGCTTGCTCCTCCTCATTAGTATTACCCTTGCATCTGAATTTCCTCATTATCATCTTCCTTATTATTGCAGTCTTGTACGGATTGTTTTGAAGACCTGCTTGCAAGGTGCTGAAGTTTCGTCTACATGCTGAAGTTTGTATTTCCTTTATAGAAGAATCAAAAATGGGAAACATTCTGGTGCTTCTAAGTGCTTGATCTTTCTGTTTGTGTTTTTGACTGTATTTGGTATAGATTTTGGAGAACTAAAACTTACAGTTGTCAAGTGAAATTATGTGACTTGCAAACATCTAGTGTCTATTTTGTTGAGATATGTGGTTCAGTAATGGAAAAGAAAACAACAAAAGTCAAACACTGAATAAAAACCATAACTTTGTTCTTTTATTTATGTTGCTTTAGGCAATCACCAATGTTTTTTTCAGCTCAGTTTGATCCAAGGAAGTATTTCACTTGAATAGTTTGCACATTATAAAACTTCACAGAAAATAGAATATGTAAGTAGAGCAAAATATTTTGTTTCCTATTCTTCTCCATGCTTGTAGATGACCTGTTTTGGGAGGGGAGTTTTAAAGTATGTGAGTTTTATGTATAAGGCGGGTAATTGAACTTCAGAAAAAAGAATTACTTCTTTTCATTTGTTTCCTTTTCTTCTGTAGTCAAAGGTTATGGTATCAAACTGTGATTAAAGAATGTATAAAATAAAGTGTAACAGAAGTGGAATTTTATGCTACTCCTCTACACCACTCTAGTGAGACCACACCTGAAATGGTGTGTCTTGCTGCAGGGCCCCCAACATAAGAAAAACCTGGACCTGTTAAACTGGGTCCAAAGAAGGCCACAAAAATAGTCAGAGGGCTGAACCACCTCTTATGTGAAGACAGGCAGATAGAGTTGGGACTGTTCAACCTGGAGAAGAGAATGTTCCAGGGAGACCTTAGAGCAGTCTGTCAGTACCTAAAGGTGGCCTACAAGAGAGGAGGAGAGGGATCTTTTACAAAGACATAAACTGACAGAACAAGGGGAAATGGCTTAAACTGAAAGAAGGTAGGTTTGGAAATGGCTTAAACTGAAAGAAGGTAGGTTTAGATTGGGCATTAGTAAAAATTCTTTGCTGTGAGGGTGACGAGGCACTGGAAGCTGCCCAGAGAAACTGTGAATGCCTCATCCCTGGTGTGTGCAAGGTCAGGTTGAATGGGGCTTTAAGAAACCTGGTCTAGTGGAAGGTGTACTGTACATGGCAGGGGGGTTGAAACTAGATGATTTTTATGTCCCTTCCAACCCAAATGATTCTATGATTATATAATATCCCAGGGAGAGATCCAGGTTGACTGCGCAGCCTACCCCTATATCTGTAAAGCCAATGAAGATGTAGAGATAAGTGATTTTTTCTTTCCAAACAAGTCTATAGAAACTTGGTTCAGGCTGAATTTTCAGAGTGTATCCCAACTACACCAGTAGTATCTGGTACCTCACAACTTGCAGCTACCCTACAGCTACCTTATGTTGGAGAATAATTTAATACAATGGGTGAAAACTGGTTTTCCTACACAGGTCTTTCTTAAAGTTGTTGCGTGGCACACCTTGTGTACTGGTAAAGTCATGGTCTTAAATGTTCTCTGCTGGTGAAGCCCTGATGTTTACAAAGACCACTCATAGCCAGGAGACTTTCTGGGTTCTACTATTCCTCTTCCAAGATTAATTCTGATTCAGTGAAAGAGGAGGCAAATAGACATTCATTAGGTATTTGGAAGCTCCAAATAGCGCAGAACACAACAGCAGACTCCACTAAGCAGAGTAAATCTGACTGCTAGTCTTTATACTGCCTTCCTCTAGGAGAGACTCAAAGCACTTCATTGCCTCTCTGTTGGTCTTCTGGTTGCTCAACTCAGATGAATGAAGTTCCTATTTTTTCCTGTAAACATAAAGCAGCGAATTTTTTAATGGCTTCCTCCCTATTTCAGTTCCTTTGTTATAGATACACATCTGGTACCAAGAAAACTTGGGAATATCTGGATTTAAAAATCATTTTGCTTAGTTTACACATAGATATAAGTTTTCCTTTATTGTACCAAGACTTTTCTTGTCAAATATCAAGGGTTTATTGCAAATAATTTAATACCACAGGTATTATATTTATTCTAAAATGTTTAAATAATGGCAACAGAGTATTTTTTTTTCTCATTGTACTTTAAAGTTGTTAACTGTTTTCACCCATGTCACACAAAAATGGCTCAAGCTGAAAGCAGTCAGAAAAATGTTATTATGAAAGTTTGAAATTTGGTAATTTTGAGTGGAAGTATAAACAAATAATTTTCTAACATAAATCCATGCAGTTGTAGCTACTGAGGCTGCTACACAAAGCTGTTTCAGTAACAGGTTAAATTATCAAAGAGATATTATTTTGCTAATTTTTAGGCTAATCTTAACCCAGATGAGTCCTAAACAACAGGGGTTCATATCTGTTTTATGACACTGCAAACAGAGTAAGAAGAAAGTGCATTTATTGTTAGCAGGATGACTAGAAGCAATCAGCATGATCTAATTGTGAAAGAAATAAATGTGGTCATGGGCATTGTCAGGTGATGTTTTGTTCAGGAAAGATAAAGAAGTGTTAATAATATAAAAGGCATGGGTAAAATGCACTCAATAAAGATAATTCAAAAATTCAGAGATGGTAGAAGAGATGAAAAATATATTTTATGAGAGGAAGGGAAAAAGAAAGAATACTCATGCTTCAACAATATTGTTATATGCACAAAGAAGTTTAAAGGAGCTATAAATGCCTTTAGGCTAGGAATTAAAAGAAGGCTTGTCACCACAGGATGAAGGTTCAGGAACTGCCATTATGAATAGTGAGAGGAATCTGAGTGAGCAAGATCTTAGTCAGTTTATCAGTTTATCACAGTTATCATTATCTTTGGTAATGGAAGAACAGATTTGGTCCAGGAGATCTCTTTCAGTCCTATACTCCTTTAAACTGGTGTACAGAGAAAATATTCCTGTAGAAACTCTCCCAAATAACTCTTCTTACACAGGCTGCTTACAAAGTGCAGGCTTTCTAACATGAGAAAGACTATTGGTGTTGCAGTGAATATCAAAATAAAAATGACAACTTGTAAACAGTGTATACACACACATACACACACATATATAAAAGAAATGAACACAAGAAAGATGAGGACCAATTAGAACATGTCCAGAGGAGAGACACTTAACTGCTCAGAGTGGAACATCTCTCCTTTGAAGGCTGAGAGTTTTGGTTGTTCAGCATGGAGAAGGAAAGGCTCTGGGCAGACTTCCAGTACCTGAACAGTACCTGAAAGCAGCCTGAAAGAGAGCTGGAGAGGAATTTTTCACAAGGTCATGCACTGATAGGACAAAGGGGAATGCCCTTCAGCTGAGCAAAAGTAGGTTTAGATTAGATATTAGGAATCAATTTTTTACTGCATCAGTGCTGAGGCGCTAAAACAGGTTTCCCACACAGGTTGTAGACTCTTCATCCCTGGATGTGTTCAAGACCAGGCTGGATAGGGCTCTGAGTACTCTGGTCTAATGGAAAGTTTCCTGCCTATGACAGGGTGGTTGGAAGGTCCCCTCCAACTCAAACCATTCTATGATTCTATAAACTACAGAAAATTGGGGAATTATGAATATTCAGAACTGAGGTATTTCCTCAGTAATTTTTCTCTTCAGAGTGAGAGATGATTCTTCCCTGTGCACTTAAATGCTGGTAAGACAGAAACACTTCCCTTAGAATGTACAGTTTCTCCTCTCTCCACAGAACCAGTATTGCTGGTCAAGGCTGGGGAAAATCTGAAAAAAGAGAGTCTGATTTGGACTTCTGGACCCTGAATGTACAGTGTAGACGTTCAAAAGGCAGAGGGCATGGCAACTCCTCTGTTGTGTGAAGTGAAAAATATGCATAGGAGGCATCAGATGTCACATATGCTAGATGCAGTAAGTCAAACCTGACTACAATGCATATGGTACTGTCTAGCTGCACACACTTTTTTCCACCTGTTGTATCAAAGACTTTCAATGCTAGAAAAATTTGTTTTGTCCAGAAAACTAAAAGCACACATTTAATCTGCAACATCAAGCATGCTTTCTGGATGCTAGCCTGGAGTATCCATCTGCCTGGAGCCCTTCCCACTCCTAACAATGAGGGAGAGACTTCCTTCAGTGAAATTATTGGAGTTTAATATGCTTTTTAAATTTTTCTCAGCTGCGTGCCTTTCCTTTTGTTGTAACAAAACAGGTGCTTTTTGTTGTAACCTGATGGTCCAGGTAAATGAGAGGACTAGTTATCTTATTCCATAAAGGTAAACAAACACTGGTGTGTAATCTACAGACACAGAACATATCTGTGATTTTTTAATGACTATGAGCCTGTTCCTGCCTGAGAATGATCTAGGAGCCCAGTTTAAGCTGGGCATTGCTGAGTTTGGCTCATCTGCAGCATAAACGTTATCATGCTGATCTTGAGAACAGGCAAAAGCCGTGCCAGTGAGAGAATTAAAGTCCTGGAGCACAGCTGAGACTGTCCTTATGAGCAAGACTGGGTGCAACTGCAAGGCTGATAAACACTTTTGCTAAGCTGCAGAGAATGCTAGCAGGAATCTACATCTCTTCACTGCATCACAGCCTTTCCTCAGCTAAGGTCAAATACCAGAATCTAAAGCATACAGGTTTTTTTTAAAGCTTGCTGCTTTTATTCTTCCAACAAAATAAATGAATAAATGTATCTAAAACTGGTCACTAGCAAAACAATTTATCTCATCTGCAAGAAAACCCGTTTCATGATGTTTTCAGGGACTTGTAAAATTTAATTAAATATATGTGATTTTTGTCCTCAAATTCTGTTTTTCAAACAAACAAAAAAGGCAGCATGAATTTTTTACCAAAATAAAAGGTTTAATGTGCTGTTTTTCTCAAAACTACATATATTCTTTAGATGTTCTGCTTCCTAATTGTGGCATTTATGGCTGTTAGCCACCAATTTCTGATTTTTATTTTAACCTTTGGTAAAGATAATATCTTTATTAAAGGTAATCTCTGCAGATATCAAGAACATAAATCATCCGCTTTTGTATGAGAAAATCTTTCTTCTGAAATCCTTCTTCTCACTTTTTCTTTTCGTTAAATACCTGAGAGTACTCAGTTCAAGTCCCAAACTGTAAGAACAGGTAATATTTGCTGTTTCAACAGCTATATAATTTCTATATGCTGTTTACAGTTAGGTACACACATTTAGAATCAGAAATAGCAGTAACAGCTGAAGGTAAAACTGTAAATTAACTGCAGATACATATTTATTTTAATTATATTTACTGAAATTACTGTAATTACAGGAAATGTGTTTACACCATACAGGAATTAAAATTGATCACAAGGTGCTGAATGTTGACATTTGTCACTCTCTGAAAATAGCCTGGGATTTTTTTATTTTTTTCTTCTTTGCCCAGAAAGCATAAATCACAGACTGAGCCAGAGTGCTTTGTATGATGGAGTAGCATATGAGCATTTCATCAATAATTTCTGTATCACTTGTTCAATAGGGAGAGAAGAGGAAAAAAAATAAATCATATACAGTTTGAGTAGATTGGAATGTTACCAATTCAGTGGTATTTCAGCTGTAAAATCACTGTCAAAACTATCTGAGAGAGAAGTGGAAACTCCATTGCAGGATTCTGCTGGAGATTGTTCTGAAACACATTGCAATAATCTAGAAAATAGCTAAAGTTCAATAAATTAAATTTGTGAATGAGTTAGATTTCTTTTTTAAATTTTGGAAAGGATCTCTCAATTTTACCAATTCACTGTAATTAATTAAAAAAAAACCCAAACAAAAAAGTCCCAACAAAACCAACCTCTAAACAATGCAACCAAGTCTACAAAAAATGTTAAAGCCAAAAATTGCTTGCTGTGTAATTCAGTTAATGTTGTGGCACTTTACTGTGCACTTGGGAGAGATTTTTATTAGTTCATTTGATTGGAGACAATGGTGATTACTGATTATCATGTAATCAGAACATAAAACTTGAATGTTGATTAGGTTTCCCTTCTTTTAAAATCCTTAATGAACCGTAAGACTTTTCAAATTTTAGTATTCTTTTGCAGCCACTTCATTCCTTTATACCTTGGCAACTTCTATTAACATGATAGCAAATAGATTAATATATAAGTGAAAAAATGTAAAATGATTTTTTATAATAGCATCCATTTTCTCCTTAAAAATTTCTGTTGGGAAATGATAAAGACTACTTTTAGGTACAAAGCACCTTGCATATTAAAATAATAATGAGATATTCTAACTTCAGATTATTGTATAATATGTGTGGGGATGGAATTCTCGGTTCCAGATGTAAACCACCTCCACCCACTGAGGAGCTGTCTAACAATGTGACAGGTAAGATGCAGCCCATCTTTGAGAAGCAGGGATCTGTGCGTCACTGAATCAGAAACTGTTTGAGTTGGAAGGTCACAGCGTTGGACACAACTTATATGTCTAAGTTTAACATTAAAAAATAAAGTAATAACATGGAATAATATAAGGAAATCTAATTAAGTTAGAGTGGGAAAAAAAAAGCTTAAGTGCCAGCAATATTTGTTATATTTGAACTACAATGGGAAGAGATCTAAAACATTTTATGTCTTACAACACGTAGTTATCAACAAATTATTCTACAGCAGATAACTGGCATATTGTTACTCAAGGTCTAATCCTTAAGATGCTGGAATTATATTCTCACTCAGTATTTAGATATTGAACTGAAGGTATTTATAATAACTTTTGAATTATGGTATCAGTATGTAGTTGTTAGGAGCTTTCTTTCTGGGTCACATATCTATTCATCTAAATCAATTTTTACTTAAGGTTAGATCTCCTTGATTTCAATTCCATTTTCATAATTTTAGTAGAGAATCATGTCCCATTGTGTGACTTAAATATATTTACTTATAGTGTGTCATCAAATATTTCTTTTATATTAACATAAAATCTCTAGGTCTTTTGACAAGATGTTTTTATTTGCAGAAACACTTTTAGGAAGTTTACATTTATATAATATAATTGTAAAAGTTGTTCAAATGTGCCTTTCAATGTTTCTCTCCTTTGAGATATTACATAGGCTATAGAACAATATGAGAGTTTCTGGATGGCTGTATAATAGGTAAAATAAATTATTATTATTATTATTATTATTATTATTATTATTATTAATAATAATAATAATAATAATCTCCGCAAATTAAAAATCTCTATCTTAAAAAATCCAGCAATGTAGAACTAACTCTAATGTCATGTGGCATAGCTAAAAAAAATAATAAATAGAAGGTCCAAATATTTAATAAGACATTTATTTAAGTATAACAACTTGCATCACTACTAATGATAGAAACTGAAAAGTAATCAGATATAGCAAATGCTGCAAAAATATGGAGGTCAGACATTATGGTATTTTCTTCAGGATTTTTATAAAAATTGGCCCCAATTCTTCAGCTGCACAACCCTTGAGATCTCAGAAGAGAACTCTTTCAACTGCCATTCAGGACTTTTTGTGTTAAATGGTAAAGAACAGGAATGAGAATTGACTGCAAACTGTACTGACATGGTATGTTTAACTGGCATTGCTGTTCAGATAAAATTATATGCCCTTATCTGTAAGATTTTATAATACAGTCTTAGAGCTTGCTGCTACATTGAAATGCTCCACAAAGCATAATACGGGTATATTTGCTTTAATTGAAGATGTGTAAATGTACTGGTCAGTGACCTGATTTAAAAGCCATTGGACTAAAATTAATATTGGATCAAAATCAAATCGCATTCCCAAGTTTTGAGTAACAGTATAGTCTCATTAAACTGAAGTTAATAGTCCAAGTTATTATTTACAAGAATTGCATCTTATTTTCCCCCTATCTAATGATAGCCAAAGTATTTAAGACTGAATAAAAGCAAAGTTAAAAACATAACATGGAGGGGTGTACTGTTTGTGAGGCACGCACCCGGGTAGTGTTTAATATTTGAACTGACAGTAGATATTTATGTTCTTCTGTTTCTGAATATATTACATCAGATTATTCCTGCCCTCTCAGAGCTTCACAGACAGCTAACACCTATGGACTGAGAAGATGAGTATTTAAATACCTCCAAAGTCCTGTGCTTTGAACCGAACATTGATTTGAGGAGATCTCTATCTACATAAGCGTGTTGTGTGATGCAATCAGAGGACAGACACAATAAAATGACTGGTGCTGAGGACCTGACGTCTGCACTGCTCTTTGTGAGTTTCCTTCTGGAGCAGCTCAGGAGTGCTCCTGTGGACTGCATACCCATTAGCAATTGGAAAATGTTCTGTGCACTCATGAAGTTTAGTTTCATCCCAAAGTAATTGAGTTTATATGCTCCAGGACTTCTCAGAGCATAAAACAAATTGTAGCAAGTAAAGGAAATGGAAAATTGGGTTTGAAAGGTTGTTCAGTCTCCTAGATAAAAAATACATCTTATAGATGATGATTATTATTATAATGGTGATTCTCTCTTGGAAATAGGTGAGTTTTTCAGGGATCACAAAGCTTGTTCTCTCTCAATCAATTTTACTTTTTTAGCCTTTATCATTGTTGTGGGTTTGCAAAGGTTTGCAATACAAAGGGGGGAGGGGTATTTCTGCTGGGGAGTGGAGATGACCCTCTGCAGCTTATGAAGAAGCCCACGATGGAGCAGAGAAGTAGATATGATTCGATGGGAAGCCTAGATGAAACAGAGTCTTGAAGTGATTTGTGGCCACGGAGAGGAGTCTTACGCCGGAGCAAGGCAGCCCAGGTAAGGTCTTGGGATCCCAGAGAGGGATTTATGCTGGTGTATCTGCATTTGTGACCTTAAGGGACAGCAGAGAATGGAAGAACTGTTGCCCTAGGGGTGGGCTTACGTTGGAGAGTTCTATCAAGGACTATTCCCGTGGGAAGGGACCCCACAGGAAACAGGGAAGGACTCAAAAGCCATTATTAATGTGACCCTGTGGTGAAGACCATGGAAAAGCAAGTGTCCCCTTGTAATCCATGGAAGACCTTACAGGACTCTGGGTAACTCCAGCCTTTGGCCTTAGCCCAGGTGGGCTTAACCCCAGCCCTGAGGTTGACACAGAGAAGAGAAAGAGACAAAGAGAAACAGTTCCAGCTGCAACAAGTAGGAGTTGTTGTCCCAGAGATAACAGAGGGAAACTTTCAAATGCTGCAGAACTGTGTAGAAGACCTGTAGCTTTGAAAGTGGAAAAGACACTGCTCCTCCTCTTGTACTGATACAAAGTTGGGAGGGGTATTTCTGTACATACATAGTGCTTTTACTTAATTAGAGTTGTTGTAGATGTAGTCGTTTAGTTTTTATTTTACTAGTAATAAATCCTAATATTACTTCTCCCCAACCATATCTCTTTTGTCTGCATAAACCTTCTCTCAGCTTAGAATAATTGTGTTGGAGGATGTGGTAAAATTGTCCCTAGACAAACCCACGACATTTTTACATGAAGCTGACTGCAAAGTCACAAATCATTATTCAGAAAAATACTTTTCAAATTTCTTCCTGTTAACACATTTTTACTGAAAATATGACACAAAATGTCACACTTGGAAAAACCTCAAAATCTGCTGTTTTCATCGATTCTGGATTCTCACTGCTGTGAAATGACATCACAAAATAATTAGGAATTAATAATTAGGAATAACTTTTAAAAGATTTGATTTTCATCTTTTGCATCCAATGGGCTAATACTTGAATGTGTTTATCACTCAACCTCTTACAGTGCCCTCTCTCTTTTAGTCTTTGGGGTTTTTTACTCTTTTTGATTGAACCTGAACCTTTGATTTATGAGATATATATATTAAAATGACCAGTGAGCTGGCCAAGTTCCCACTGGAATGCACAGACCGACAACATAACTTTACTGAAGGATATAAATTTTCAGTATCAGATAATATGCTGAAGGTATTCTATAAAGTTAATGTCAACCCCTTTGTAACTTTATGTTAAATTTCTGTGTGTACTGCAGAAGTTGTGACTTTTCTTGGCAAAAAAAGTTGAGTCAGTGAAGCTATTTTCCCATTATAAAATTGGAAGTTTTGCCAAATTCTGCAAATTCTGTTTATCTGTTCCTAGTTCATGTTTGGTTATGTCTTCTCTATATTTTTATTTAAAATCATTCCACAGAATAATACCTTTTCCCCTGTCATTCCTGAAATAGGACAGAAATATCTCCTTAAATATTGGTGAATAGGTGATCTGCTTTTGGAATGTTACAGGTTGTGCTCTTTTGTAACTCATGTACATGGGCACTGACTTGCTTAATCCTCTTGCCTTGTCTTAATAAAAATAATGCATTAAAGTCTAGGAACTGAGGACAAATATTTATTTATCCAGGTCTTATTATCCTGTGTACTATAGTGTCATAGGTTTGCACAACGTAGCTCCCCAAACAAAGGTCTAATTCAGAAGCAAGGACATTTGGCCTGACCCTAGAGGGGCAGAAGATAATGAAAATCTGTTCCTACTTATTCTGTAGAGGTGTCAGTAAAAATATTTTTGATTCAAAACATCTCTCTGATCATCCATAAACTGCAAATGCTGAAGGAAGATAGGAGAAGGGGCATACACAGACCTTCTGTCCTAGTCAAGTCAGGTCACACAGAGCCTCCAGCACAGGAAAATGAAATGGTAGGAGTGGGGATCTGGGAGAAAAAGGCAAGGGTGGTATAAAGGGGCTTGTGAGGAGACATGGTGCTTATGAAAGAATGGAAAACATAGAACTCCTGAATAAGATGCCTCTGGGGACAAAAAAGTGAGTAGAAAGAAGGGGTGAGGACTTGCAAACAACACTGCTAATGTAACAGGCCAGAGACCATCCTTTGATCCTGAGACCAAGTGATACAGCTCAGCTTGTGTTCATATGCCCCTCTTTTTCTCCAGACCAATTAATTTCAGGCTTTCTCCCAAGAACAGTCTCTAGAAAATTAAACAGCCCAACCACTTTACAAACTTACTAAACTCCACCATAAAACTGAGTTTACACTTCTGTATCTAAAGGAAAGATGCTCCACAATCTTTCCGTTTAATCTTATAGCTTAAAAAAAAATCCTATCAAGTTTCAGTCTGCATTCATTCATGGTTATATCAGACTAACTTTTTTTAAAGTTAAAATTTATTTGCTTCCTTCATTCCTGTCTCCCCCATCATATTCATAGACATTAGCCATACTGTAGTCTTCATTTGCTGAATTAAACCATTCCAAACAGTTAAAAATATGTTAAAATGTGAATTCTTTCAAGAACCTAAAAAAAATCTTTCTTTTAGTATTTAAGCAATTTAAAACTCAGTGAAATCCTGCTTCATGTCTGCAATCTCTTGGCACAATGACAGTACAGGTAAGTAATGGTTACAATAAGGATATATTTTTCTGCTAGTGGAATTTGCATCTTTTTGAATCCAAGTGGTGTAATGAAAACTATGAACTATGTATTGTGCTGTCTGAGGGATGTTGAAAATTCCTCTAAAAACATGGGCAAAGCCACAGACGTGTTCAAAGACCCATTCACAGATGAATGAAGACGTCTAATCACTTTTTATTAGTGTCAAGGAGATATGCATCAACTCTGAAAGAAACAAAGAATCAAATTAAGACAGATGGAAAAAGAGCATATTAATGTAGTTAAAATAGATTGGAAAAAAGAATAAAGTATGTGTGCTCAGATCATGGAAAAAAAAAATCACCATGGATCCGTGGCATGGTATCTCCATTGGAAAACAAGTGCCCTAAATTCTTGATGTTGAATTATTGTTAATGAGTTGATGTTAAATGCTTTCTTAAATTCTATGTTACCTCTTTCCAAGGGGAGAGATATTCTAGTGGATTAGCTGTATGTCACAGATTTCTTTTGAATACTTTGTGAGTCCTGACAATCTCTGGGTGCTTGGTGAAAAAAACAAAGCCTCTATTTGTCCTGACCAATACCTAGAGATATGCTTATCCTTAAGAATCAGAAGAGATAGTTGCAATTGGAAATGAGAACTAAAAAAAGTAATACTAGTAGGAATATCAGTGCACGGTTCTGAACGAAAAAAATACCAAATAAAGGTGGGACTAAATCACAACCTCTGGTATTTTGGACACAGGATATAGTTTGATGGAGAAATGTCCAACTGCAGTATTTAGTTGGAATAACAATCCCTCCACCACCTATACTGACTAGCATTATAAAATAGGATACCACAAGTTGTCCCAGAACTGGGATAAGCACTTTAATGAACTCCATTTTAAAATGTTCAAAAATCTGACCTGTAAGTCTATAATTGCCTAAGGAGTCCATGCTTTCTCTCTCTGAATACAGCCCTCATGGTGATTATTTAACTGCGGCACTTCTAAAAATGCACAAGAGATATATTAGTAAAATCATCCTCCTACCTATAAATCACAGTTGTAATTCTCCCTTTCTGTCTTAATTGCCCAAGCATCATTACACTGTCTGTCTATTCTAAAGACAATTTATATCCCATGATATTAATATCTTTTTATTGTTGCCTTCTAACAGAATTCCAGTTGGGTGCATTGTATCACACATTTATCTGTATGCAGATTGCTGGATGGACTTTAATAATCCTCTATTAGTGAGCTTACGTCCATCTTTATTAGTCTCCATAAATTCAAATTTAGTCTCTTATGTAGCTCATTTCTACCTTGAGTGCACTCTTTGATTTTATCTTCTTTTTTATCAACCTATGCACCTCTCTTTGCACTGTTCTTCCTTTGCTTTATACTGTTGTATTTGCCTTTTTGTGCTCTGTTCAACTTTGAAAATGTTTTTAATTTTTTAAAATTAGTCCACTAAAAAAGAGTCATCCTCTGTTCAAATTTTTTCAGGATATGACTCGTTCAATTCCAAGTAACACCTTGTGGCTTATATACAACTTGTTTCTTTTTGTCATTGTATCAAGATTCATAAATCAAATGCATACTGGATGATTTATCTTTCCATCTCTTATGTTCTCTTATTTGACACTAGCATTTTCCCCTTCTCTACTTTCATGATGCTAAATACACTTTCTCCTCTGAGGGATTTGTCTTTCCAGTTCCTTGGTTTTTTGTTTTGTTCTAGAAGAGAGAATAGACCAAGGTCTCCTAGGCTGACCTCAGGAAGAACAGCATGGCATAGAATGGTTTGATATTACTAAACGTTCTTGGCCCCACAGAAGGGAAAAAGTATCATGACTTGTTCTCTACTGCTTGTTGGGAAATGGCTGAACTCCATTTGAGCATTTTAAGGGGGGAAATCTTTGCCTGAGTAGAAATTCTTTCAAGAAATGTGCTGATAAATAATATGGATATGCTAGCCCAGCCTGTTGTCTAGAAAAGTTTTCTATTTGCCAGTGGATGACTTATGGGAAGTTGTGGAGAGACTTCTAAGCCCTGTACAGCAAACCCTCTCACTATTACCTTGTGCTGATTTTCTGTGTGGACACTAGTGGTAATGCTAGGGGTAACCTGCAGGAAGTGCCTACAGAGGTCTGAAGGCAATAGTGTGGGCAATGGAAGATGGGCAGTGTGCTCCAAAATTCTGCTGGTGAGGGCAAAGGGTATAAGGAAGAGGGCACTGATTTTATGTGTCAACAATTGCATGTTACCAAAACAGTCTGAAACTTTGAGTTAGAACAATTTCTGTCATTGTCAAAATAGACTTGATTCTCAATTCTCCCAAGCTTTGCAAAATTCATAAAATCATGCTAGCAGTCTCTCTTTCAAATGGTAAGAAAGTTAAAAAGAGACCCCTATATTGCAATAATGTCACCTCCAGTCAAGGACTGTGTACAAACAGTAGACTGGACTCTGCCCTATTCTCCTGAGCAGTTGCATCAGGAATGGTATACCCCACAGTTTTGCCTCTAATAATCTGCACAAGACTATGGCATAGTAACAAATAAGAATTCATGTAGTAACTTGTTGATGTAGAAGAGGTTGTTAAAATTATTTCTTTGGTTCTGAAATAGTTTACATTCAGGGATTTTTGATTGTTCTTTTTCACTACTGAATAATCCTAGAGCCATGTCGTGGGTTTGTCCTGGTGACAGTTTTTTCCCACACCCCCCAACCAAATTGCTCTAAGTTGAGAGAAGGTGTATGCAGACAAAACCAAATCCAATTGGGG
>JAWWES010000115.1:94340010-94353581 GCA_035583135.1 Lophotriccus pileatus | reverse complement strand
ATTGGTTTTGTCCCGGAAATCAACCTGGACAAACCATCTCACAGTCCCCCAGGGAGGGGGGGACCCTGCTAACCCACAACAAGCCAGTTTCCAAGCCAAATCTGCTAACTGCCCATGTGATTTATTTTCAGAAGCTCACTTGGGTTTGAGGTTGAGGTAAACCAGTATTGTATTATTTCTTAGAGAGGACATCTTCAGGTATAGCTTTAGCTGTTAAGCACACCTATTTTGATACTTTATTATTGGATTAGTTCACGTTTTAGAGTGTTGGAGGAGAAAAGCGCTTTGGGACTGCTGTCTTCCTTTTGCAATCCATCTCCCTGAGGTTTGGCTGACTTTGAATAGAAAAGGTAGCCTTGGCACTGTCAGCTACAGAGTCAGCTGGAGCCTGGGCTGCTCACAAAGGCAGTGAAGGCAGGTAGAGTTGGGCTCTGCTAACCTTCAGGCAGCATTTTATAGTGTAGATGTAGCCGTATCATCTGGAGATGTTTTGTCCCACCTATTTCTCTTAAATGACTATAATATCATCTTCGCACCACTGAAAACTGAATTCAGAGATCTGAGCATAAATCAGAGCAGCAAAATGCCAGATGTGACCAAGCCAGAAGAAACACTCCTGCAAAACTCAGAAACGTTACTGACTCCCTTATCTCTATAAGAAACAAATCCACTTTGTGCAGGCAGCCAGCAACGAGACTCCTCAATTGTTTGGCTTATGAAGCCAATGTTGTGACTCCACTCAGAAAATACAGTTGTTCAGGACACTTCATATAAAGGAAATCCATTCCTCTGTGAAAAAAAAAACAACAAAACAACCCAAACCCAAAGAAAGATAGAATTCCAAATAGGCAGATATATCAAGAAGTGTAGCTTTCCTTGACTGTCCCAAGTGGTGGTCCTGCAGCTTGGCATCTCTGGACCTTCCCACTCAAAAGAAATGGACAGAATGGCAGGAGAGAGAATGGAGGAGACTGTCTCTTCTGTATTTGCCAGAAAGATGGCAAGTAAAATGAGTAGAAATCAGTATGAAGAAAGGACAACTGCACATGCCAAAAGAGGGATCACATGGAGTTAAGATAAAAATATTTGTATACCTTGAAACATGATATTAATATGAAAAGGTAAATTTGTAACAGTGCTGATTTTCATTAGAAAGGCAGATCTAATTGTCAGGTCTTGATTGCTGAATCAGCAAGGCATAATTTCTAAATAAGTACGATGCTCACCACTCATGACAATATCAGTATAAAAAGCCATGGAAACATATAAAGAAAAGTGCAGAATACCCACAAAGTACAGTATTCTGACAAACCATATGGGATATTTGTTTTAAAGAGGATCAAAAGATTAGAGTGATGAATGAAAGAACTGATTTTATCTTTTCTATTTCTTTTCTTGTCAAAACATTTTTCACCAGAGATTAATTTTGCTTAGCACACTGCATCCTTTTAGCAGAATAGGAGTTTTAATGTGGTATCAGTTACATTCTCTATGTTACATGGTTTCATTTTCTGTAACAGTTTAAATGTTCATGTAATTAAAAAATACGATTTCCAAAGGGGAATGCTATGCATACACATACAGATTCTGTGAATTAATATGCTTCTGATTTCTATAGTAAAGTGGCCAAACCTTTTTAAGAATCTGTACATTTAAAGTAGAGAGGGCTTAAACCTGTGGGTAATGATTTCTGGCTGACTTTGGAGATAGGGCTAAGTATAGTGTATATAAAATCAGGCGTATAAAGAACATGATCAGCTTTTTCAGTTTATTAATTGCTGATGCAACAATCCTATAAACATGTGTCAAAATGAATCCTTTATCGATATCAATCGGGGATTTAATATTTTTAATGATAAACTTTCTTCAATACCTTTAACTCCTCCTCCAATGGCAAAACATGAACATGATTTGATTTCATTATTATCTTAGAAAGTCTTTAATAAATGTGTCCTAAACTGTTTGTCATTGAAATGTATATGTGCTGTGATTAATAATTTTGCATGGTAATTTGTTCACATTTTACTGCTTGATGAAAATGATGATTTAATTATGATAACTTGATGAGGCATGCATTTAAAAAACCCTCCAGAGTTGCTTTTTCTTTTTCCCTACAATATTGATTGGGACCAAGGTCACTGTTGAAATGCAAGGTTATGTGTAAGTGATTTATCGTATAGTTATTCCAGTTTGAATATTCAGATTTCCTCTAATTTTTATCTGTTTCAAACAGTTAAATCTTATAAGTACCATGGGTTTTATAGTTCTCAATTTTACAGCATATGGAATCTGTCATTAGAAGCCACAAAGCTTTTTGAAAATGGATTATATTAGAGCAATGGAAATTGCTCTATTCTTTACCATTTTGAAAACATATGTTGCCCCTATAGGCCTGAACAACTCTTTGTCCCTTGCAGAGGTAAAGTTTCTATGAAGTCAGTATGAGGTCAGGGTGAAAAGTAAGGTAAAATGGCACTAACTATTGGTGTTCCAGCTTTGTGTTTCCTTGGGGCGAAAATGGCTGCAGGTCTGGTGATAATTTTTGCCTGTGGATATTCTAAGTATCTCTTGAAGTTAAAGAATAGTGTGAGACTTTTAACTTTCTATTTTAAAAAGAAAGTAAGAATATTATCAGTGCTTTTCAGAATAAAGAAAATTAGAGTGCTGTGGCATCACCCAGCTTGGGAATAGCTAATAAACTGATCAAGAAAATTAAATAGATGAAAGGAAAGCTAAGCATGGCAAAAATAACTTGGGGATTCAGGTGCACATATCTGCACAGCAAGAATGATGACACAGAAAAACTTAGAGCAGGGAGGAGCTGACAGAAAGCATTTAGACACTCATCTTCCTCCTTTGTTGTTCTTTTTTTTCATAAGCTTGAAGAATTAAATGGAAAAAACTCCACGTTTAGAAGAATGTCATAGATATTTTTAGATTGGTTTTTTTTTGAGATCCATATAATTTCTCTGGAAATTTTGGAATAAATTTCTGCAAAAGGATCCTAGTATCAGAAGGATAAAATTTGCAGATATGAACCAACAGTTCTGCCCTTTTTACTTTCATGGAATACCCTTCTCTCTCAGTCTCCACTGAGCTTTGATCTTACCATGAATTTAGCATCTCTCTCTTCTCCTTTATTTTCTCTTCTGCCCTCACACCGGTTCCTGATCAGGCTTTCTACCACTTCATTTAACCACTACTATTTTCTTGTATCTTTGAATTATATGCATATTTCACACTTCCTCCCCTGCCCTTGTGGAATATTTTCTGAAGTTCTTGTGAAATCTATCTCTCTTCACTAAAAATCTGCCTTTTCTGTTCATTTTTGCCATCTGGTTACTTAAATAACTATTTCTCAACTACTTTAAATCTCCCATCTGTTTTTTCCCACCACTGACTTAGACTTCAAACCTTCTCCTTTTCCTTTCCTCTCTCCCTCTTTCTTTTCCTCCTCCCCATATGGGACTTTGCCAGGTTCTTGCAAGATGATACTATTGAAATGTAGAATTACTTTATTCTCACCTTCTTTTGCCTTTGTTTTCTTTCTGACATTCAGTTCTTCTTCTTTCTTGCCCCTGATCTCCATATTTTCTACCAGTTCTTACCCCAGCTTTGCTCTTGTGACCTCTCTTCAACTCTGAAACTCTTCTACACCACTTTTACCCTTGCATGTATTTTCCACATAACTTCTCACTACTTTCTGGATCTTTTATTTCACAATATAAAAAAGGCAGTCTGTTCATTAAAAAAATCCTACTTTTATCTTAAATATTGTCCTCATTTATTGTCCCATCTTGTTCCTCCCTTTAATTTCAAGCTCATTAAATGCAGCCTGGATTTACCCATCTATTTATACTCCATTTCTTCCTTACATTGAAGGGTACTATTTCTTAAAAATTTTTAGTAACATTTTAGCAATATCTTAGATTTCTCCGATATTTCTTCATCATTCTTGACCTCTACAGTGTCTTTTATTTTGTTTGAAATAATTTTTCTGTCTTTTCTTCTGTGACTGCTCTTACCTGTGTCTCTCTTTCTGCCTGTCTAATTCCTTTGATAGATCTTCTAGAAGCTTAGATCTTTTCAATATGTCTGCTTCCTGTAGGTGTCCCATAGACCATGTCCTTCATTTTCTTTCTTTCTTTAAAATTTTTCTATAAATAACCTTATTTATGTATCTACCATCTTTGCTCACCTATTGTCTTTGTGCTAATCTTTAGTAGATCTTTACTTCTGTGCAAATTAAAACTAAATAAAACGAAATCCTCAGAAAGTATTTTAATGTATTTCTTCATTTTAGATGACTTGATTCTGGAAGAAAAAAAAATCCAGCAACTCACAAAGAAGTTTTTACAGAGTAAATGAAATACATAATCACTTGATTAAAATCAGTAGCAAATAGAACTTTTATTATGCTAGATTTTCTTGTTTTGCTTAGGTCTTCATAGAATTATACTCAAAAAGCTTGATTTACCCATAGCACCATACTGTAAATTGTCGAAAGAAGAAAAAGCTTATCATAATAGTTGCCAGCTGACAATACTCTTGATGAATTATTGCCAAACCCCATTTATATCCTAATATAAAAATGTGGAGAGATGAGTTCTTCGGGGCTCTCTCTCAGACGTGTTCACAGCTCTGAGTGAGTAGGACTGGAGTCAGTTTTGTGCCACAGTTGTGCTACTGCAGTCAGATGGCTGTTTAGACCTCACAAAAATTCTGGTAACTTCCTCAAGAGTGTAAGTATGTAAAATAGGGAGGGCACTTGACTAACAACCAGTTTTACTGTCTGAATATAACTTTCTGGTTTTCTATAGAACAGTGTACAATGGTTGATATAAGAGCACTAGAGAGAGCTTGGAAGGAAAGAGGAATAAGAAAAAAAATAAGGCAACAAAGAAAAAAAATCAAAAAAACCTCTAACAGAAAAAAACAATAGAATTCCCAAATAAAAGTAAAAGATGCTCAGAAAAATTGATAATAAAAAGAATCTGAAAAATAAGAAACCTATAACAGAAAACTGTCACAGCACACAGAGGGAATGAAATTTTGCTTGAAAGTTAGAACCCTCAAACTCGACCCACCTCTCTCTCCCAAAGCTCTCACTGAAATCAGAGTAGTAATATATGTCCCCATAGTTTATTGAGTTGCAAACAATGAGCCATGGAATTACAACCAGGAAGTCATGAGCCAAAACATGCCAAGATCACAGTTTTGGTGATAAACTTTAAATAGGGATGAAAGGAGATTATTCTGTCATTTTTAGGTTACACATAAAAATTGTATTTAGAGGTAGAAAGGATTTATTAATATTATTTCATATGTCAGAAACTATTGATTTCTTAGTATTCATAGCCACTCTAACCATCAGAAATCAGGTGTCTTTTGTTCATGTCAACTGTGACAACTGATATCTCAGCACCTAAAAATAAGCTGGATGCTTCAAAGAGGGCTCTGAAACATATGGCTGCTTACAAAAAATTGACCGAGTCAAGAGAGCAGATGGAAGGCAGCTATATTCAGCAACAAAACTTAGCACAGTAACTTAGGTTAGGTATGTAAATATATTTGCTGATTCATTCATTTTTTTTCTCTTTTTTTTTCTCCTACCAGTAAAAATTAGATAGTAAAGTAAAAATATAGCTGTTTGCACAGCAAGTCCTTGCCACACACAAAGATGTATTAAATTTTCTTTGAAGACTTTGAAACAAAATGTATTTTCAGAAGATGACAGACTAAATAAATCTTTTATTGCCCAGTCTCTTTCTCCTTAAATCACAAGTCACTAGCAGCACTTTTGGTCAGACAAGGTCAGGACTGCTGAGAGAGATTAGTGAGTTTTTAGTAGGTACACTGCTGTGCATATTCTTTTAACTGTTATGGGCTAAGTGAGATTGTGACTAACATATTTAAATCAAACCTTACAGATTTTTATCAGATTGTAGAGAAAGATGCTCAGTAATTTCTTACTTAAGAATTAAAACAATTATGATGGGCTTGTAAATTTTTTGAAGCATGTGACAAAGAACTGCACTTAATAATGGCAATTTCAATAATAATACTGGTAAAGTCAGAGAAAAAAATGTAAGGGTCAAAACCAGACTAGAATATGGTCTAAGCCATACAGAATTTCATAACAACAAACATAGGACTTAATAGAGGCTCCATAAAATGATTGGAGTCTGCAAACATCAGCTGTTCAGAATAAAATGCTAATATTAATTTAATTTAACAAGCTAATGACATCCTCAGTTTGTACTCCAATCACAAAAAAACCAAAAAAACCAAAAAAAAAAACCCACCAAAAACCAGAACTATCCAGAATAAGGTATAATACAGAGATATTTCCTTATTAATATATTTTTTCAAACAATAGAGGAAAGAAATAACATTGTTATAAACTATTAACTGCAAGTGTACATCTGTTTGTTTATGTATTTAAACTATCCTGCAGTATTATTATGTCAAAATTTATTTTTGGCATCAGACAAAAATGTTGTGGCCCCAAAACTTTATTAGACCACAGGTTTTAGCCTGCCTTCTGAAGGAATAAACTATACCTTACGATGGTTACCAAATAGTACAATTAACTTCTGCCTATAAGCAGCACTTAAATATTTATGATCAACTTTAGTAGAAATCCAGGCCTAAAATCTAGATATGTCTTAATGTAGCCCCAGTTATATTTTTACTGAATGTCTGCTTTTGACAATTGTCCCCTTGTGGCAATATTAGAACATGTGACAAACATAATGGAGGACACATCTTTTTGGTCTGATCAAAGAATCTGCAACAAAGCAGATTTGTTACTCCTTTACCATACATTTGAATACAATATGTGCATATAAAGGTATTTCTGAATATTTAGGTGTATGTTTCAAACACACAAATGCTAAAAGCAGGTGCCAAATGGTGTATTGTTCCTTCCCTTATATTTTTTTTTTCTCCCTGATGTCTGAGAGCTACCTGGGGAAGCTGGTTGAAGAAGAAATTCAAGTGAAGTATCAAATTTCTGCTGAGACAAGATTACAGAGTGGGAGGGAAGCTGTCTCAACTTTCTTTGTGCACCTAAGCATTTTTTATTAAACACAGATCTTGAAAATCAATACAAGTACCTTCTTTTTTAATTTGTATTTCATGTAACCTAAATGAACATGCAGTTCAATATCATAAATGAAATAATGTAATTTCTAGTTTTAAGAATTCTCAAAATAACCACCATATTAACTTTCACACATTTTTTCTTGTATTACAAGATAATAAAAGATAGTGGAATCCTTCATTCTGTCTCCTTTGTATTATCGTACCTAGGCACTTTACAAGTAATGATCCCAAACCAGACAGCGTTACAGTTCCTATTTTTACTCCTATCACTTGTAGTCTATTCAGCTTGATGTCCCATCCCAGAGTACAGAGAAAAGAAAACATTGTTTAGGTAAACAGAGCAGATAGCAAGCCTATACACCTGCCTAATCCTAGAGCTGCCATCTGAGTCCTGGACAAACTTTCTGGAGAGACAAAGGAATCCCTTGGAATATTTCTAAACTTGGATACACAGGTTAAATTTAAAAGAAATTCCTAATGCAGAAAACAGTGCATGCTTCAGTGAAGCAAAAATCAAATAATAGACCCTCTTCCAAGTTCTCTATTTTGATCTAAATTGCCTATGAATTCTGATATTTTCTGACTTAACAAAATGGTCTTTTACTGTTTTAAGATTTATAATAAAGCATTACCCTTATAGATGAAAATATTTAAGTTTTCATTCTTTATTCACCCAAAAATTAAACGAAGAATTTGGCCTGGGCCAAATTTTAGTTCTGTCAGCAATTTGAGATCCTCTCCATTTCTGTAAGATTGTGATGTCTGCTCACATTTAATAAGACCCCAGAATACCTCCTTTGTGCCACGATGGAATCATTCACCCTGCAAAGCATTGTGTGGCTCTAATAGTTTCTTTTATGAGTGATACAATGTTATTCAGGTGAATAGAAAGGAATATTTACAATTGCAAAGAAGGGGCAAGTGAAATAGACAAAAAGATTTAGTGAAGAGAGAAACTTTCCTACCCCTTAATTCAGGAGTTTTGAACAAGATTCTTAGGAGTACCAACTGAAAGAATGGGAAAGTATTAAGTAGGCATAGCTCTTTGCTGTTTGTCACAGAAACAGCTTATATATTCCATGTGAGTCAGGAACAAATTTCCACTGGATTTCTAGGAAGAGCCTGATACTTTTCCTGCCCAAGCAAATATCTATCTCACACTTTGGGTTTTTTTGTTTGTTTTTGTTTGGTTTGTGTTATGTTTGGTTTTGGTGGTTTTTTTGCTGTTGTTTATGTGTGTGTGTGGTTTGTTCTTGGTGTTGTTTTGTTGATGTTTTTAAAACCTTTTGAGCTGTTATGCATTTTAGATTTTAAGACTTTCCTTGAGGATTAGCATCTGGTTTTGCTTGATATTTTTTGGGTGTTGGTGAAAGAGATTTTTATACTGTGACCATCATTCTTACTGTTATTTATGAAGTTTCTTTACTGCCACAACAGAATCTCTTCATGTTTCACAGGGAATCATTATACAGATGGAGTTGCAGACAGGCTAATTTTAATTCCAGTAGCAAGGCCCTGGATTCAGACAATTTACTATGCATGCTACATGGCTTTAGATCCTTAATATCTGCCTTTACAGAGTGGGATCTATTCATTAAAAATCAGCCATTTATCTTACCACATATTTTATATTAAATACCATGACAACCACAGGGGCTTTTTTCATTTTCTATTGATAGATTTTATTAAAAAGTGACTCGCTGTCACTAATGAATCCTTAATGCATCTGCTGAATGAGCTGAGGAGATTTAAAGCGTTTACTTTACCTTTATCATTTATTATATATTGTGATCCACATTTGATGCTTGCTTACTCACCTAAATGGAACTGAATGTGACAAATTTGATCTCTGATTCAATGTTTATGCTACCTAGCTGACTAATTTTTCATAATGTCAAATGATCTGGGATTCTAGAAAGACCTGAGCAGGTAAAAAACAAGTCAGAACTCACTCAGAATCAATGGACATATTCAGTTCTGCCTGAGCAGGTGTCCTGGCTGGCACTACAGGCAGAGGTCCCTGCCAGCTCAAGAGGTCTCATCCCATTGGTCTGGCTCCCTTCCCTACTTGTCTAGCTTTGTGGCTAAAAGGTGTCAAAAAGAATAGGGCTGAAAGTAGATATACCTTTTTGACAGTGTACTGTGGAGGGGAGAACAAGTTGCCTGCAAGTCTAAAGTACATTTTATTTTACTTTTCTATTGGGAGAAGTAAAGACTGCTGTCGAGTCTATCTTTTTGCTGTTTGTCTGTCTGACAGACTAGGTCTAAGGAGAACAAGTTGCTGCTGCAGCTGAATCAGGTAGGCTTGGGAGAATAGGATTAAAGTAGTGCAGAGTTAGGAAAGGTGGGAAAGCTGAAAGAGGAACTTAAAATGCTGAAATGGTAAATGTTGTTGACCCCTGCAAAATTGTAATCAGACTGTTGCAAGAAGTATGGAAACAGGCATGGAAATGGGGTAAAGGAGTTTTTGTTGCTGAGCAGAGTGCAGAGGGGTGGCAGGAAATAGGGGAGTTCGGTGGGAAGAATGATGAGGGCTGAAAACTTACCTTTCAGTACACAGGTGAATGTGAATATGAGTCATTGTCACACACCTTGCAAATGACCAGATGAAGTTCAAATGCTACTCATGCTGTTCCAAATATGGGTTCTTTCACCTGGTTCACAAAAGCCAAACAGCACACAGAGTTGAGATGTTTGATTTTATTATGATTTCATAAAATAGGGTTCCAGGCATCTAACACAGCTGGCACACCTTTTAGGAAAAAAACCACAATCTTAGTTGCTAACGTTCATAGAACAACACTCTTAATGTGCATGTGGTGGTTGAGTTCATTATACTATCATTTACATATATATATTTCCCTGGGGGTATGTTTTAAGCATTATAATCACTTAAGGTAACTTGAGGGGGTTTTTCCATCCTATCAGGTACCATCAAGTTATTAATTAACATTATTTTCTATTACAGTTTCTACTTCAATCAATTTGAACAATTAGTTGTCAAAGAAATAAGGCTTTATAGTAATCTGCTTGTGAGCACTCTTCATTGCATTCTGTTACTGGGTACTCTTCACTGCTTCGTTGCTCTGGCACACTGTTGCCATGGTTTCAAAACCAATCCACAGTTGCTGTGTAGTTTGTGGATTTTTAACCTCATCTGATATCACAGATACACTACTGTTTGCAGTATAATCTTTTAAAGAAGATTTATTTACATTAACAGTTTGGTGATTTTTACTCATCTGATTGAAAGTTTTGGAACTTTTAAGTTGGTAAGACTACTCATTAATCATGGAGACTTTGAGTGACCTAAAAATACTTTTATTCTTAGGATGAAAAAAAATCATCATTTTCATTTACCATATTATATGCATAAAATAGAAACTTTGCAATATGTTAAACAGAACATAAAAAATCCCAGTTAAAATAAAATTCCATTAGTAATGTTAAATTGCATAAATAAAGCTTATGAAATGATCACCAAACCCTAAATGTGATTACAAAATTAATTTGGGTTTTTTTGTTGGTTTTCTTTTTTCATATTTGAACAATAGTAGCTAGGATACTGAGTGAAACTCAGTGAATTATGACTATGGCATATATATAGTCAAAGACCAGAAGCATTCAGTTCAGTATTTTCTTTTAGGAGAAAGAAGAGATAGTTAGAACATAAGTTTTGCTAGTGCCTTATTCCATCATGGCCATGATTCCCTAATGTTTTTCAAGGAAACACATTAAATAAAGGCCTTAGTAGGTTAGTGTTAAAATGAAACATTTAGCATGTCTATAAATATACTCTCACATTAAACTGATAGAGTTTATTTAACACAGTTCACAGAAGGGCAAAAAACTGAATTCACAGTGTCTCAAAAAAACCCATAGCTCAGAGAGATGAATAGACAGTGATAAGACTTGAAGAAGGTATTTTCTCATACACTTCAAAGCCTGAAGTCTGAGATGGCTTTAGTCTCAAATCACTGCCTGCTCTCGCTGCCTGTCAGAATAGACTGACTCGGAGTGTACTGGGAAAAATGATCCCCTTCACTACCATTTTCATTCCACTGCACTGAGAAACACAGTCAGTAGAAAAGCTACTTATATGGGAACCCTCTTAAAAATCACTTCAATAGAAAATAAATTATTTCCACCAGCTCAGTGGTCTAATATTTTAAAGAAAAGAGCTATACTATTACATGTCACAGACATTTGGAAAAGATACATGTAGATGTTTGATTTTTGCAGACCACCATTCCTGCAGTCATTTATCAATACTCATTTTGAGCTGAACCTCTTCATAAAACCTCTTAGCCAGTGTGCAGCAGCCGACTGTATATGAGGTAAAGCTAGGCTAGTATGTGTAGACCAGGCAGAATGTTATCCCATGCTATTGAAGACTGGGAAACTGATTCATGCTGGTGGCTGCCTGAACATAAACTCCATTCCACTTCTTTCAGGCTCAGGGTTAACTTTTGGTAGGAGACAGAGATAGCATGTAACTTGCACACCGTTTTGGGAAATATTTACCATGGCCTGTGTTTTTGGTTTGACTTTCACCAAATACTCTTCCTCCTAGACTCTCTTATATGCTCATAAATTTACTGGGGGATGAAGGCTCTACCTCAAAGCATCTTCATCACAGTTAAGTAAAATCTAGACTTTAGTTTTGTTCTTTCAACTTGAGATGTTGAGAAACAAAAACTGGTTTTTGTCTAAAATAATAGAAAAATGATTCTGAGGTCTGTTTTCTAACAGGCTGAGGTATAGGCTGTGTGCTCAAGGTAGTTCTGAAAGCCTGAGGTATTTTAATTTGAGAAATATGTTAAAGTATAATTAAAGGCTGTAAATTTCTTAAGTGATATTATTTAGAGGTTTATTTTATTTCAGTTCAGATCAGTTGGTGGGACTCTAAATAATAACAAGAAACCAGTAATTTGGGTGATAAAGATTCAGATGAAGCACCATAACCACCCTAAGCACTACCATAACTATCCTTGAACTAAGCTTTATCCTAATCTAGAAATGTAGGAACACTAGAATACTTCCCTGCCTGGTCTTCTAACAAGCATTTAACTATCTAAAGACACCCTGCAGGGTATAATTTTTTATTCCATAAGTCATCCAGTAAGCACTAGATAATGCTAATTTGCAGGCATGGGGCAAACTTATAAAGTACCTTTTACCTAATCTGCTTTCTTCTTACTGTGGCTCCCAGCAGTATAGTCAGCTGCAGAAAAAAAAATTACTTAATGGTGGACATTTGAAGAAATCTGTATATCATTTCTCATCCACTTCTAAATTTGCTCTGAAATAAAGCATATTTGATGTTTACATTGTTATTAGTATACTACTAATTTATGTATAATAACAGGAAAATAAACCCTAATATATGACGGTGTGATATAAAACAGGCTTTCTTTCTTATAAATTTTGAGTTTAAAATCTAAGAAAAAAAATCTTTACGAAGTGCATTTTGATGTGACATTTCTATTTATTCTGTTCTCTTACCAAAGCCTGCCATTATATGTGTTAAAACATTTCGTTACCTAATATTTTTAAAAGATTCTGAAATTGAATGATGAAAGGATGAGTTCACATGAGTTATTAAATTACTTCACCATTTGAATGAAGAAACACAGTTTTTCTGAGCTGTAGAAATTAAAAATTGTCTTTCTGTTGTACCTCTTCATCATAGACATCCAGGTATATGGACTTTTATCACTCTATAGATCTGTTTTACTTCTTGTCTTAACAGCAGGACAAAGATTATTTTGATGTAATAAGGTCATAAAAGTAGCAATAAATAGAGTAGGCATTGCTGCTGAAAATGATTTATATTACATTAATTTGGACAAGAGCTAGAGAACCTGTAGACTTCACCAGCTCGGTGTCTGAACTTACTGCATTTTAGTGTCACGGCTCACGGCTGCATACAGTCAGCATCAACTAACATTGCAAGATTAAGAAATTTGAATAATTTGTAAAAAGTGTCACAACCTGCAATATTTTCTGCTAAGTTTGACCATGAGTTTGCTTTTTTGATCCGCAATGTTGAGTGAAAATTATGCAGCCGCTAAAACTCTGCAAAATATTGGAATGTAATGTAAATAAAGCCTTTTGAATGCCTGTTGAGGGAACAGTGAAACTATATGGATGGTTAAAGAAGTGAACAAGAAAGAGCTCAAAAGCTGAAATAACTTGAAATTTGAAAGTCCTCTAGACATCTAGTTACTTCATTCAATATATACAGAATTATGGTCTTACTATACATCTGTCCTCTCACATATGTCATACTACCTCTACTATACCACACATATAGACGCAGGGCTGGTACCGTTGAGACCAGGGTTCGATTCCCGGTCAGGGAGCTCCCTGGGCAGATGGAGCTCATTAGCCCTGTAAGGCAATCCATCTAAGAGAAGGACACTCTGAAAACAAACCTACGTCCTGAGGACCTCGCTGCCACC